>CAMZMU010000088.1:16495735-16898759 GCA_947311845.1 Poa pratensis
CAACTTCCACGTCCTCTGCGAAGATTATCTGGGTATCCCGCCTTCAATAGATTTCTGGCTTGCTCTTTTCAATTGCAATAGTCAAAGGGAAACCACAGATGGTCCTTTTCTCCAATGCGGCGCCATTTCCTTCCAACGCCGTAGGGGTAGTATCTTCCCAAAACTAACTCTTGCCAAGAAAATCAAGGAGTGGCAAAGGACATTCTTCTATTGTAAAAACACTTCTCCTGAGGGTGAAATTCCTCTCCTCTTTGGTCTCCTCTTCCCTTCGAGGCTACCGATGCTTGTCTTCAAACCTGATCCTTCTTCGTTGCCCTTTATCGAATCCCTTCTAGACAAGGTGAGAGCGCTGACACTCCATGGTCTCACTGGATTAGATCTCATATCTTGCTGGACTAAATGGCGAGTTCAGCCTGTGAGTCGCCGCTCGCGGCTTATGTGGATTTCACTTGTCATGCAAACGACGTCGATCGCACTTGCCCTGAAGATTGGGACAAAGGGGAGTGGATAAATTTCATTCGCCGAGTGACGGACGAGGATATTGACTCGTATGACAACGTCGGACTTGCTCCCTTCTGGGCTGAGCACAAGCCTTTTGTGGTAATGTTTACTTGTCACCTGTTTCCTCGAAAATTCCTCCAAAATTAATTATTTCTGACCTGAGCTCCTTTTCAGATCGATCCCTATTTCTGGGTTCTTCCTCAGAGGACGTCGACTTGAACCAAGGAACCGGCTGAGTCGTCAACAAGCCGCAGCCTTTGGCGAAGATACAGTTATGCACGAGGGTAGTGCTTCTGAAGAGGAACAACAAATGGCCGACGCTCTTTGTCCTCGACTCCAAATACACCTTTCCTGGAACTTCCTGAGGTGCCTCGCAGGTCCTCGAAACGTATTTTATGCCAGAGCTCAGAAGACCCCGCGCAGCCTGAGAAACGTCGCAAAGCCTTGGCGTTACTAGCAGAAACAAGACTGCCAAATCTTTAAAACTGCTGATCCCAACAAGGCTACTTTTTCTTCCGAGGCTGTTGCAAAGGATTGCTTCTCAATAAGCTCGGGTAATTGTTTGCGACTCTTCTCCTTTTCTTTTTGTGTTTACGTATTTCTGGCAAGGAATTGCTGATCACTACTTCTTTTCATACTCTGTAGGTTCAGATTTGCAAGGTTTATCTTCTCCTTCCTCTGGTTGCCTGATGAAGAGTATCCGTGTCGCCTCTGGGTATGGTTCGCCTTCTTTTCAATGTTGCGGCTCTGCTAGGTCAGCTTATTAACCCATCAATGTTTTGCAGGGCATGTCTGAAGAGGCTACCAAGTCTAATTCCCATCCCACTTCTTCTCAGCAGCTATGAGCGAGGATGATGCTGCTGATGAAAACGTGGGAAACAGTAATGGTGCGACTCAACCAAGGCCCTCCCTGGAGGAAGGTATTGCAGACGCGGCTCCTGCCGCGACTCCAGTCGCAGCTCCATCCACAACTCCTGCTGCTGGTAGGGTATCTACTGAAAATAGAATTCCAGCTCCAGGAAATAGTTCTAAGTCAATCGCAGATGCCATAATTTCTGCTGGAGACAAGCATGCTCTGCTGCGCGGCTTAGTTGAGCAATTTTCTTCAAGTCGCCAGGTACATATACCGTAGCCCCCAAGGATCAAAACCTTGTGTCATCGCACGGGGTGTTGATTCTTTTCCTGGCTTCAAATCTCGAGCCCCCAAATTCCTGGATAATTTACCTATGCGTTTTGCTCTGTTTGTTTTCAGCGTGAACTGTCCTTGCTTGATGCTTCTGGCTCAATAAAGGGTAAAGGCATTTCCATAGACCATCCTGAAATGATGCAGTCTCGCCTGGAGCAGCATAATGAGGTCATTAGGGACCAAGATCAGGAAATAAAATCTCTCAAAGGTCAACTCGACTCCTGCGAAGAGCAATTTAAAGAACTTGAAGCGATATGCAGCAGCGACTCATGGAGAAAGACGAGGTCATTAGATCTTTGCGAGAAGGGCTGACTCTTAAATCTGAATTGATTGATCGCCTGAAGGGAGACCACGCAAAGGAACTCGCCGCGCGAGATGAAAAATATAACTCGCTGCTCAAAGCCTTTGAGGGTTTTGGCTCCATGGTCAAATCAGCCGTCCTGCAGCTTGCTGGTTGGTCTTTTATTCCTTTAATCATACATATTTTGGGTAACCAACGTTAGTCTCTGACTTGTTTCTTGCCTTTTCTTTCTTTGACATAGGACCTGAGGCCCCAGTGTCCCGCTCCAACTTGAAGGATCAACTGGTATATCTGTCTGACTCAGCCAGCGCTTCTTAAAGGTTACCAAGGAAGTTATGACGGTAATCTCTCTGCGACTGATGGCCCAACATCTTGCGAGTATTGGATAAATAAACTGCTCAAGGCTCCACATTATGTCTCTGATTGGAAACGATCCTCTGCTCGCGCCGGAGCCGCGCATGTCTTGACATTGCTTCGAGCATATTATCCAGAGATAGATGTTGGCAAGGTTGCTCGCCACGGCCTGGCGATGAGCGCGGATGATACTGAACTGCCAATAAGCGAGTACTTCGATATCTGGAAAGGGATGCGCGGTATGCCACAAAATTTGTTGATAACTTAGACTTGGGCACTTATCTCGATAAATTCAATCTTGATGGGAGCAAGGTGTCAAAGGAAAAGTCCTCAGGAGCTGAGTCATCTCGGGCTGCCACTCCAGCAACAGTATCTGGTGGCCCTTCTGCCTCGTCTGGCGGCGCCCTGATTATTAGGACACCTGCGACTGCAACTGCGAGACAAGCCGCGCCAATTCCCACTCCTGTGCTCGGAAGAGGAAAAATAAATAATGTGGGACATGCCCGTTAGTCTGTAAGACATTCATGTATTATAAACAGTATTTTTGTGACCTATAAGCAGGTTCTTTTCTTGATAATTCCATTAAGTAGACGCTCGCGCGGCTCAGTATTTCCTAGGAACATGTGTGTTCAGGGTCGAGAGCGGCCATGATAGGCAATCAAGCTCGATTGACGCCACACCCCAGTACTTTGGTCGCATAATGCAAGACGCTTCTAGCTTAAGGATTGCCACTAGTTTGGCAAAATTTGAGGTGCGATTGGTACTCGCGATGCTCGTAAGGAGCCCTCAAGGGTCAGTGATATATGAAATTCAAAAGACTCAGCGACTCAATGATAGTTGAGGCGAAACGACAAACCCTTGAATGTCAAGGGTGCCGGCTTTATTTCATAATCACTCGATGTTTTACAGGGTGTTACAGGATGATGCAGGCCCTTTAATGCGGGTTTTCTATTCCCCGCAGGCCATGCATACTTGATACTCATCGCACTTAGTTGCGAATTAATACTCCTAACGGAGTGGGTTGAACACCTGATTGGTTCAATTTTGAGTCGCTAAAAGCGACTCGGGTCGAGCATGATAGCTCCGATGTATGTCTCATGTTGAAGCAGAGAGCAACTGTGTTGGGCGATCAGCCGCACTGAGCTGCGACTTATGTTGAGTTGAGTTGCTTTGTAAGGTCTCACGATAACTGACCCCTTTGGCTGGGGTTGTTGATCGAGGCTGGTTATGCACATGCGCCATTTCTTGTCTTCTTTTTGTATCAAGGCGACCTCTGGGGCATTATCTTGCTGATGCGCGACTTCTCGGTGGGTATTTACCATCCGGTGGCTGCATCCTGTTGGCCGCTTCCGCGGTACCTCCAACGCGACTCGTTTTGAGCTGCGATTACCGATCTGCGACTGATATCCATGTGGAGTTGGCGATGCAAGCTTCTTCTGCGAGTACTGAGCCTGCGTTCTCGCATTCTAACGCTCTCTGCCTGTCTCCATATATTGTAATAACACCGTTTGGTCCTGGTATCTTTAACTGTAGGTAGACGTAGCAGGGGCGAGCGGTAAATTTGACATAGGCTTCTCTTCCAAAGATCGCATGATATGAGCTTTTGACTGCTACAACCTCAAAGTCTAGGAGCTCTGTGCGGAAGTTCCGCTCTGTTCCAAAGCTAACTTCAAGTGTTATCTTTCCGATTGGTCGCGTAACAGCTCCTGGGATTATGCCTTGAATTTCTTTCCTGGATGGTCGCAGCCTGTCTCGGGTATATTCATTCTTCGGAGCGTGTCTTGATATAGGATGTTTACTCTTCCTCCTCCGTCCATTAGGACCTTACTTAACTTGTATCCCGCGACTTCAGGCGTGACCACAGAGCTGGCTGTCCTGGATCTCTTACTTCTGGGGGGTGATCGCCGCGACTCCAAATAACCGATTGCTCTGTCCAGCGACGATACCTTTCGGCGTTGAAATCTGACCGCTCTTCCGGCTTCCATCCGTTGTTTGTACTTCCACTGTATGAAACTGTCCTATGTTTCTTCTAGGTAAAACGTCAGGCTTGACGAGAGCTAGATTTATTCTTGTGCTGCATCGATTGCTGCGAGCTGTATCTGGCGTGTCGCCTTCTTTCCACCTCCGGTAATAATGACATTGCGCCTTTGTGTGACCCGCTGGCCTGCCATCTCTCCTGCGATGTAAGTCGCAAGGCACGTCGAAGATCCCCTTGCAGTTATTAGGGGTAAGGCCTTATCACTCCTTGCTCCTGCATCTGGTGTGCGCGACGTTCAGTTTTCGCGACTTGCAATTTCCCGTTGGGTTCTGTGATAAGCCGCCTGTCCCTTTATCTGTCTTTGCGTACTTGTCAGCGTTGCCAAAAGCTGGTCGAAACTATCAATCTTGTGCTCAGCGCGACTTAATTTGTGCACCAACGGCTCAAATCTACAGTTCTTTCTCATAGCTTGTATTGCAGCTTGTACTGTTAAGTTTTTGGCGGAGCCAAGGATCTCCGCGATTCTCTTGATCCAGTCGCCGCTTGATTCGTCCTCTTTTTGAATGCATTGTCTAAGGTTTTTCATATCTTCTGTTTGGAATCTGCGATGAACTTGTCCTTCAAGTCTTCCCATGTGCTTATTGATTTTGATGGCAGCCTTAACAGCCAATCCCTAGCTTCTCCCTGTATTGCCAAGTGGAAGTATTTCGCACGTATTTCTTGAGTCACATCACCCTGTTATGCTTGCCTCGTAATCTTCTATCCATAAGGCAGGGTCTTGGTCACTGCGATAGGTGGTGACTCGCTGCGACTCGTCGAAGTTCGGGGGGAAACGAGTGAGCCGTATTTCCTCTCCAAAACATGCTGGTCCTTTCAATAATGAATAGGAGTTTACTGGCGCTGAATCTTCATCTGAATCAGTTTCAATCTGGGATGGCTGAGTCGCTCCGGATCCGTGACTCGCCTTCTATCTTCTTTTCTTTTTCCAATGATACCTGCAAACCTGCTAGCTGGTTGACCACTTCTTCGACGCTGCACTTTCTCCTCCCCATGATACCTCGTTTTGCGGCTCATTGGGCGTGACTCCATACATATTTGCTTGTTGTAAAGCAGCGGTTTGCAGTAGGTCGATCGCATAGCGAGCTTCCTTATCAGCTCGTGTGTCTCCAACCGGTGCTATCTTTGACAATATCCCTATCGCGGCGTGCACGTTGCTCTCTGGGTCGCCGTGGAACTGTGATTTCATCTCTTTGTCCATCTTGATCTGATGTTTTTGCTGCCAACGACGGAGTCGCCACTCTTCTTCTTGGAGTTTCTTGCGCTCAGATGTCGTCTTGGTTCGCACCGCCTGGTGCTTCGGCTGGCAGCGACGGAGTCGTCGACCTTCTTCTTGGAGTTTTTCGCGCTCAGCCGCGAGTCTTTGTGCCTCTTCACAGAGTTCCGTCCTGATAGCTTCAATCTCTTCAATCTTGAGGTCTCCTTCCTGATTTGGTAGAGATCCCCAAACAGGTCTTGACGGGACGGGGATGGGCATCTTGCCGTAGCTTGTTGTAGCTCCTCCAACACGCGGACCCTGACCGGCCGCAGTTCCTTCACCGATTCGCTTCCTTGAGTCGTCATAGATCTGCGACTGACGGATCCGACGAAAACTTTTACTGATCCGATGGGAACGATGTATCCGAACTCGATGCGATCTGCCTCGGGTCCCCACTCTGAGTCGTCGATGAAGGGGACCCCATTGATGTCTTCAACTTGGCCGATGGCGATGTCCTTGAAGCCTGATTTCGATCCTGCGCGGAACGTGACGCTTTTGACCGCAGGCCCCACGGTGGGCGCCAACTGTCGTGGGTTTGTCACGTCAGGTGTCATAGATGACTTCGTAGGTGTGGGATTATGCGAGTCAAGCATCTCCGAGCTTGGGATCGCAGGAACAAAGATCAACACAGATTTACCCAGGTTCGGCCCCCTCAATGTGAGGTAAAAGACCTACTTCCTGCCTACCCTAGATTGGTATTGATATGATAATCGAGGTGTTACAATGGAGGCGATCCGATCTGGTACTCGCCGTATGAGCTAGGGTTTGGGGCTTGATAGCTTGACCCGCTCTAAGTCCTGCGAGTCCTCTTTATATACACAGAGGCTCGCTAGGTTACAAAAGGAAACTTCCCCATAAGGAATACGTCCACAGAGGCCTACTCGGAGACTACTTGGTCTTCACGTCCTCCGGGATATGTCTTCTAGATCTTTCCCCTTATGGCGGTTCAATATTGGGCTTGCTCCCAAGTGGGCCTTCGTCCGTGCGAGTAAGTTAAGTCGCACTGGGCCGTGGGTTAATCCAGAAAGTATTCCCCCGACAGCCATGACCGTGCCCGTCACCGCGACTACACCCGACACCGCCAGCGTGCCTGCCGTCAGGCACCGCCACCGTCTTCGCCGTCCGGCACCGCCACCGTCGGCGCCGCCCGGCACCACCACCGTGCCCGCCGCGCCCACCACCGCGACCGTGTCTGCCATCCCGACTGCACCGGAAGCCCGCCACCGGAAGCCCGCCACCGTGCACGTCAGCTCGGCGCCAGCCACCGGATCGGTGTCTGTCGCTGCCGAATAAGCCACCGTGCATTCCAGTGCCCCGCCGCTCAACATCTCCGAATTTGTCGGTAAGGCTATTCTCCGAATTATCCTGGATAAATATGTCTATTTCAGCTTGATAAAAATGTTTGTTTTGCACTCTCCGAATTATCCTCTATAAAAATGTCTATTGGAGGTACGATCATGTCCTGGCCATGGTCACCATCTCGTTCTTCGGAGGAAGTGGAGGTACGTAATGACCGTAGGAAATTCCATTAAGTTGTTATTTCAGTGATTTGAAATGTTTGTTCGAATTTTTACAGTTCAACATGTTAGCTTATGATGCGATGTATATTGCGTTCAAAGAAGAAGAAACTCTGTGGGGTAGATAGAATATTGCAATGGAGGAGAGTATGATTTGTTTGGGCGGCTTGGCAATATCTGATCTAGTGGTAGAAGATATTGAACTGGATGAAAAAAAAGAAACCTAGATTGATACCGGAACTTGAAGTGAAGTTAGAGGAGAAAAGTGCATACATGTTGGCAATTATCTCACCATGCATGCGTAGAGATTGGCCATGCATGCGTTTAAAAAACATGTCTTTTTTATTATATGCGTAGAGATTGGCCATGCATGCGTTTAAAAAACATGTCTTTTTTATTATATGCGTAGAGATTGGTCATGCATGCGTTTAAAAACATGTCTTTTTTATTATATGCGTAGAGATGTACTCCCTCCGTCCTCAAATAAACGGATCTAATGATATCAATTTAGTGTCATAAATGTTGTCATGTTTCCCTATAAAATTGGTCAAATTTAGTGTATAGTACTTTTTTCCTTTTCTGTTCCAAGAAGTACGTATGCAATTGGAGGGACTGTACGGAGACTCGTCGTCGCTGCGCCTCACGGACTTTACGGAGACGCGTCGTGAAGGAGTTACTACGAATAAGTTTGCAATTTGGACCCTAGGGTATGAAGGAACTTTGCAATTTGGACCCTAGGGTATGAATGATCAAAGTTGGTCAATCAGGTCGCAGAATCCAAACCATGCTTAATCCAGCAATCAGGTCGCAGAATCAGCCTACCCGCGGATCGGCATACCAGGCGTAACCCTAGCGCTCGATCCAATCCGTCCACGCAGAGCAATCAATGGCTCGCATCGTCCAGGGTTTTGTGAGGTTTTGTGAGGGATTCCACGATTACGGTCGAGCATAACTAATTCATAAAAAAATCGAAAAAATGGAAATCTTTCACACATAGTCCTTCTATGTTACTAGGTTTCTAAAAAAATTTGAAACTTGGTCTACTGATAATTCTATGAAAAAACCTTCACAAACTGAGCTATCTCGAACTATGCTGGTGAGTTTTCGGGGAAAATGAGCTAGGGTATGGGGTTATTCATACATAGTTTGTCCAAATGATCCAATTTTCGTCATTCAAGCTATATTTGCACAGTACATGCCATGGCTAACTTTTTGGCTCATTTTGAGAAGGTCGAAAGAACAACTTTCTTACGAATGGGGCTGTTTACCCTAGTTTTCAGGGGAAAATGAGCTAGGCTATGGGTTTATTCATACATAGTTTGTCCAAATGATCTAATTTTCGGAATGCAAGCTATATTTGCATAGTAGATGCCATGGCTAACTTTTTGGCACATTTTGAGAAGGTCGAAAGAACAACTTTCTTACATATGGGGCTGTTTACCCTACTTTTCAGGGGAAAATGAGCTAGGGTATGGGTTATTCATACATAGTTTGTCCAAATGATCTAATTTTCGGAATGCAAGCTATATTTGCATAGTAAATGCCATGGCTAACTTTTTGGCTCATTTTGAGAAGGCCGAAAGAACAACTTTCTTACAAATGGGGTTGTTTACCCTAGTTTTCAGGGGGAAATGAGCTAGGGTATGGGTTTATTCATACATAGTTTGTCCAAATGATCTAATTTTCCGAATGCAAGCTATATTTGCACACTAGATGCCATGGCTAACTTTTTAGCTCATTTTGAGAAGGTCGAAAAAACAACTTTCTTACAAATGGGGCTGTTTACCCTACCTTTGGAGCTCATTTTAATTCAAACTTAAAACATGACCAAATAGAGCACTGGAAGTAGTTCAGAAAGATGGATACCAATGTCTAAGGAGTATCCCAAATTATTTAAACAAGTTTGCGCGCACTGGACATGCCAGAGCGTGCACATAGCGCGCACTTAAGCTGTTCGATAGAATTACAACAAATGTTCACACTTTTTTCTTGCTCCTTGTGTTATCTGCTGGGGCCACGGTCTTGCTCCGGTGAACCTTTGTTGTCTAACCGTTGTCTTCTTGGCTCTTTTGTTCTTCGTGGTGGTGTCTTGTCGTGGTGGTGGTGGTGGTGGTGAAGGGGCACTTCCAGTAGCCGAGAACTTGTTGACCGTAGGAACATGATCAGTACTAGGAGGTTCAAATTCAAGAATATCTGCTGCTTCATATTCAGCCCACTCCGTGGTTATAAATTCTTCTCCTTCTGTTGATTCTTCGCCTCTATTCCTTTTGGATTTGCTCTTACTCCAAAATTCTTTGGGTTTGCGCTTCAGTTTACTTATCCTAGAGCTGGCATTCCAGATAGAAGTGCATAGAGTATTAGAACAAGAGAAAACAAAATGAGATCTGCTGCATTACAAAAACCAAAGACAAACATACCAAGCTGAAGCCACGGCGACACTTGCTCCGACATCCTCTGTGTCATCTTCTACGGCAATATCTCCCTTAGTCACGCCATCTAGGAATTCCATTGGCATTGCATTGCTGCAGGTCCGTTTCGTATGCCCAAACTGTCCACATCTTCCGCACTTCCGCTGCTTAGTTTTTCCTTTGCCTCCCGCTGGCGGTCTAATTCTATTCTTGATTGGCCTTCCAGCTTGTCTGACTAGACATGGGCCGAAAATCTGGACACCTGGATTGACGAATTCCCATTGGTCTTTTCCCAACAATGCAGGCACGTTCTCAGCATATGCTGCCCTCATCTTAGCAACAGAGTAATATTCAGACACAAAATTATCAACCTCAAACCCGCTGCACATAATGAAATACATGGCATGTATGCATGGCTGACCACGGAGCTGCCATTGATTACAACGACATGTCTTATTCCTTAAGTGCACTGGATACCTCCATTCCTGTCCGTCTTTGCTAATATAAGAGACCTCTCCCTCTTCTGGCGATACTTTACTAAGTTTCAAATGCAATTCTTTTGCTAGTGCATTCAAAGCCATGACCACGGATGGAATGATTTTATGGCCAGCATATTTATGTTCTGCAATTCTTTTCCGTAGTTCCATCTTATCCATTATCAGCAGCCTTATCTTGTCAAATATTTCCCACACCACAAGACCTTTCAATGACTTAACCTTTGCATTGAAACACTCCGCAAGGTTACTTGTCACATAGTCCACCTTGCACTCGTGACTGAATTTGCATCTTGTCCACAGCTTTCCATGATATTGTTCCAGGTATGGCTTCACCCCAACATTTGCGTCGCAACTCGCTTTCAAGTGGCGGTTATACTTCTTCAAGCTGCAGGTGTACGCTGATGGCCACGGGTTGTCAACAAACACTTTTCCCTTGTATTTCTTTTTAAAATTTGTGACAAGGTGTCGCATACATTCCCTATGCTCCGCTTCAGGAAACACGGCTTCTACTGCAGTCTCCAAACCCTTGCAAGCATCTGTGTGTATAGCCAATCCTCGTGGGGACCCTATAACGTCGTGCAATTTCCGCAAAAACCAAGTCCAACTTTCCTCTGACTCTACCTCCAACACACCAAAAGCAACGGGGAAAAGCCAATTGTGTCCATCAACTGCACAAGCAGCTACTAACTGTCCTTTCCATATTCCATTTAGAGCAGTTGCATCCACATCCAAATAAGGACTGCAACCATTTAGAAACCCATTCGAGCAAGCCTTGAAATAGACAAAAGCCCTTCTGAAGCAATTTTTCTCCTTCTTCTTCCCTCCCACTGTGTACTCCTCTTTGTGATAGTCGATCTCTACCACACTGCCTGGACTTGCCTTCTCCACCTCAGCTTTGAATGTGTACAGCAACCGAAAACTTTCATCCATGATGCACCGTTAATCCTCTCAAGAGCCTTCTCTCTAACATAATATAATTTCATGTAGGGCATTTTACCGTCGTGGCTAAAACGCTCCTTCACTTTGACGCCGAGGGCAGTTGCACCAAGATTTGGTTCCTCTTTTAGCCAAGGAATCATAAGCTCTACCATCCAGTTGGTTCTATATAATTTAAGTCTCGGTTCCCCATCTTCGAACCACAAGCGTGTGGAACATCGTTCCGTCTTATCTGAAATACAATGATAAGTATATATTAGACAATTGTGTACAGACCATGATTGTAGCTAAAATCAAGACAGAGATTAACCAATTACCGTAACAGTCTTTTTCCTTCGATCCCTAGTGGCATGCAAATTCCATCGACACCCTGGGTCTGGGCATTGAATAGTCAGTCTTCTTGGCTCACTCTTCACAATCTCGTAATCATTTGTTGTCTTAATGCAATAACAAATAACTGCATTCCGTAGCTGTTCCATGTTTTGGAATCGTGTTCCTGCACTAAGATTAGGATTGGCGGTGTCATACTCAATCACTGGCTGGTCTTCGCCTTCGTATTCATCTTCAATCCCATATTCTTCGTCCTCAGCCAGGTCTTCGTCATCAATTTCGTCAAATGGAACGATGGCCTGTTGGCATTCTTTATCTACAAAGTCAGGAACCATCTTCTCATCTTCATCATCATTTCAGGGAACTTCCGCATCGGGCCTCTCATCAAAATTCTCATGGTCCGCCGTGGTCGCAGCACCCGTGCGCGCCGTGGCCGCAGGGGCCGCCGCGGCCGCAGTGTCCTGACTTCCACTGCCAGTAGGTTTCAGTGGATCGGACCTATGAGGAGTGTTTGGACGCTCAGAATTAACAGACAATCTTGATTTCTGAACAGGATTGATCCTTCCCTTCGGCTGTGCCGCCGAATTCTGAACCACTTTGATTTCAATTTTACCAAAGCGGGCAGAAGCAGACTGAGCAAACATCATATTTAATGTATACTCAGAAGTTAGTGGCAGAAATCTTTTCTCGATTTCTTCCCAGTAATTCAAACAAACGGTATCGCCTTCGCTCCAGGAATATAGAGATTTGAGTTTTCCTCTCAATCCCACGAGCGAAGTATCTGTTCCTACGATCAAGGGGTAATAGAATTGGTTCGCACCACTCGATGTGGTAGTTTCCATTCTGACGGCCAAACGAAAAGCAATATTCCGATTCATCCTATTGGATGAAAATTAACGAACTAAAGTTAAATCGCAGCCCTATATACTAGCAGATCACACAATCGAGTGATTCAGTGCTTACCCTGCCGGAATCCAACTGTCACCTGATCCCGGAGCCACCCAATCCTCGCCGCGACTAATAGGGTTGTCGGCGGGGTCGGGTGGGGCGGTGACATTCGCCATTGATGCGTCGTCACAGCTCCCGTCAAGCTTCCGCAGATCACCTCACGCGGAGTTGCTCGTCGCTGTGGTCGGGCGGTGCGGGGGGCACCGTGCCGGCGGCGGCGGATGTGAGTGGGGGTCAGACCGGGGTTGGGATGATTCAAAATTGGGGCTAGATCGGGGACGGGTTGATTCAAATGTGCTGCGCCAGGCCAGCCCCACTTAGCTCCGTAACGGTGAAACCTTTTTTTTACGGGAACAGTCAAACGAGGTTGACCAGACGGGAAGAGCCGTTCCGCACCCTTGCGCGCCTGGGAGGAGCAAAGTGGGGGCAAAGGTGAGGAAAACATACACCGTGGGGCACGAATGAGGAAAACATGGCCAAGTGGGGCACCAAAGTAAATAACCCTTTAAAAAAATCCTTTTTCAAGGGGGAGCAAATCCCCAAACACAGCGGTTTACACGTGGAGGCACTACCCGGATACGCTGGAATTGCCGCATGGGCGTTCTTGGTTGCGGGGGCGGACCCGCTTCTGCCTGTCATTCCTCTAGGACGTTGCCTGCGGTTTACACACGGGCTCGGCCCGGAAACGCTTGCTGGCCCTATTGGTTCTCTGGGGTGCTACCAGCGGTTTACACACGGGGCTCGACCCGGAAACGCTTGCTGGCCCTGTTGCTGCGGGGGGCGGACCCGCTCTTCCCGACGCCTTGTGAGCCGTTGTTTCAAGGGAGGTACTGGTGGTGGGTTCCTGGGATTCTCCGGGTACGCGCAAGCTTCCCACCCCCTTCTTCCCGGGAGGGCGGTCACCCGTTCAAGGAAGGGCACTGCCGCACAAGTGTATCCTCTGTGGGGAGGGTTGCTAATCCCTCCCCGCCTCTGGTTAGTGGGTCCGCCCGCCGTGGCCACAGCAAGGACTTTCCCATCACCTAGAGGTCCTCGTCTAGTGTGGGGGGAACGCCCCGCGGACTAAGCGGTGGGTGCAGATTCGCAACCCGCCCGGCATCGGAGCCATTGACGGGAAAGACGAAGTCCTTCCCCTTTTGGTCCCCGAGATCCCTTCCCGAGGTCCTCTGACCGGTTCAACCCATGGAGTCGCCGTCAGGGAACCGAGTCGGGTGTGGACCCTGGGGCGATCTATCGGGGCCTCGTCCTACTCCCCGGGGGAATTCAGCTGGCGCTGCTCCAGATGCTCCTCCTTCGCCTTGGGCTGCTTCCCGGGGGCATGTGCCCTGCAAGGCTCTCTCCGGGCCAGTCGTATTTGGCGCGGGGGCCGACTGGCCAGATGCGTCCTCCGCCTGGATGTAGCGCTCGACAACCTCCCACAGCTCTTGGGTGCTGCCGAGAACGCTTGGTCGTAGTTCTCCCAGGAGCCCTGGGTCGTGGACGCATCCTTCAAAGGCTCCGATGACGATGCCTTCCCGAATCCGCGGCACCTACGCAACTAGGTGGCGGAAACGCTCCACATATCTCCACAGCGGCTCGCCCCGCTCCTGACTGATGCGCTGAAGATCTTCGAGGGGCCTTTGAGGGGGGTCTTCTGGCCCCAGGACGCATGCCGATGAGCCCCCGAGCTCGGTGGTCCGCCAGAGTGTTCGACGACGGCGCGCCCGGGTGCTCCGCGGAGCCGGCGCATCGGGCTGTAAGGAAGCCCCTCCCGACCCCACGCCACGCCCACCAGCGGGGGCCACGGTGATGGGCTCCATCCCATGGCATCGAATCAGACAGTCCACCATGCACTCCATCCCCGCCAGCCGGCCTGGGACGACAGATCGTCCTCAACGGCCGTGGGCGAGTTTCTCAGCGAAATACACAGCGCCGCCAGCATGCGTTCTTCGGTGACGAGATCCACCGCATGTCCTTCCTCTGGAACTGCTAGAGCGGGCGGTCCGCCGCCCCTCCGCCCTCTGTTCCGGAGGATCGTGCCGGAAGGCGCCGAATCCGGGGCCTGCTTACCACTACAAGAAATATGCTATCCAGTGACCCTCAATATTGGTCGCTAAAAAGGTCGTGTTCATTCTTTTGTGACCTTGCGACCAGAAATTGTTGGTCAAAAGATGGGGGTCAAGATCTGCACAACGCGACCTTTTTTGGGAATTGGTCGTGGACTGCCACGACCAAAATAAAAGGTCGCAGATTTTGTGACCAATCTATTTGGTCGCCGTCAATTCAGCCAGGCCACGTCATATCCAACGTGGCAAGGCTGACGTGGCAAAATGGTGACCAAATGAAATGGTCGTGGATCAGAATCAGCCCAATCCAGTTCGGCTGAGTCCAACAATTCAGCCCATTTATGTTTTTTTGTGCTAATTTTGTAGAGCTGCGTGGGCCAAGACAACTATTTGGCCTTATTGTTTTCTAGGCATGGCCTTTTTACGGTCCATTTTGGCCTTTTTATAGTCCATTTTGTTCTGGTCCGTGGTCTTTTTGCAGTCCATTTCGTTCAGGATTTTTGTTATGGGCCATGGTCTTTTTGCAATCCATTATAGCTTTGAACGTCATTCACAGATTTCAATTTTACACAATTTAACATAAAAAATTAATCACTGACTTCTCTCGAATTGGTTAAAATCCATAAATTGTTCAATCAAATGTATCAACAGCAGATACAGGTCTAATTACAGTTTAGATCATGCAAGTATACAAACAATCAAGAACAGGTACACTAGCACCAAACATGATCTTCTAAAACTGCTGTGCCCATCTCCAGGATTCTTCTAATCTTCTGTCACAGCAGCAACCTTCACTTAAAAGGGAGACTTCTGAGTTACCCTGCAGCAATGTACATACACAGAAGAACCAGTGCATAAACTCACAGAAATGCAAGAGTTCCATTAGCTTACAGTAATATAAACTCACAGAAATGCAAGATATTAAATCATATATGGAGTTGCAGCCCCAATGGAATGGAAGATAATTGCATTCTGGTTTTCACCGATTAGAAAGATAGCAAAGATCACAAACAGCAGGTTGAGCACAAGTTTTAAAAAACCCAATTATGAAACATCAAATGTATTTGTATAATCATATAGAATCAGCATTTGCTCAAGCCCAACCACTATGTCCAGAATCTTTTCTAACTTATATCAGAATTTCAAATGGCTATGATGAGTAGTACTGTTCAAAGGAAGAAGTGTCCATATGGTACTGTTATGTAGAAGAATAGCCAGACAATAATCTTTCATGCTAGGCAGAATTTTCGATACAGAAATTACAATGTAAAAATGAACAATGAAATATTCCGTACAGTCCATATGGTACTGTTATGTAGAAGAATAGCCAGGCAATAATCTTTCATGCTAGGCAGAATTTTCGATACAGAAATCTATTATATTATTAAAGTAACAAACATTTAACGGCTCAGATTAATCAACATCTAGCAGTAAAAAATAACGGTTCAGATTTAAACATAACGCTTCAGAGTTGACCGAACTCTATAAGAAAAAAGTGCATAATCGTTAGAAGCCATGATGAATCACGTCTGCCTAGATAGAGTAGGCAACGCAAAGTCCTCACGTAACACGTATACATCTTCTCGGTTAAGATTACATAATCCACGGCTGATACAACACATATCGCGAGGATAATTAGGAAACTCTATTTTTCTACCGTGATTGGTGCAACCTCCCTAGAGGAACCCTTGGCGGCGATTTCGGCCTGCAGGTTGTGCACAATGGAGTAGTAAGTACGTAGATGTCCACGGCTGATCTGGAGATGGCAGCGTCCTTGGCTTGGAGGCGGCAACGGCGGTATGACGCCGACGAAGCTAGCTCGAGGCGACGACGGTGATCTCGCGCGAATGAAGCTGACAAACTCAGAAGGTTTCAGCAGTCTATGAGGTATCCATATAGCGATATTAATCTCGCAAGAAGCTGCGATGTCGGAAGCAGCGACGACGGCGATCTGGCCTCAATGAAGCTGACAACGTATGGCGATTCGATCTGGCAAGAAGCTGCCACGTCTGAAGCCCACACGGTCGTTTGAATCGATGGCGACCTACCGGCCTCCAGGACCAAAGGCTGGTGCGGCGGCCGACGGCTGTGGAGGATTTGGTGGCCCGACATGCAGTTTGCATCAGCTGGGATTGAATATTATTTTTGATTATTTTCTGATGATTCAATCCGGTTATGTCATCCCCTCATGTATTAGCATCTAAACGATTTGAAGAAGGCTGAAGGCACTACCCAAGAGTTTGTAGATGCATGCATGCATGGAGCTCGATCTGAAAGGCATAGTCGTTGTTCAGAATTAAACAAGGAGGCCCTGAAAACCTCGGGCTCTCGCCATTAGCTGACATATGTGAGAGCCAAAGCGGCGCTTGATGTACTGGAAGGCTACATAGCGCGAGAGCGAGCACACTAACGCAAAGCTTGGGGAGTGGCGCTGCGGAGGCACATAGCTTACTGCATATGGCTCGAATTTCATAGAGAGAGGAGCTGGAATGCAATTCACATTGGTGAGTGTCGAACAGAAGGAACTAAAAGAGGACATACACGGTTAGCTCTCTCAAGGGCACATGCAAGATTTGCTCTGCCAATTTTTACCAATTTTGCCTTATGTTTAAGTCTTTTGCATGCTAATTTTCTGACATCTTTACGCTGAACTATTGATTTTTTGTTGCGCTTCAAGCCAGGAGTATTTATCCGACTGGAAAATCAGAGATTCTGAAAGACTATCCGTCCCTAGATACTTGCCTGGAAAACGAGGAAATCCATGTCCTCCAAAGAATAAATAAGGTTAGTCGGTCTGTCAAACAAGCAATAACTAATATTTTGTTTGGAAAATCATGACTTTATGGATGATAGATTGTAATATGATTATTATTCGAGCCTATTACATCCGCACAAAATAATTGTATAGGATGACCAACGAAGAGCAAATTAATGTAAGATGTCAAATACTTGACATAATGTACCACACACCATTCCAAGATAAAACTTAAAACATATCAAACTATTAGATTGGAATAGTGTAACTGATATAAAAAGATTTGTTTGATTCTTCACCAAACGCATAACTGAGATGAGAGTTGTGGACATTGCATGTTTTTGTGGTATGTGGCACGTCTGAACGGAGAACAAAAACAAAAACAATTTAGTGGTATGATATTTGTCTATATGTCAACGACATCTGGGTGATAAGTATCAAATTAGTTTTCTAATAAATATATGCCCATTTTGTACACAAATGACTTAAGAGAAGTGCATGACGGTTCTTCGCCTTCTTTAATTTGTTTTGATTTCGACTTTCAACTATATTCCAAATAAGTAAATCGTCTCTCCGATCTCTATACCAAGCTAGAGTCCCTTGGCCAAAACTATTTTTTAATATACAAAATATTGTTTTTAAGTTCCTAATATTCACATATTAATTAAAAGATTTCATGAGATTAATTAGGCGTCTTTTCTGCTCTACATTGAGATGATTTTTGGTTTATGTTGATTAACCAATGTCGCCCCCCAATCATGCCCGTATCAGGTCAGGGATGAGACTCTAGAACGTTTGGACCTGACAGGTGCTAAATATGCTCGCAGTTATGGATATAGACCGCAGATTCACCGCCGTTGGACTTGGCTTAGCGGCACGCTGTTGCAGCTGTGGCTCTGGCTCCGACGACGCCTCCAAGCATGCTGACAAGATTGTGTGCGCCGCGGGAGCTATTCATATCAAGGGCAACAATCTTATTTTCTATTGGCGTTTTGTGTGTTTTAGCGGTTTCCCGCTTAAGTACGCCAAGTACCAATGCAACTAGATGTAGTAGTAGCAGCATGTATCCTATCCCCTTGCACTCCAAGCACTGAAGCTCATCATCTTCCAATATGTGCCACGCTGCAGTCCAGCTGCTGAATATATTCCACGATGGTTTTATTGCAGATAGGAGGAGGTGTACTGAGTACTGACGACAGTCTGAAGAAGATCCGGTGGTGGCCGCAGTTCATGAGGCCCCTGAGCTAAGTAACTCTGCTACTCTCATGTTAACTCCGTATTGTTGCAAGGAGCTTTCAATTATAGCGTCTACCCATCTTACAGATTTATTTATTTGTGATTACATCAGTTCAGTTTCTATGGTTTCATCTCATCCAATGCATGCGTTCAGCTGAATAGCCACCCGCTTGCTATAATTGATCAGAGATGGGAATGCAGTATGAGGTTTGAAAGATGGTATTATTGGCCAGATTCAATAACTGGATAGTATTATTGATATTTTGTGTTTTTCTGCAGGTTACTCTTGGCTGTATTCTTCGCAGCGGAGACTTGGTCATGAGGATGAATAATTGATGTATAATATTTGCCAGTATTAATTACTCAAAGCCCAAAAACTATGTTTGTTTGTTCCTTTGAATTTTCATTTTTATTGATGTCCAAATCATAGTATAACCAAATTTCAGATAATCATTTTTGTTGCAAAGTTTCGATAGGTTCTGCAAACAGCACGGGAACATGCTCCAAATTTCAGATAATCATTTTTTTTGCAGCACGGGAACACCATTAACTATAGGTAATATCCTGGATCTCCCAATCCATCTTTGTTTGGAGATACAGCCTACAAGAACTATTTGTTAAAATCTCTTAAAGGCAACAATTACCACGGTGTCCAAGAAGTTGAGCGAGTTAACCACAAGAGGACACATAAATTGAGAAAGTGAAAGTGATGGGAAGAATATATCGGTTAAACCTCTAAGGATTTTCCTTGCATATCCGACATCAGTTTTGTCTATTGTTTACACCACTGCAAATATATTTTTCATTCAATTTTGAAGTGTTATAAAATTCATATTGTTATTGGCAAGAAACTAACAACAGATCAAAGAAACTTCCAAATATTTATTTGGCAACTTTAAAGCTGTAGAATCTACAAAAAAAACACCTAGACAGCAAGAAACAAGTTACATTTACATACAATACAGAGATAAATAAGGTGAAAAAATCATTAGAAATTTTTCCAAATTACTATATTTCATTTGTTTTCTGGGGTATAGTGTTCCATTTAAATAGCTATGAATATAACTTTTGTCCTTCTAGAGAGAGTTTATTTTTGCAAGTATTACATGGAACAAAATCATATGTAACAATATCCAGAAAATTTAAAATTCTAATAAGAATTATAGATAAGATAAAGACACATTAGTCATGCTGACATGCAAATTAAAGGTGTCATTTTTTTGTTAATATAAGATATGTGAACACGAATGAATTACATGCTAGATATAGAGGCGTGGATATGCACGTCAGGTGACCTTTTCAACTACATTTAGGTGTTAAAGTAATATATTTCATATTGCAAAGAAGACATTATATCATTTAACCATGTTAAGCATCTCTCTTGAAAAATTAAATATAGCAAACATTCAAAGTAGGGAATGAGATCGAAATTTGCAAAGGTTCCTTTTACATAGGTGAATATTAGAGAAAATAATCTAGCCGCGCAAATGCGCGGGCCACCCTGCTAGTTACAATGTAAAAATGAACAATGAAATATTCCGTATGGTTCAACTTTCACCCGTGGACTTCCTTAGATATTGCATTTTCAACAAAGGAAAATTGTGACAGTAGGTGATCAGTGCTAACACAATAATTCAAGTGCAAGAAGTTCCTATAGAAAATGATATCTCATTGAGACTACAAATACAGAGCGGCGTAACTTCTTGCACCAGCGATCTGATCCCACATGTCAAAACTTTAGTACAGCAGTTCGCCAGTGCGGAACGCTAAACGTATAGCAGTTGGTAAGCTCGGGTTACCTGGGTTGTCTATCAGAGATGCCTTCCACCTCGCCCTTGTTGATCAGGTTCTTGATTTTCTGAATACACATCAGTCTCAGATCAGAACATACCCACTACTCATCGAAAGAACTAATGTGCACATAGTACTCGAACAAAACAAAGAGGAAGGAAAGAAGATATCTTCAGCATGTAAAAGCCAACTAGTAGTAACCAATGATTAGTAGACACAGGCAGGAAATATATTCAGTAGTAGTGTGTGTGTTCTTATCCATGGTATCATCAGCCTCAACCAAACCAGAACAAGTAAAGGAGCTAATCGCCGTGAGTATAATCAACACAAAATAAAACCTCATGCCAGGCAAACCGCACAGAGATATCAATCAATCAGGATACACATATGCATGCACGCGTATAATTTGTTCCAGACCACTACAGCTACTTGGTGGTCGAACAAGCGCAAGGGCGAGGATGTGTCTGGGCTCTCGCGACGCGCAAGGCGACTGGCCAGGCGCGCCTGGCCTCGCGCCGCTCCCTCCTCGCCGGCGCCATGGGGGCGCCTCTGCGCGAGCTAGCAAGCGGGGAGGCCCTTTCGATGCTCTCGCTGACCTCGCCGACTTCGACCGTGACGATTCTGTGTCTGCCTCCGGGGAGAGTGAAGGGTCGCTCTCCCCTCGCCGCCCCTCGCTGGCTCCTGTCTTGGGGGATTTCTTCCCGCCGGCGCAGGGAGGCTCGCCGGGGTTTGGCTCCGCCGGGTTGCCGGAGTTCGCGCAGGTGGGTCCTGCTGGTGGCGTGGGTCGGCGGGAGCCTGTGATCGCCGGGAGGGTGCCGGCGGATCTGGAATTCCCGCCTCTTCCTTCGTCGGGGCGCGCCCGCGGGAGGGGATCTCCGCGTGTCGGTGCGCCGCCGGGCGAGGCTTCGGGCGTGCTACTCGTTGGTTCGGTGGCGTTGGCGCTCGCGCCGCCGGCGGTGGCGGCGCGGCCTGCGTCGCTCGAGCTAGGGTTCTGGGAGGAGGACGCGCAGCTGATCCCGTGTGGGCCGTCTGCTGATGGGCCTTCTTCATGCAGGCCAGAGGGTCCTGGGGTGGGCCCTGCTCAGGGAAGGGTCCCCGAATCGGTGTCACAGCCTTTGTGGCCCAGCCGAAGCCCATCTCCGTGTCAGCCCAGCCCATCTCGGCCAAGGCAGGTATTTAGCTGGCGCTGGATGCCGGTCGGTGCCCTAGATCCTCAGTTAGGGTTCCTCGCTCCTCCTCGCGACGTGCGGCGCAACAGGAAAAGAGCTAAACAGCTAGTGAGCTCGGCTGACCCAGATCGCCCCCGTGTCTGGTTCCAATGGAGCGCGGCCGAGACGAAGATTACCGCCGGGGAAAGCGTCCCCTGGACCGGTACGCCGGCGGCGGGAGCCGTTGAGACCTCAACAACCGCCTGGACAGAGAGAAGCAGGAGCAAAGAAGGCAGCAGCGCGAGCGTGCGGATGTCATTCAGCGGGCCAGAGATGAAGCTCGTGAAAGGGAGTCCAGGCAGGCGCCGGCGCCGTACCCGCGTGGGCGCGAGTACGGCCGCGGTGGTGGTCAGGGCATCAACAACTTCCCCAACCGGCAGGGGCCGGCCAGGTCTAGGCCCGAGAGCTCGGCTATGGGGGCCAGAGCGTCTCCTGCTGATGAAATCCTCCCGCCACCGCCGCCGCTCGATGCGTCCAACATCACCTGCTACAAGTGTGGTCAATCGGGCCACATGCAGATGGCCTGCAAAGGGGAGCCTTTCTGCAACAAGTGTAAGGAGAAGGGGCATGTCACGGCCATGTGCCCGAAGGCTGGGGAGCGCCGGGAGCCGTTCTGGGCCGGATACGGATGCAATGGCATTGGCTTCATGTGCCTGGAGGTCCCGGAAGAAGAACTCGCAAAGGAAATCCCCAACGCGGCGACGCTGTACGTGGATGAAGCGATTTTGTCGGAAGAACAAGTGGAAGAAGAACTCAAGGAGCTGATTGATCCATCTTGGGCATGGCAAGTGCGTGCTCTGAGTGAGTCGGACTTCTCTTTGGTTTTCCCGTCGGCAAGCAACCTGAGGATGGCAATCCGTGGCGGGGGCCTCCGATTACCATTTTCCAGGGCCCGGGCGCTGGTCATGGAGGGTGGCCTCAGTGAACAAGCGGTGGAGGCTCTTTCCGAGACGTGGGTGCGTCTCCATGGAGTGCCGCCGCCTTATCGCCATTCCGACAAGCTGTTGGTTGCAACAAGAGCCGTGGGCAGGCCCATGGAGGTGGATGAGTCCACGCTTGCAGACCCATTTGATGTAGTTCGAATGAAGTTTGGGCTTCGTATTGCGGAGCCAGTCATGGACCACGTGATGATGTTCGTCAACGGACAGGGGTACAAGGTTCGTGTGGAAGTGGAGAAAGCCAACAGGGATAGGTTGGAGATACCACCGCCTCCGCCTCCGCATCCAAAGAATGATAGAAAAGGAGATGAGGAAGATGACCTAGGCAGAAGCTCGGAAGAATAAAGAGAGAAAGATGATTGGGTCGGGCGCAGGGGCTCGCATGACTCTAGAGAGAAAGCGAAGTCGATGCCTCCGGCCTCAAGGGACAAGGAGGAGAAGAGCTCCAAGGTGACCATGGAGGTCATGCCGCTTGGGGAGCAAGATGGCAATAAGGATGGGGAGACCGCTTCTGAGCAGTTTGGCTCCTTCCTTATCAACAATGAGAATCAGCCAAGCCCCACGGCGGCCCAGACTCCTCCTCCGGGCCAGCGCACTGATTTCTCTGCTCTCCTGGAGACGCCATCGGTCACCACAGCCACCATCACCTCGAGCCACCTTGAGGGCTCGCCTTCGCTCACCTTCGACTCGGCTATCAAGGGTGATAAGCGTGCTTCTCCAAACGCTGTGCAGATGGCCGATAGTACTACATCGATTGCGGAGCTGGAAGCATCTCAGAGGAGGGAGAAGGAAAGAAGGAGCAAGTCCAACGCTGACAGACTATCTCGGGTTCGTCAGGAACAAGAGGACCAGGGGGTCCTTGAGTCCTCTGATGAGTCCGGCAGAGGCAAACAGGCACAAGCTGACTGGCCGGTTCTGGAGCTTGAGACGCAGTTCAAGAGAGCACCTAGAAACAAGGCGACGCCGGTTACTGTCAATCGCAAGAGCGCCCGAGCAGAGGGTCGCGCTGACGAGCCCATCTTGGGCAGGGCGATGAAGATGGCGAAGGACAAGGACAATGCAGGTAAACATCCAATCTCGGCTTTTACAGTTCTTGATTCTCTTTCCGATGAACATCTTCTTCTTGTGGCAAATGAGAGCTGTGTGGTGTTCGACTCTTCCGCGGGCCCTCCCGCGGAAATTCTATCTCTCTTTCGTGCCAATGAACTTGCTCAAGCCGAACTGGCATTGGCTAGAGCTAATGCAGAAGCAAAACAAGCAGAGGAGAAACGTAAGGAAAAGGAGATGGAGAAACAGGAGGCGGTGACAGGGGTCACCTCCAAGTCGCAACCTGTGTCGGCAAGGAAGGAAGGGTCCTTTCCTGCCGACTCTGAACCCACACCATCGGCCCCAGGGAAGGGACCCGAGGGTGGTACGGGTCCTGTGAGAAGAGGGAGACCAAGAAAACAACACGAGCCGAGTGCCCGTAAGCCATACACCCGCCAAGCACGGGCGCAAGGGAGGGTGTCTTAATGCGTTACCTCTTTCTTAACATCAGAGGGTTCGGTGTGCCGGGACGCCGGACTCTTCTTAAAGACCATCTCCGGAAACATAAGATTGATGTAGTTTGCCTGCAAGAAACAATCAAACAAGAGTTCACCGATCAAGAACTGCGGAGCATTGAAGTGGGGGAACTCTTCTTTTGGTGTTGGCTCCCAGCTACTGGTCACTCGGGTGGACTACTACTGGGAGTTCGAGATAGTATGTTTGAGGTGGGAGGGATTGAAAAGGGTCAGTCCTTTCTCAGCCTGACAGTCTTACACCGCCTGAACAAGGTCAAATTGGAAATCATTGGAGTATACGGACCGGCAGATCATGCCAAATCGGAGGCGCTCCTTGATGAAATCTCAGGAAAGATCAGTAGGACCTCTCTCCCGACTGTGATGGGGGGAGACTTCAATCTGATTCGCAGCAGCTTGGACAAAAACAATGATAGGATTAACTGGGGAAGAATCCAGCTTTTCAATTCCCACATTGATAACTGGGGTATGTCCGAGATACCGCGCTCGGGTGCGAGGTATACTTGGACTAACAAAAGACTTAACCCAGTCCGCTGTGTGCTTGATAGGGTTTTTATCTCTGCCAGCCTAGAAATCACGTGGCCGCTCTGCTCTTTAGTGGCGGATACGGGACTGGGGTCCGACCACACTCCTCTTATTTTTGACTCGGGTGAGGGCACCCCGATCAAGAGTAATAGATTCTTCTTTGAAACAGGCTGGTTCCAAATCCCAAATTTTCAGGAGGTGCTGCTCGACTCTTGGGAGGGTCTAGCTGCTAGAGTGGGAGGCAGAGACATCATCGATTGGTGGGCATTTATGAGTTCGGGTCTCCGTCAGTTTCTGCGGGGGTGGAGCAGGAATCTCGGCAAAGATGGGAGGGAAAAGAAAGCGCAGCTCCTTCTTCAAATTCAAAACATTGACGCTAGAGCCGATTCCTCGGGTTTAGATGATGACGAATGGGCGTTCCGATATCATCTCGAGGAACAGCTGATTCAGATTTACAAAGCGGAAGAGGAATATTGGCGCCAACGTGGCAGAATTAGATGGGCTATCCAGGGGGATGCCAACACTGCCTACTTCCACGCTGTCGCGAATGGGAAAAGAAGGAGATGTAACATTTCGTCTCTTATCTCTCTTATCTCAGAGACCGGCCCCATTCCTGGGAAGTTGGAGTTGCAAGATCATATCTATTCCTTCTATCGGGAACTTATGGGAAGTGCCTCGATTAGGAATTGCGGCCTCGCCGTTAACACCTGGGGTAGCAACCAGCAAGTTACAGACCAAGAAAACGAAGCGCTTGCTCTGACTTATTCCGAGGAGGAGCTCCTCTCCTTGGTTTCGGAGATGAAATCCGATACCGCCCCGGGTCCGGACGGGTTTCCAGTCCTCTTCTTCAAGAAGTGCTGGCCCCTGGTTAAACATGGGGTGCTTCATATTCTCAATGATTTCATTCTAGGGAGAATTGATATCTCGAGGCTCAACTTTGGGGTGTTGACGCTGATTCCGAAAGTTCCGGGGCAGATAGAATTACTCAATTTAGGCCAATTGCCTTGATTAACGTCATCTTTAAGATTATCTCCAAGGCTGTGGCAGCAAGACTGGATCCGATTGCAAATAGGATTATCAGCCCTAACCAGACCGCCTTCATCAAAGGCCGCTTTATCCTAGATGGGGCCCTAGCTTTACATGAGATAGTCCATGAGCTCAAAAGTAAGAAGCTGGGGGGCATCTTACTCAAACTAGACTTCGAGAAAGCATATGATCGTGTGAATTGGGACTTTCCGGTGGAAGTGTTGAGAAGAAAAGGTTTTGACGCGGGGATTATCCATAGAATTCATCAGCTGGTTGCCGGGGGCAAACAGCGATTTCGATCAACGGGGAGATGGGACCATTCTTCCGTAACAAGAGAGGCGTGCGTCAAGGGGACCCTCTGTCCCCTCTGCTGTTTAACTTCATCGCCGAAGGGTTGTCGGCAATCCTCTCGGCTGCTAATAGGGCTGGGCATATCAAGGGAGTGGTTTCGCATCTTATCCCGGGGGGATTACTCACCTGCAATACGCGGATGATACAATCATCATGATTCAAAATAGCGAGCTGGGAGTTGCAAACCTCAAATTCTTACTCATGTGCTTTGAAAATATGTCTGGATTGAAAATTAACTATCACAAAAGTGAGGTCTTCGTGCTAGGGGAGCAGGAGAACAACGTTTCCATTGCCAATCGTCTCAACTGCAAGTTGGGATCCTTCCCTTTCTTTTACTTAGGGCTGCCCATCTCTGACAGAAAGCTTTCGGTTGAGCAGTGGTTCTTCCTTGTTCAGAAATTGGCAGCTAGGGTGGAACCCTGGATAGGAAGGTTCCTCTCCTCGGGTGGCCGTCTGATCCTGTCTAATGCATGCCTTGCTAGTCTACCCATGTATGCCATGGGATTATTCCTCCTCCAGGAGGGAGTGCATGTGCAGTTCGATTCCCACCGTGGAAAATTTTTCTGGGAAGGGACAGGGCCGAATAGAAAGTATCACATGCTGAACTGGCCGGCAGTGTGCAGACCAAAGGAGTGCGGTGGTCTCGGCGTCACTAATACGAGACACATGAACAAGGCCCTGCTACTTAAGTGGATTTGGAAGCTGTACCAGATGGATGGGTCCATTTGGGCTGAGATTATTCGGGCCAAGTACACGGCAAATGGGGATATCTTTGCCAGCTCTAGCCGTGGGGGGTCACAGTTTTGGAAGAATCTCCACAAGATTAAACACCTCTTTAAGCTGGGGGCCAAATTCTTAGTGGGAAACGGTCACAAAGTGCGGTTTTGGATGGACTGGTGGTGGGGAGTGGGACCCTTATGTGCCCAATTCCCCACCCTTTTTAGTATTTGTGAGGACCCCTCTATTTCGGTGGCTGCTGCCGCAGAAGGAGGATGTAGGTTCCGCCGCTCATTGGATTTGGCTGGGGCCAACCAGTGGGCTAGGTTGGAGGTGATTATTGAGGCAATTCCTCTGTCTCTCGACCAGGACAAGGTGTCTTGGTCGCTTGAGCCTTCCGGGGTTTACTCGGTGAGCTCTATGTACAAGAAGTTGGCGCTGGGGGCGACGGTAGCTTACTTTAGGGTTGTTTGGAAAGCAAAGTTGCCGCTCAAAATAAAAATCTTCACTTGGCAACTGATCCTCGACCGTCTCCCGTCGGGGTTGCAGTTGGCTACTCGTCGGGGCCCCTCTGATGGCAATTGCGCCTTGTGCGGGGCGGCAGAGGATGCAAAGCACATCTTCTTTGATTGTTCTCTTGCTAAGCTCGCCTGAAGTGTTCTGCGTCGGGCTCTAGGGAGAGCTTGGGCGCCCTCCAATTTTGCTCAATTCTACTATATTTTATCAAACCTTCCCAAAACTGAGAGGCGTTTGACATGGGTGTTTTTCGCTGCTCAGTCTTGGGTGCTCTGGCATGTGCGAAATAAAAGCGCCATTGAAGCCAAATTCATCAAACAACCTGCTGATATTATCTACAAAACCTCCATCTTTTTGCAGGGCTGGAGCGTCGCCCTAAAGGCGCAGGACGTGGAGGGCGCAAGGCAGCTATCTAGCGAGCTTCGGAAAATCCATGCGGAGTTCCTCCCCAGCTCATCTTAGCTCGTCGAGTTTAGCCGTGCTCGGTGCTTTTAGTTTTCTTTTCTTGGCTAAGCTGTATGCCGCAGCATGTTGTCTTTATTTGGCTAAGCTGTATGCCGCAGCACTAGGTCGTACCTTGGCGAAGCTGTATGCCGCAGCATTGTATGAACGTGATGAACCTTGGCTTTGTTAACTCAAAGTTGGGCTTTTAGCCTTTTATCTAAAACTACAGCTACTACTCCAGCAGTTCCCACAACCAAATCACCTGCATCCTCCAACTCCAACGCCACAAACACCTGGCACCAACACGTTTGCTACCAACAAACGACCTACGACCAGGCGACCACACACGAGCAGACATAAGCACAGGCGTAGATCAGGGCCGCATGAGACCGTGGCCGAATCTAATCCAAACGAGACGCACCAGCCCACCAGCGGCTACAGATCCAAAGATGAAATTACTCCTACAAAAATTGAGCTAGTTCTCTCCAGGAATACTAGTCAGCTCATACTGCCAATTTGTTCATCTTATATAACAGAAAAGCTCAGAAATGGCGATCGATTAGTCTAGAAATGCAATATACAAGCCCTGCTGCAATTGATAAATTATTACAGGCCTACAGCAGTTCAAAGTGGCAGTAGCTAAAACACAAGCATTGTAAAAAGACAAACCACGACAATCATCAGTACTATGCTATACATAGGGTATTTGTGAGATGTGAAATTAATTACTACATCCATGCTGCACAATAGGATTACAGATATAGATCAATTAAAGTAGAGACGGTGCTACTTAGCGACCGTGCCCCACAATTACCGATCCGTACGGCGGAAATTTCCGCTAACGAAAATCCCGCGTGCTACCGTTGCGCAAGCGATCCACTGAACCCACCTGCCATTGGGCCGTTTTGTTGTTTTTGGCCCAAAACATACCGAACCATCTGATCCAACTGTCACCTCCCCTTGCGATTGACACTTTTTCTCACAACATGGCGACGATCGGGATCAAAATCATGTCGCCATGGTGCGCTGTCTTCAACAAAATCAACTTAGCTTTAAATCTATTACCCACAAACTGCGAAGTTTCTGAAAAAAGAACTCCTTTTCTCCCTTCTCCAAGTGGGATCTTAGGCAGAAAAATATCAAAATACTGGATAAAATGTAGAGATATTTGTAGGCGAAAAAAAATACTAAGAGCATTAAGAGATATCCATCTGGAGAAGATCACTGAACAAACTGAGGCAAACTGGTAATTAGGATGCACAACTAGGTGGCAACATAAAAATCGGTGAACAACCATACATCTGTTTGCAGAACAAACTTGATCGATCATAACCTGACAACTAAAGAACTTCAAGCCTGGTAACCAAGAACTTCGAAACGGGTAACTAAGAACTTCGAACCTGGCGATTAAAGAACTTCGAACATGGAAACCAAGAACTTCGAACCTGGCAACTAAGAACTTCAATTCTGGTAACTACAAACTATAAACCTGGCAAGCAAGAACTTTGAACCTGGCAATTGAAAAACATCGAACCTGGTAACCAAGAACTTCGGACATGACAACTAAGAACTTCGAACCTGGTAACCAAGAACTAACAACCTGGCAACTAATTTTGATGCAGCTGTACATTACGAGACGTTGAGCTAGCAATACCCAGCCTCGCGACCACCTGCTTCTCAAGGACCCATAGCCATCCAAAAATAAGCGTTCAGCGCCTGCTCCGAGCCAATGTCATTGGCCCTGCTGCTTCCTCCCACAACCGTCATAGTGTCGCTGCACTTCTTAACATGCCCCGACGCGTCCCGGTCTCGTCCTGCCGCTCCGTCCCACATAAAGCGCCGCCGTAGCTCCTGCACTTGAATGATCAGCTTTACTATGCAATTGTCATATTACAAAAGAAATTACGAATTTTCATTATATAGATGTTGTATTATATAGGAATAACTACCATATTATGTAGAAATAGTTGTCGAGTAACATAGGAATAGTTACCGAGTTACACATGAATAGTTACCGAGTTTCCCGATACAAGTACCATGTTATCCAAATACTAGCTGCGAGGTCTCCAATTCAGCTAGCAGGTTGTCTAGAAAATAAGTATCGAATTTCCCGTAGACAAATAAAATGCTCTCACGATACAACTACTAGATTAGAAACAACCGCTAGACTTTCAACTTGTCCCCACACAACTATCATATTATTTACGAAAGAGCTACCATGTTGATTACTAGACCCAACTTTTGCATATGTAGAAACAATTGAAAATTTCATGTTCAATGACTAAAAGTAGTGTCGGAGAATGACTCCCACGAATCGAGGGTGGTCAAACTCACGAAGAGAGTTCGTGTAAGGGGCTGAACACGTTGGTCAAACAACCCTCAACCTGCACGGCGACGGTGCTCGTCGAGCATGAGGAGGGACATCACGGCAGAGATAAACACGAGCCCGTACCCAGGTTCACGGCCCTCGTGTGGAGGTAAAACCGCTACTCCTGCTTGTCTGTATTGCACTGCTATGGAGGTTACAGTACAATGAGCTTGCCGAGGGCTCTCTTTTGGCAATGGTGTGCTCAAGGAAGAGGAGACGGTGGTCTTCTTCTTCCTTGGGCGTAGGTAGCTTAGCAGAAATGAAAATGCGATTCTTTGCTACGGTGGAGCACCGTCTCCTTTTATAGGCGCCCCGGGCCTCTTCCATGTGCTTGTGCAGCGGAAGGGCTACCACATGGCGACTGAAGGAGGAGCACGGTGCGCCGCAGCCCAGCTGTCCATGGACGCAGTCCATGGGCGTAAAGCTGATCCTTGTGGTAGAAAAGCCACCGTCCATCCAGGACGGCCAGCTGGGGCTGCAGAGGAACGTGGGGGTGCCCACGGTGACGTCGGCCTTGGAGCGTAGCGCCGGCCGGTCCCCTTATCACCAAAGAGAAAATCCTTGTAGTCTGTTTCGCATGGCGCAACTTTGTTGACTCCTTTAATCACCAGAATGGCAACTGCGGCGTCGTCGTCACCACGCGCAGAGGCGCGCGTCACTCTGCGGCCGCTGCAGAGCCCACGTGCGCTCAGCAGAGGTTGCTTTGCAGCGAAGGAATCCCCGCGAGGGCTGGGGTGCCCTGGGGAGGATTCGACGTTGACTTCTCTTCATGGAAGATCTCCTTGAGGAGGGAGCAGCAGTTAGAGGGGGCCTCCGCAGGCCTCTGCTGCCTCCTGAGCCCTCGCGAGGCGATTTGCCTCACGGGTCTCTCCAGGCCGTCAGCCTGGTACTTAGCGAAATTCAGCCACCGAGTGTCGAGGGCTGTAGAGGACAGGCCCAGCACACCCTGGTTCCCACTGGGCCGACAGTAGCCCCCGGGCCCATGATGAGCACGATGTAGTCCAGTGGACGCAGACGAATCGTCATGGGCCCAAAGTGTCCGGCCGGCCCGAGACACGTGTAGAGCAGTTAGGCGCCGCGGCAACACGTTCTCCTCGACGGTAACGGGCGTAATGGCGGGGCTCGCCACATCTCGATAACTGTCCTGAGGTGGTATAAAGCCTGCCGCGCCGGTTCAGGCAGCAGTTACTACCTCATTTGCGTTCTCGCCTCTTTGCTCTTGACTCCTGCGCTCCTTCGTCCCCGGTGCTCTTTCTCCTTCCCCGAGCTTCTCCGCCGCCCTTTCTTTCTCGACCATGGGTCCCAAGAAAGACAAGGCGGCGATGGTGAGTGACCCTGCTGGGGCACAGCAGGAGGACGAGTTCGCGCCGGCGCTCGTGGGCACCCGCATCCACACGGCGGAGGCGCTGGACAAGCTCAGGCCGATGGCTGCTGGCAAGAACAACGAGCACGGCGCCAGCGTTCTCAAGGCGGCGCGCTTCGGCAAGCTGGCGGCGGGGTTGTACCCCATTTTTCTCCAAACCTTGTTTGCTGGCATGGTGCCGCCATTTTCCCCTTTCTTGGAGGAGGTTCTGGCCTTCTACCAGATCCAGCTTCTGCATCTCCACCCCAACTCCATTCTGATCCTCGCCATTTTCGCCTATCTCTGCGAGGCGCATTTAGGGGTGATGCCATCCGTGGCCTTCTTCCGGATCTTCTACGCGCTCCGCTCCACGGCGCCCGGTGAGCGATCTGGTTGCGTGTCCTTTCGCATTGCGGATGGGATGGGAGGCATCTAGATCCCCATGTCCTGGGACAGCGACAAGCCCGTCAGACGGGTGACGAAGAAAGTTGACGACTTCCGCCAGTGATGGTTCATCGTGGACGCCAAGACGCAGAACTCTTTCTTCGACGTCCCTGAGGCGCCGCCGCTGAAGAACTCGAACTGGTCGAGCGCGGCCTTCCACAGCCCGAAGATTGCTGACTTGGTCGCACGCATGAGGCTCATCCGCGAAGCTGGACTCACGGGGCAGATGGTCGCCGAAGACTTCGTGAGGCGCCGCATCGCCCCTCTCCAGAAGCACACGAAGCCGGCGTGGATGTACTCTGGCCCGGCGGACCCGATGCGCCTCCACTGCGGCTCCCACACCGCCGACATCAATGCCTCCATCATCTGCTTCCTCTTCCTCTGATAAAACTCTTGTTCCCTTCTTGAGGACCTTTCTTGTTTTCTGGTCAGGGATTTGGTGACGGCGAAGCGCCGTAGACTCCGTAAGGCTGCGGAGATGCGGAGCGCCACCACGCCAGCCGCTGAGAGGCCTGTGGAGCCTTCCGCCGAAAAGACCACCGCTGAGGGGCCTGTGGAGCCCTCAGCTGAAGAGGTTGCCAGGCCCGTGGTGATAGACACCACGGAGCCGGCTGCGGATGAGGCCACGAAGCCTGTGGTAGAGGAGGCCACGGGGCCTGTGGTGGTTGTGCCTCTTGTCGACGCACCTGCTTCGCCTCCTCTCGCGGAGGAGCGCCGCGAGGAAGGGACGGTGGAGAGGACGCCATCGCCGCTGCGCCCTGTCACTCCACCTGAGCGGCAGGAAGGGGCCGCTGCGGAGGCGGCGGGGAGCAGCACGCCGGCGAGGGAAGGCGCCGACGTCGAGATGGAGGAGAACGTTCCTCCGCCGCCCCCGCCAAGCACAGAACCTGAGGGGGCGGCAGCTTCTTCTGAGGCCGCAGCGAGCGCAGCTGCGGCGGACATAACGATGGCTGGGCAGCCTGGCCCAGCCCCCGAAGCCCGAGAGGTGGCGCCGCTGGAAGGCGACGGCGTTGGTGACCACGACGCTGGTGGTGGAGAGGGCTCTCACCAGAGCCACCTGGCCAGAGTTGACCCTGGCCCAAGCACGGAGCTCCCTGCCCCTGAGCCTAGCGCAGATGTGGGAGCTTCCGCGCCTCAAGGGAGCTCATGGGCTCTGGTCCTGAGCGGCAGGAACTGGAGCGGCGCTCGCCGCGGCGCCGCTTTTCGCCTGGCGAGGGACGCGCTGGACGGGCTGGAGGCCCAACTCGCCCTCGAGGAGGCTGAGCTCGCCAGGAAGTACGACGAACTCGAGAAAGCCCGGGCCCGCTTCTTTGAGACCGTGGAGCGTTGCCGCCACGACAACGAGGCCATGCAGGCGCAGCGCGAGGAGGCCCAGCGCTTCGCCAAGGAGGTCCGCGAGAGCACGGTGCGCGAGGCTCAAGAGACCCTGGAGCCCATCCAGGCAGAGCGCGAGGCCGCGGCCGAAGATCGTGAGGCGGCCATTACGGAACGCCAAGCTGCAGCCTCGGAGCGCGCGACCCTTGAGACTACGCTGGCCGCTCAGCATCAAGAGCTTGCTGACCGCGAAAAGAAGATCATCCAGGATTCTGAGGTCGTGCGGAAGTCCTTGGACCAATACCGCGCGTCCCTGGACGCCCGCGAGCAAGCACTGGCGGCGCGCGAGGCGGAGGCGCTCAAGCGCGAGAAGCAGCTGGAGCAGGTTGACAGGGAGATGACCACGCAGCGCGTGGACCTTGAGGCGCGCGAGGGCAACCTAGCCGAGGCGATGGGCAAGCATAGCGCGGAGGTGTCTAGGCACAAGGAGCTCGTGCAGAAGTCCAACCAGAAGCTCGCCAAGAGGAAGGAAGAGGCTGACAAGGAGGCCGCCGCCAAGCTGAAGGAGTACCGCGCTGCCGCCGCCCAAGAGTACGCCGGGAAGTTCAAGAAGCAGGAGGACCGCTTCAAGCAAAAACGCGGAGAGGACAACGCTCGCATCTTTCAGCTGGAGCAACTGAATGCCAGCCTGAACTCCCAGGCGAGGCGCGCCAGGGATGGTCGTCGCCGCGCCGAAGAGGCTCGCGAATGTGCAGAGCAAGACCTTGCCTCCCTGACGGCCGACATGGAGGAGATGAACGCGCAGGTGGGCCCCGCTGTGGTGCGTGCTGAGGAGGAAGAGCACAGCGTGCAGGCAGCATGGGTCTTGACGCAGCAGCGGGAACGCATGTTCAAGTCCTTGGTGACTCGGGCGAACACTTTTGCGGCGAAACTGGGTGTGGATGCCCCTGCGGTTCCCGTCCATGGGAATGCCGACGCCTCCGCGTATCTCGCCTACTTCGATCAGCTCTTCATCACGCTTGAGGGCCCCGTGGCAGAAATTGACGACGTTGTCGATGAGGAGTGCCGCAAGCTTTTGACGGTGGCGATCGATCGCGTCTTCGCCAACCTCCTGTGTCTTCATCCCTACTTCGACTTCGAGTCCGTGACCGAGCCCGTCGAGGAGGACCAAGCCCAGAGGCTCTCCAACTCGGTTCGGGATGAAGTCAACGACTACGTAGACCGCTTCAAGAGGGTCGGGGCGGAGCAGGCCGCTGAGGAGGAGGAAGGCGCCGAAGGAGAAGAAGCTGAAGAGGAGACTGAGGAGGACGGCGATGGCGATGCCTCTGCCTAGGCCACTCCAAAGCAAAAACATGGTAGTAAAACTCATGCGCGCTTATAGGTTTCCTAATGAGTAGCTCGCGAGGAGAGTAAGCACCAAGGTCCTTGATGAGGTGGCAAGTTTGGGAGCAAGCCCTTGGGCCAGAGCTCTTTGGTGAGGTAACAAGCGTGAGAGCGTGCTCACGTGTTAGAGCTCGGATCCTTTGGATTTTGCGGCGCTGCTGGGATGCTCCGAGGCACAGGCACCGTACTCAGCCCCCGCTCGCGAGGTGCGCATGGGGAAAAATATGAGCGCGAATGAACTAAAGTGATGAAAAGTAAAACTCACCACCAAAATATTACATAGCGGCGCCTCAGCGCAATGTTTCATTGAGAAACGAATTGGTTCATTACACTTGGTGTTACCAAGATAAAGTTTTCCATGTCGAGGCATGGGGACCACATTTAGTGGCTGAGACTCTTCACGGCCTGCGGCGGCACGTTATGGAGAGCTCAGAGGGGCTGGCCCTCGGGAGGAGAAGCTTTTGTGAAGCTTGGAGGTGAAGTTGTGTGCTTCCCTCTAGAGACAAAAAATGTCTGGTGTGACTATGATCACGGGTAGAACTTGCGTAGATGCGCGATGTTCCATGGATTCTTGACCGGATGCCGTCCTCCGTTTCGAGGCGTACCGCGCCGGGCCTGGCGATGTGTGCGACCCTGTAGGGGCCTTCCCACATGGCGAGAGCTTGTGGAGACCTTCCCTGGAGAGGATTCTCCTGAGGACGAGGTCGCCTGTCTCGAGAGTGCGTGGACGTATGTGGCGGCTGTGGTAGCGTCGCAGGTCTTGCTGGTACTTGGCTGCCCTGAGGGCGGCACGGCGGCGCAACCCGTCGAGGAGCAGCAGGTCGTCGTTGTGGAGGTCTGCTTGATCGTCCTCGTTGAAGGCAAGGACCCGTGCGGATCCATGCTTGATCTCTGTGGGGAGGACTGCTTCAGCTCCATACACGAGGGCAAATGGCGTCTCACCAGTGGGCTTCGTGGGGTTCGTGCGGATGGACCAGAGCACGGACGGGAGTTCGTCTATCCAGCCCTTGCCGTAGCCCTTGAGGCGATTGAAGCTTCTTGTCTTGAGGCCCTTGAGGACCTCAGCATTTGCTCGCTCGGCTTGGCCGTTGCTCTGTGGGTGAGCCACCGAGGCGAAGCAGAGCTTGGTGCCGAGGCTCTCGCAGTAGGCCCTGAAGATGCCGCTGGTGAACTGTGAGCCATTGTCGGTGATGATGCGATTTGGCACACCAAAGCGGCAGACCAGGCCTCTGATGAATTTTACTGCTGCTCTGGCCGGTATGCTGCGCACTGCTTCAACCTCTGACCATTTGGTGAACTTGTCGACGCCACGAAGAGGAAGCGGTAGCCCCCTTGTGATCTCGGGAAGGGGCCCAAGATGTCTAGCCCCCAGACCGCGAAAGGCCAGGAGAGCGGGATGGTTTGGAGTCCCAGTGCAGGCTGATGGACTTGCTTGGCGTGGAACTGGCACGCATCGCAAGACTGGACGATGGTGGTAGCATCTTGAAGCACTTGGGGCCAGTAGAATCCGCTCCTGAAGACCTTGCCTGCAAGGGTGCGTGCAGAGGAATGGTGGCCACACTCTCCACTGTGAATGTCTCTGATCAGCATGCGGCCTTCCTCGGGGGGACGCACTTGAGTGCAATTCCATTTGGGCGCTTGCGGTACAGGTCTCCCTCGAGGACATAGTACGACTTGGCTTGTCGAGCGACTCGTTCCGCCTCTGCGTCTTCCTCGGGGAGGACTCCCTTCAGCAAATAGTCCTTGAGTTCGTCGACCCAGCCTGTCTCTTGATGCACCATGGTTAGCAACAGACGCTCCCCTGAGGGTGGACCGCAGTTGGGTGCCCCACCTGCAGGAGGTGGTGGGAGTACTTCGTCTGTGCTTGTGGCTGCTGCTTCTTGTGGCTGCTTTATCGACGCCTTGGAGAGCCTTTCTTCAAAAACGCCGGCCGGCTGGGCCTGCCTTCGTGAGCTCGCTTGGCGATGTCGTCTGCCTCCTGGTTCTCCTTCCGCGGGATGTGCATGAGTTCCATGCCTGAAGTGCTTCTCGAGCTTGCGGACCTCTTCAAGGTAGGCGGCCATGTGGTCGTCTTTAGGCGTGTAGCTCTTGTTGGAGAAGTTAACCAGGAGCTGGGAATCACCCTTTACGAGTAAGCGCTTGACGCCGAGGGCAATTGCAGCTCTGAGCCCGGCGAGGAGGCCTTCATACTCGGCGATGTTGTTGGAGATCTTGTCCATTGTGAAGCACAGCTGGATGGCGTAGTAGAGCTTGTCGCCTTTTGGTGAGGTCAGGACGACGACAGCCCCTCCATTGCGGCAGGCAAAAGCTCCGTCGAAGTGCATGGTCCAGTGGCTTGGCATTGTATCTCCGATGGCGCGGTTTCTTCTTCACGAGGCTCTTCAGGGTTGGGTCTGTCCACTCGGCGACGAAATCCGCCAGCGCTCTTCCTTTTATGACTCTTGTGGTGTCGAAGCGCAAGTTGAATGGTTGCAGCTCGATGTTCCATCCTGCGACGCGATCTGTGGCGTTGGGGTTGCGCAGGATTTGCTCCAGGGGGAACGACGTGACCACCGTGATGGGGTGGCCCTGGAAGTAGTGGCGTAGCTTCCTGGAGGCAATGAGGAGCGCGAGGAGGAGCTTCTGTTGCACTGGGTAACGCTCGCGAGCATCTCACAGTACAGTACTGACGTAGTAGACAGGATGCTCGACGAGGGTCGTCGATGGTGTTGCAGCGTCGACTCCCTCGAGATACTCCTCAGGCCCTTTGGCGAGGTTTTCCTGTGGAGGAGTCTCGGCAGGGGTGCTTGTGGTAGACTCGACTTGAGGCTGTGGGTCTGGCACTGGGTCTGGAGAGACTATTTCCTTGTCGGGAGGCTCTGGACTTGGTGTGGCAGTGCTTTTCTTGAGGAGGACTGGCTCTTCTCTTTCTACCACCAGGACGGCGCTTGCAGTTTGTGGAGTGGCTGCTAGGTAGAGCTTCAGATGCTCGCCTGTCCTGGGGGCTACCATGACTGGTGAGCTAGCCAAGTATTTCTTCAAGTCCTCAAATGCTTGTCTGCTTCTGGAGTCCACTTGAAGGTGCCGGATTTCTTCATGATCTTGAAAAATGGCAGGCTCTCTCGCCGAACTTGGAGATGAAGCGGCCTAAGCTGGCCATGCATCCTGCTAGGCGCTGCATGTCCTTGAGGCGGCGAGGTGGCTGCATGTCTTCTATAGCCTTGATCTTGTCAGGGTTTGCTTCTATGCCGCGGTGGGACACGAGGAACCCGAGGAGCTTGCCTGAAGGCACCCCGAAGACGCACTTGGCGGGGTTTAACTTGATGTTCACCTTGCGCAGGCTGGCGAAGGTTTCCTCGAGATCCTTCAAGAGAGTGTCTCCCTCGCGAGACTTGACCACGATGTCGTCGACATAAGCTTCTGCATTTCTTCCCATCTGAGCCCCCAAGGCGATCCTCATGAGCCTCTGGAAGGTGGCCGGCATTCTTCAGGCCAAAGGGCATGCAAGTGTAGCAATACACACCACAAGGGGTGAGAAATGCTGTTTTCTCCTCGTCTTCCTTGGCCATCTTGATCTGGTGGTAGCCTGAGAAGGCATCCAGGAAACAGAGGAGATCACAGCCGGCGGTGGAGTCCACAATCTGGTCTATCCTTGGCATGGGGTATGGATCCTTGGGGCAGGCCTTGTTTACGTCTGTGTAGTCGATGCAGAGCCGGCCTCCTCCATTGGGTTTGGGACAACCACGGCGTTGGAGAGCCAAGTGGGGTGGGCAACTTCTCGAATGATGTCTGCTGCTTTTAGCTTCTCTACTTCTTTGATGATGAACGCTTGCTTCTCGGGGGCTTGTTTCCGCGCCTTCTGCTTTACAGGGCGTGCGTTTGGACACACGGCTAAGTGGTGCTCGATCACCTCCCTTGGTACGTCGGACATTTCTGACGGGTCCATGCGAACATGTCAGATTTTGCCCGAAGGAAGGCGACGAGCGTGCTTTCCTATTTGGGAGGCAAGCCAGCGCCTATGGTGACGCTAGCCCCGAGCCCTCAGCCCCCGAGCCACTGGTGGTCAACGACACCTTCTTTGTAGATGCTTGCTCTTGAGAGAACAGCTGCTTCTTCTTCTTAGGCGATCTCGTCAGTGCGCGTGGTGTCCTGTACGTGACCATGGATGGTGATGGTGCCACCGCTGCGAGGGATCTTGACCATGTTGTAGGCGTGGTGCGTGACGGCCATGAACTTCGCGAGGGCGGGGTAGCCGAGGATGGCGTTGTAGGGCAGGCCAATGTGCGCGACGTCGAAGTCGATTAGCTCAGTGCGGTAGTTCTGCTGCGTGCCGAAGGTGACCGCGAGCCTCACTTGCCCCAGAGGCGAGATTGAGCCATTGGTGACCCCTGTGAAGGGCCTGGAGGGCATGAGCCACTCGTAGGGCACTTGAAGCGTCTCGAAGGTCTCGACAGAGATGACGTTCAGGTCTGCACCCCCATCAATGAGCGTCTTGCCGACGGTGATATTGTTGATGGTGGGAGTGCACACCAACGGGAGGGTGCCAACAGTCTTGGTCGACTTGGGGTGATCTTTGGCGTCGAAGGCGATGGTGTACTGGGACCACTTGAGGGGCCGGGATGTCTCGATCCCGGGAAGCGCTGCATTGAGCTCGCGAGCGAACTGCTTGAACTGGTTGTTGTACTTGGGCGCTTGGGATCCGCCGAGGATGCATGCCATGGCACCCCTAGGGGCCTGGTAACCCCCGGGCTCTTCATCGGGGAGGTTGTTGTTTTTCTCGGCAGCGTTCGCCTGAGTCCCCTGCGGCTTCTGGTAGTTGCCTTTACGTCCGCCCTTGCGGTAGCTACGGCCTCTACCGCGGCCACCGCTGCCTTCTTCTTGCTCGCGCTTCTTGCTTAACTGCTTGAGGTCGAAGCAGTTTTCTGTCGCATGGCCGCGCCTGTTGTGGTAGATGCAGAACGGGCGGTTGTCCACCTATTTCTCGGCGGCCTCGGGAGAGTCCTCGCGAAGCTGCTTGGCGTCGGGCTCGGCCGCTAGAACAGCGGTGGACTTGCGCTTTGTCTCATCACGCCTCTTCTGGGTCCTGGATCCCTCGACAGGGTCATCCGCTGACCCCACCTTGACGAAAAGGAGGCCTTCTTCTGCCTTGACGCACTTGTCTGCGATGTCGAAAAGCTTCACCACGGAGGAGAGGGTATCGTGGATGCCAAGCTTCTCGAGCATCCCGTGGTTGGTGACGCCCTCTCTGAAGGCAGCAATGACATGCGAGTCCGGGATGTTCGGGATCTTGTTGCGGACTTGGCTGAAGCACTGGATGTACCTGCGGAGGGTCTCGCCAGGCTTCTGGCGCACAGCGCGTAGGTCGTTGTAGGTGAGGGCGCGCTCGTATGTGCCCTTGAAGTTTGCAACGAGCTGCTAGCAGAGCTCCTCCCACGAGTCAATGGAGTCCTCGGGGAGGTTCAGGAGCCACGACAAGGCAGAATCCTTGAGGGCGTGGGAGAACCAGTTGGCCATGACCTTGTCATCTCCCCCCGCAGCCTGGATGGAGGTGGTGTAGAGCTGCAGAAACTCGATGGGGTTGTTCGTGCCGTCGTAGCCTTTGGGAAGGTAAGGCCTGAACTTCTGTGGCCAGACGACGCGATGCAGGCTGCAGGTGAAGGCTGCGCATCCTGTGGCGTACGAGGCAACGCCGCCCTGAAGAGCTCGGCGGTTCTGCCGCCCCGCCTGGCCGATTTCCTCGACGATGCGCTTCTGGAGGTCCTTCTGGCGCTCCATCTCCACCCGTGCGTCCGGAGGAGTCCGCTGCACGATTGGCACTCGCGCGGCGAAGACGCGTGGGAGGCGGCCTTGTGGGCCGCTGCCGGAGGCGGTCCCGGCGGAGGCGGCGGCGGAGGTGCGCCATGCGCGGTGGTCCCTGCGCGCCGGAGTTGTGGTGCACCAGAGAGCGGGACGTCGCCGGAGCTGCGCACGGTGCTGCCGCGATGCTGACGAGGTGCTCGAGGCGGCCGAGCCAGTTGTCGTGCGCTTCGGCGGTGGGGCGGTAGCGGAAGAGCTCCGCGTCCATGAGTAGCGCGGTGTTAGGACTGGGTGCTGGACGCCCAAGAGTGGAGGCGCTTTGGCGCTGGGACGGATGCGAGGACTCAGCGTCCTCGCTGTGCCCGTGGTTGACGTCATCGTCGTAGCGGTCGTCGTGGTGGCCGTCATCGTCCTCGGGGTGCTCCACACGTGGCTCAGCGGTGTTGCGCCCCGAAGCGCGGCTGACGCGAGGAAGGCCGTGGGGGTTGGTGGCATTGGCAGTGGGCTCAGTGGTAGCCCTGCCTGATGCCCACCGGCTGGCACGAGCTGCGCGAGTGTCCGTCATGGTGCAGAGGCGAAGAAGGTTGAAGACGCGCCTCAGCCCCCTACCTGGCGCGCCAATTGTCGGAGAATGACTCCCAAAAATCGAGGGTGGTCAAACTCACGAAGAGAGTTCGTGTAAGGGGCTGAACACGTTGGTCAAACAACCCTCAACCAGCGCGGTGACGGTGCTCGTCGAGCATGAGGAGGGACATCACGGCAGAGATAAACACGAGCCCGTACCCAGGTTCACGGCCCTCGTGTGGAGGTAAAACCGCTACTCCTGCTTGTCTGTATTGCACTGCTATGGAGGTTACAGTACAATGAGCTTGCCGAGGGCTCTCTTTTGGCAATGGTGTGCTCAAGGAAGAGGAGACGGTGGTCTTCTTCTTCCTTGGGCGTAGGTAGCTAAGCAGGAATGAAAATGCGATCCTTTTCTACGGTGGAGCACCGTCTCCTTTTATAGGCGCCCCGGGCCTCTTCCCTGTGCTTGTGCAGCGGAAAGGCTACCACATGGCGACTGAAGGAGGAGCACGGTGCGCCGCAGCCCAGCTGTCCATGGACGCAGTCCATGGGCGTAAAGCTGATCCTTGTGGCAGAAAAGCCACCGTCCATCCAGGACGGCCAGCTGGGGCTGCAGAGGAACGTGGGGGTGCCCACGGTGACGTCGGCCTTGGAGCGTAGCGCCGGCCGGTCCCCTTATCACCAAAGAGGAAATCCTTGTAGTCCGTTTCGCATGGCGTAGCTTTGTTGACTCCTTTAATCACCAGAATGGCAACTGCGGCGTCGTCGTCACCGCGCGCAGAGGCGCGCGTCACTCTGCGGCCGCTGCAGAGCCCATGTGCGCTCTGCAGAGGTTGCTTTGCAGCGAAGGAATCCCCGCGAGGGCTGGGGTGCCCTGGGGAGGATTCGGCGTTGACTTCTCTTCAGGGAAGATCTCCTTGAGGAGGGAGCAGCAGTAAGAGGGGGCCTCCGCAGGTCTCTGCTGCCTCCTGAGCCCTCGCGAGGCGATTTGCCTCGCGGGTCTCTCCAGGCCGTAAGCCTGGTACTTAGCGAAATTCAGCCACCGAGTGTCGAGGGCTGTAGAGGACAGGCCCAGCACACCCTGGTTCCCACTGGGCCGACAAGTAGATGCACAAAAAACTGCTGAGCGTATTATACATCCCCAAATTAATCCAACAACCACCACGTCAAGTTCCTGGACTAAATATGGAATGTTGCCTTGAAGTTGTTCACCTCTCGGTGACGACCAGTTGAAGATTGGAAAAACTACAGGGCAGTAGTGTAACTGAAAATTCTATTCTAATTCATGTCCCAAACATCAATTACAAACTTGCAGGATTACCCATGTCGCACCGTATTTTTGCACAGCTAGCAATGAATCTGGCTGAACAAGGAAAGTGTATAGTAGCAGCAAGGAATTTAACTACCTTGGTCCTTGGTCGATGTGTAGCAATCTATGGCCAGCCGGCGATGGAGACAAAACAATCTAGGCGGCCATGTCCATGGAAGCCCGCACGCGAGCCAGCCCAATCCGTGGCTGGTCCACTGCGTCTTAGCCGCCGTGCTTCTCTCGCCTGTGCGCGGATGTCACCGTGCCTTCTCCCGCATGTGCGTCGATGCCGCCGTGCCGTCTCCCTCATGCGCGCTGCCGCCGCCGCGCCTTCTCCGTCCTTGCGCCGCCTCTGAGTCTCGCGTGCGCCTGCTCCTGCCTGCGCTACGCCACCGTCGTGGCTGTGCGAGCGCGGCATCCGCGTCACCTCCTCCTACATCGCCTCGTCTCGCTCTCTCTGACTCTCTTATCCAAACGAGCTGTGCTCTCATCCACTCGTCTGGTGGACAACGTGTGCCGACCCAGTCAAGTGCTCGCCCGTTACGCGCCCGCTAAGCTCATCGCACCCGATAGCTTCCCGCAGATACGCTCAATTCCGAATCTCCATGCGCGCCGTACGCGAGAGCAATGTAGGGCACGTTCCCTAGATAGATTAACCGGTTAAAGTATTGAGAACCAATCTAAATTTGTGCAGTATATCTGGTTGTACACATAAAAGTAAATAGTACATGACTTAACATTAGGGGCGGAATCACACTTAGTCGAAATGGATGTTTTGGTGTAGGTACTTGCAATGTTAGCTAATTAAAAACCAAACAGATACAACCAATGATCCAATCTAGTCAAAGAGCAGCAACTGCATGTGTCTGCAGCGTTAGTTGTTTAAGATAACTTACTCGAGGGGGATCAAAGGTTCTTACATTGTGAGTTGGTGAATCAACTCTCACAAGTTTACATCAAACGATGCAATTCTGCATCTGTACAGGAAACTAATAAATGCTCACGCCACACAAATTCCCTAGAAACTGCACCAACTCCATCTTTAATACAGGATTTGCCTCGCAGTAGCAGATAGCCTCGCAATGTCAACGAAGCTCCCATTTGATAACCCCCAAGAGCAGGGGATCACTGTAGTACCTCACAATTTAGAATTAGGGTATCGATCCGCAGGAGCAAGAAGGAAAAGTTATCTATTCCCTACAACTAAAGTGTCACAAGTTTTAGTTGATTATGCACTAAACAAGTTTAAAGAACAAGATGGTTGATTTAATGGATGGAAGTTTAATGTAACAAAACAAGAATGTAAAAGTGTCCCAATCCTCCTCAATGCAAGAGGACAAGACAAAGATTTTCTCTTATAGGAACAATGGACATGGTTTCATGGGTTCACTCAATCCTCTCCCCCATCTATGGTGATTATCATGTTATAGATAAAAAGTACACATAATTATCATGCTTTAATGGTAACTTCTATGACGGCTACATTACTAAATCACATAGTTGAAATAAAATAATCATTTGTGTTGCTAGGTCACCCTCGTAAGGCTAGCGTGGTTTGCTGTCACTCCCACATCATACTTCTTCCTTTTTACCCCCAGATAAAGGATGTTGGGCGGTACTGTGTCACGCAATACCTATGCCTATGTCACATCGGCCATCCCGTACCCACATACATCATACTTCTTAATGGACAATATTCTAAACACTAGTGCAATAATTCATATTTCGTGTGCATGGCCACATCTCTCTCATCTATCTACACTTGGTGGTGTCAATCACCTCATGACATGGATAAACAAGGCATTATTCATAAATCAAACCATCACATGCATCATAGAATATCTCCAAAGTATGACAAGTCATAAAAGCTCCAACACAACGGTAAATGCATAACAAATATCATCTCATACCACAATATCCACCATAGGAATTACATAATAGATCCATCCTAATGCAGGCACATCATATGGACTTCAACAATGATCATACATAGAGAGATTGGATCAAGTTACCACCACAAACCCAAACTCCAGGGGGTGGACTACTCCCCCTTCATCATGGTGACGATGGTGGAGATGTTGGAGAAGATGGAGACCACCCCGGCAGCGCCCCGCCGGAGTTTTCCCCCTCCAATCTGCAGCTCCAGGTCTTCTGTTTCGTGGTTTTGTGTTTCTGCGGCGCTCCCTTCCGAAAGCCGTCGGGGGACTATTTTTATAGTTGTTTTTAGGTCAAGACGAAGGCACGGAGATGAAAACGGACGGCATCGGAGCAACGAGGGGGGAGATAGTGCTCTCACGCGGCCAGGGAATCTGGTCACGTGGGACCCCCAAAATCCTCCTCGGACTTCCTTTCGTGCGCTTCATTGGCTCCTACGCTTTGTTCCTTACAAAAAATGATCCCCGCAAAATATTAGGTCATTTGGACGTCGTTTGGGTCCCTGAAACATCAAAATATAGAAAATAGGGTTTTCTGCCAGTGCAGGGTTAATTCCAGAAAAATAGGGAAACTGTGAAATATCCCAAAATCAATATAAAACAATGATATAACCCTTATATGATGCAAATATGATTGAAATATAAGTAATACAATGCAAAGTTCATGTATGCATTTTACATGCATCAACATCCCCAAGCTTAACCTATACTCGTCCTCGAGTATGAAGGTGATAAAACTAACATGGACTTTGCTTTTTAATACTATCAATGGATATCAAAGATGATTACTATTGCTACATAGAGTCAAATGATTCATTCTCAAAGGAGTAGCAATATACAAGATAGATTATGAAGTGATATCAAATATTCAATGTAAGGATGTTCAATGATAATTCACAAAGTGTAACATAGAAGAAAGTACTATGGACCAAATGTATGCATAATGAAAAGTAAAAACATCCTATAATGGTCATAGAGTATTCTTGTAAATCTGAATATAAAAGGTGGACACTTTGGAAAGATATATAAATAAGTAGAGGTAAAACATGAATAAGTTTCATCTAGCTTCCAAATGCTTCTACTTAAGTTAATGTTTGCAATGTGGTATCCATTGGTGTGGAGCTCTCATTACCCCTATCATAGCATCTTGAATGGTTAAGTTGAAAGTGAAAGCAAATATGAGTAGTGTGCTTGACAAAGTATGGGTTGAATGCCTCATGCCCCGTGAATACAAGTACCTCTCCAACTGGCTACTCAACTCGGGCCACAAAGCAAGTTCAAGTTAAAGTCATTGCAAGTAATAATAGCGTCATCAAGAGCGTCAACTGGGGTACCTCTTGTCCTAGGACATGGAACAAGCCCATGTCAAAATGACAAGACAAACAAACAAAATGAACAATCTCAACACCTTTTTTATTTGTATAGCTTTTTATTGTGAGGTGCATCACTGAAGGTTCACTATAGCATGTAAGTAAATTTCCACCATGTATCTCACATGGCTTGGTTAGCGGCCCAGGCGTCTCTCTAGCCATTTATACTCCTCCTCAAACTTACAAGTTTCCACATTATTTCACCATGTTAGCATCCATAAACAAAAGTACATGATATCAACTAAATATAATTAAGAGCACGTTGAAAGCTTGCCATGTGACAGCACATATGAGCTAACTCCCAACCAAGACTCTTGTCAAGCACACAACTTCATAATTTTAATCACAATGGTTCATGTTTATTAAGTGCAATAAAAGTAAAGTGTGCATCAAGTTCGTGAGAGCTTTTTAACCAACTTTCCCATAACAATCAATAACATAAGCATTTTAATTTGGAAACATAGATAATACAATATAACATGATAAACATACTCGGAATAGCATTAAGCTAATAGGTAGATATGGTGGACTCACTGGAAAAACTTTGGTTGAAGGTGTTGGAAAACAAGTTTTTACTTGTTGGAATTTTTGGGCTAGCAAAGGGAGAAAGTTGACCGTCTAAATGCATGCATAAGTGTCCATAGAACTAATCAATCCATGTTAAACAAAGTAAAGTAACATTCAGCATCAAAACATGAATAAAAGATAGCTCTTGATAAAACACTTGCAAATTAATACTCATTAAAAAGCACATGAATCATGCAACTATATGTATCTTTTTGAATCAACTCAAACATCCCTTTCCCAATCTTTTTAATAGCATCCAACTTAATTCAACCCAAATTTCCAGTAGCTCTCTCATAACATAAATGAAAAGTGGTGGTCTCACAAATAAAAACCAAACCGAAATAACAAAAATAAAAGACGCTCCAAGTTTATGCGATAAAGTGCATTGATCGAAAAACAGAAGTTAGACGTGTGCAAACCGAGAGTGTGTTGGTCCAATGGGGTTGTCTTCACATCCCCAAGCTTATGGTCTTCACCATCCTTGGATAACTCTTGGTGCATCTCCTCTAATCCCTGTGAAAAAACTTCAAAACACCGTTTCTCCCATCTCTTTTCTGTGGGGTGACATTAGTAGGACAAATGAATTGCTTGCTGCTTGAAATCCTTAAACAAAATGTGAAACATGTCCAGAAAGTATATAATGTTGTATTCCTTCTATAAACTCAATTGGATCAAAAAGATTCAAGTTAAAAGTTCAAAGAATGCATCAAACAAAATGGGACAGAATCTGTCCAGAAAAACAGCAGTAGCAAAACGCATTTTTTACCCACTTAAATATGTCGAAAAAATCTGAAAAAATTCACGCTTACAGAGGATGAAAAGTTGCAACTACAGTTCAAATTTCAGCTCATTCGGAGTTACAGAATAGAATGAAAAATCATACCGTGCACAGATTCGTGCTGGAATAAAATCTCCGAATACAAATAGCAACTTTTTCAAACCAAAATAGGTAAAACTTGGCACTTTATTAAAAATTCCAGAAACAAAACTAAAAACTAAGTCTCTTGTTACAGCAAGAGGACACAAAGAAAATCAAAAATAAAAACAACCGGGTTGCCTCCCGTAAAGCGCTTTCTTTATAGCCATGTAGCTAGGCTTCTTACTTGATATCAAGATGGTTGGAGTGAGGTGGCTTGGCATCCCCAAGCTTGAATTCTTGTCCTTATTTGATATATGTTGGGTGAGTCTAGGGGTAACATCCCCAAGCTTGAGTGTTGTCCTCTTGATCTTTGTTCATCACCCTCAACTCTTCCACTTGAAAATTCTCTTTACACAAAACTCAACATAAAACTTGATTAGAGGGGTTAGTGTCTCCATAAATTAAATCCTCATAGGTACAGCAAAGACATATAATGAGTTGATTCTAAACATTAACTACTGTTACTATGGTTTGTTTGCTCTTTGATCAAAGAACCACACAAAACAAGTAATGAGACTAATGCAAAATAAAAACAGAATCTGTCAAAAACTGGACAGCCTAAAGAGTGAATTTTTAGAGGCACTTACGTTGCTCAAATCAGAAAATTTTGAACTAATGAAATGTGTATAATAACTGAATATTGCTGTCGTAAAATATCAGTCAAAATTCCTCTTCTGTGATTTTTAACATTTTCGCAGTGAAGCTTAGGAATCTGTTTTCTGGACAGCAAATCACTATTGTTTGATCCTAGCTCTCAAATAGGACCATCATCTAAAGCATTATCATATAGAATATCTAAACCAAATTCCTCATCACTTTCAAAGCTATTATCAATAATAATATCATTTTGAATGTGTTGATCATCATCAGAATCAGAATCAAAATAGCATGGTGAGTAAGGATATGGGCAATCCTCTAATACCTTTTCCTCTTCTCTATATTCTTCTTGTTCCTGCAAGCCATTAGATCTCTCCTTGATAGCAACAAGATTGTTATAATATTCAAGGATATAGGTATTCTTACAAAAGAGTTTCAAGAGTTGTTCAAGTGTTGTAGCAAGTCTTGGTGTGAGGCTACGAGCTTTATCTATATTAAACATAACTATCTCAAGAATTCCCATTACAATAGTAAATTCCTCGGCTGCCTTCATATCAGTGGTCATAATTTCATTATTATGGTAGAGGCAATTATAGGCATACTCTCAAGCTTGCATTGAAAATTAAGATGCTTAGGATATTGATCTATGCAGCAAGATACATTATACCTATCACATAATCCATGGCCAATTACATTTAATGCTTCCATTATAAACCTTTTTTGATCAACATTAATTGATCCAACCATAGGGGGTTGCATAAGTACGTGACTCATACATTCCACGAACATAACAAATGAACTAATTTTTTTGTGTTTTTCAAATAAGGAGAGTATAAACTGATACATAACTAAAAGTAAAGCTAATGAGAAACTCACAACCAAACAAGTTTAAAGGAACCTCCCCAAGCTTAGATGATTGTAAGATATAAAACAAGATAAAATAAATCTAAAGTCTAGTGCACACAAGAATAGAAACTTAAGCGCTACGCTCCCCGGCAACGGCGCCAGAAAAGTACTTGATAACCCCCAAGAGCAGGGGATCACTGTAGTACCTCTCAATGTGGAAGTAGGGTATCGATCCGCAGGAGCAAGAAGGAAAAGTTATCTATTCCCTACAACTAAAGTGTCACAAGTTTTAGTTGATTATGCACTAAACAAGTTTAAAGAACAAGATGGTTGATTTAATGGATGGAAGTTTAATGTAACAAAACAAGAATGTAAAAGTGTCCCAATCCTCTTCAATGCAAGAGGACAAGACAAAGGTTTTCTCTTATAGGAACAATGGACATGGGTTCATGGGTTCACTCAATCCTCTCTCCCATCTATGGTGATTATCATGTTATAGATAAAAAGTACACACAATTGTCATGCTTTAATGGTAAACTTCTATGACGGCTACATGTCCTAAAACACATAGTTGAAAGAAAATAATCATTTGTGTTGCTAGGTCACCCTCGTAAGGCTAGCGTGGTTTGCTGTCACTCCCACATCATACTTCTTCCTTTTTACCCCCAGATAAAGGATGTTGGGCGTATTGTGTCACTCAATACATATGCCTTGTCACATCGGCCATCCCGTACCCACATACATCATACTTCTTAATGGACAATATTCTAAACACTAGTGCAATGATTCATATTTCGTGTGCATGACCACATCTCTCTCATCTATCTACACTTGGTGGTGTCAATCACCTCATGACATGGATAAACAAGGCATTATGCATAAATCAAACCATCACATGCATCATAGAATATCTCCAAAGTATGACAAGTCATAAAAGATCCAACACAACGGTAAATGCATAACAAATATCATCTCATACCACAATATCCACCATAGGAATTACATAGATAGATCCATACTCATGCAAGGCACATCATATGGACTTCAACAATGATCATACATAGAGAGATTAGATCAAGTTACCACCACAAACCCAAAGTCCAGGGGGTGGACTACTCCCCCTTCATCATGGTGCGATGGTGGAGATGTTGGAGAAGATGGAGACCACCCCGGCAGCGCCCCGCCGGAGTTTTCCCCCTCCAATCTGCAGCTCCAGGTCTTCTGTTTCGTGTTTTGTGTTTCTGCGCGCTCCCTTCCGAAAGCCGTCGGGGGACTATTTTTATAGTCGTTTTTAGGTCAAGACGAAGGCACGGAGATGAAAACGGACGGCATCGGAGCAATGAGGGGGAGATGGGTGCTCTCACGCGGCCAGGGAATCTGGCCGCGTGGGACCCCCCAAAATCCTCCTCGGACTTCCTTTCGTGCGCTTCCTTGGCTCCTACGCTTTGTTCCTTCCAAAAAATGATCCCCGCAAAATATTAGGTCATTTGGACGTCGTTTGGGTCCCTGAAACATCAAAATATAGAAAATAGGGTTTTCTGCCAGTGCAGGGTTAATTCCAGAAAAATAGGGAAACTGTGAAATATCCCCGAAATCAATATAAAACAATGATATAACCCTTATATGATGCAAATATGATTAAAATATAAGTAATACAATGCAAAGTTCATGTATGCATTTTACATGCATCAACATCCCCAAGCTTAACCTATACTCATCCTCGAATATGAAGGTGATAAAACTAACATGGACTTTGCTTTTTAATACTATCAATGAATATCAAAGATGATTACTATTGCTATATAGAGTCAAATGATTCATTCTCAAAGGATTAGCAATATACAAGATAGATTATGAAGTGATATGAAATATTCAATGTAAGGATGTTCAATGATAATTCACAAAGTGAAATATAGAAGAAAGTACTATGGACCGAATATATGCATAATGAAAAGTAAAAACATCCTATAATGGTCATAGAGTATTCTTGTAAATCTGAATATAAAAGGTGGACACTTTGGAAAGATATATAAATAAGTAGAGGTAAAACATGAATAGGTTTATCTAGCTTCCAAATGCTTCTACTTAAGTTAATGTTTGCAATGTGGTATCAATTGGTGTGGAGCTCTCATTACCCCTATCATAGCATCTTGAATGGTTAAGTTGAAAGTGAAAGCAAATATGAGTAGTGTGCCTGACAAAGTATGGGTTGAATGCCTCATGCCCCGTGAATACAAGTACCTCTCCAACTGGCTACTCAACTCGGGCCACAAAGCAAGTTCAAGTTAAAGTCATTGCAAGTAATAATAGCGTCATCAAGAGCGTCAACTGGGGTACCTCTTGTCCCAGGACATGGAACAAGCCCATGTCAAAATGACAAGACAAACAAACAAAATGAACAATCTCAACACCCTTTTTTATAGGCATAGCTTTTTATTGTGAGGTGCATCGCTGAAGGTTCACTATAGCATGTAAGTAAATTTCCACCACGTATCTCACATGGCTTGGGTTAGCGGCCCAGACGTCTCTCTAGCCATTTATACTCACTCCTCAAACTTACCAAGTTTCCACAATTATTTCACGCAATGTTAGGCATCCATAAACAAAAGTACATGATATCAACTAAATATAATTAAGAGCACTGTTGAAAGCTTGCCATGTGACAGCACATATGAGCTAACTCCCAACCAAGACTCTTGTCAAGCACACAACTACCTAATTTTAATTACAATGGTTCATGTTTATTAAGTGCAATAAAAGTAAGTGTGCATCAAGTTCGTGAGAGCTTTTTAACCAACTTTTCCCATAACAATCAATAACATAAGCATTTTAATTTGGAAACATAGATAATACAATATAACATGATAAACATACTCAGAATAGCATAAAGCTAATAGGTAGATATGGTGGACTCACTGGAAAAACTTTGGTTGAAGGTGTTGGAAAACAAGTTTTTACTTTTTGGAATTTTTGGGCTAGCAAGAGGGAGAAAGTTGACCGTCTAAATGCATGCATAAGTGTCCATAGAACTAATCAATCCATGTTAAACAAAGTAAAGTAACATTCAGCATCAAAACATGAATAAAAGATAGCTCTTGATAAAACACTTGCAAATTAATACTCATTAAAAAGCACATGAATCATGCAACTATATGTATCTTTTTGAATCAACTCGAACATCCCTTTTCCAATCTTTTTAATAGCATCCAACTTAATTCAACCCAAATTTTCAGTAGCTCTCTCATAACATAAATGAAAAGTGGTGGTCTTATGTAACATCCCAATTTTCAAAATTCAAAAGCATTGCATGCATTCATCTTCATCTTGTCACAATTGCATTTGAATAACCCATCCTGGAATTAAATTTCAAATTATAAAACTCTAAATTTTAAATTGTTCTAAAAAGGGGCATATATATAAACTCTATACTATATTGTTAATTTTTCTAAATTATTTTAGTGGCCTATCCATGGCTAAAATGTTACTTTCTGGACAAAGTATTCAAATATATTTTTAGTTAAATTTTCTACAAAGGTCTGGTTCAAGTTTGAAGTCTTTTGTTTTCAATTAAATGCAAACCGAAAAAGAAAAGATGTTAGAACAAAAAAAAAGAGAAAGGACTGCCGCTGGACTGAGCCCAGCAGCAGCCTAACGCAGCAGCCCAGTCCACCTGCCAGCGCCATCGTCTCCAACTTCCTCCGGCACTGCTCGCGCCCGCAACCGTCGCGCGACGCGCACGTCGCGCACGCGCCCACGCTCGCCCCCACTCCCCCAAAGCCGCAACGGCGCTCTCGACTCTCGCCCTTAAATCCCCGCTCTCCTCTCCCCATTTTCCCCAGCAAGCGCGCCCACAAATCGCCGCCAGGCTGCCGCTCAAGAACCGCTCTGCCGCCGCCGTTCACCAGCGATTCCGGTGAGCACAGTCGACCTTCGCCCCTCTTGTTTCCTTCTCTGGCATCGCCGTCCTCGCGCGCACGTAACTGACATCGTTTCGTGACTTTAGGTGATCGGAATCGACGGCTTCGTCCACGACCCGAGCTCTGCGTCCGCCGCCGTTCGTCGCCGTTTCCGGTGAGCCGAATCTCTCTCTCACCCTCTCCTCTGTACCATCGAGTTACCCTCGTCACGGCGTTCATCTTTGACAAGATTTCCCTCACTCTCGTCCTCCAGAACGTCCTCACCGTCACCGCTGGATCTCGCCGCCCACTGCCTCTTTTCTGACGAGCAACTGCCGGCGCTGGAGCACACCCACGACGCCTTCAGCCACACCATCGCCCACGCTTCGTCCTCCTTCACCTCCAGGTACCAACGCAGCCGCCTCACCCACTCCTTTTCGTCGAACTCTTGCACCGCAGCAATGGCGCCACCGCGGCCGGAGAAACTCTGGCAAACCGGCGCCGCTGCTCTCTGCCCCTTTAGATCTAGGACGCTAGATCAGGATCTGACGGCCCACGTTAGGTCACTTAATCGAACCGGTACGGGCCAATCAGGTCATGCCACGTCGCCTCGGTTTTAATTAAAACGTTTAAAAAGACAGAAAACAATATAAACTTAGAAAATTCATAACTTTTAAACCATAAGTCCAATTTGAACAAACTTTATATCGTTGGAAAGCTATGAACATGTAGTTTATTTTGGCATCATTAGTTTTCCTTTTTGCATCGGTTAAAATCTATTATATATTAAAAGTACATTAAGGGCTAACCAAAAATTAAAGAATTAACTTAAAAATCCCACATTAATCAGAAACATCTGGCCGTTTAATTGATCCACCGAGGAAACATAACCACACGATCTTGCTAATACAAATCTGGACATTAAAGTTAAAAAAATTACCCACCTATGCCACGCGTAAGTATTTTCTACTCCTGCGCAGCCATATGCATCCCTAGCAACGTCAGCCGCCGGCAACAAGACTCCATCTTCGACCAGCAATCCGGCGCCGGTGAAACGTCCACTTCCCCGCTGGCATACGGCCGGGCGCCGAAACTTCCGATCGACCGATTCTTCGACGGCGCATGCATCCCGATCGCGCATACGGCCGGGCGCCGAAACTTTGGATCGATCGGAGATGTTGCTGATCTATTGACTTGCAGAATCTTCGCTGGCGCATGCATCCCGATCGATGTATACTCTCAACGAGATGTATATAAGTACCATGCAAGAGTGCAGACGCACACGTACTTGAGATCTAGGTGCAGCTGTGTTATGCTTGATGGATTGTCTGGTCTGTCGCCCAATTCTTTTTTCTCTCCACGTGCTTCCCTAGGATAAAATTGACAAGAGACCATGTGAAGGCAAGTATACACACTCCAAGCTAACAGGGCTGAAGGCCGGCAACTCGCAGGTGGCTCTTTGCCGGTCAACCGTGTGCACAGCGTCAGCAGCAACTTGCAGCGTACGCAGGTGCTTGATCATCTCCCTCCGTAAGTGTTTCTGTTTCTTGCATGTACACATTTTATTTTCATGGTTTGCTTGAAAAAAAATAGAAATCTAACTAAGCCAAGATTTATCTGTATATTCTAATTACTTTTGTAATTAGTAACATGAATATTTATCCTTTTAAGGTCTCGGACATGAAAAAAAATAGAAATCTAACTAAGCCAAGATTTATCTGTATATTCTAATTACTTTTGTAATTAGTAACATGAATATTTTTCCTTTTAAGGTCTCGGACAGTATGGCATTTACACGGCTGAACGCGCTGACTACAAGAACTGGGGCATGGACAATCAAGGTCAAAGTTTTAAGGGTTTGGGACGCAATTAACTTATAGACCAATGACCATATTAGCACTGATTTGATTTTATCAGATAACAAGGTGGACTTAATGGATATGTCTATATATATATGGTTTAATGTCTACTTGATTCAAAGCTTGCTAATATCTTCTTTTAATGTCTAGGGTAATACGATCCATGCTTCAATTGGGAACAAGCTAGCCCGCAAGTTTAAGCCACAAATTAAAGAGGACACCATCTACATATTCAAGTCCTTCAAAGTTTGGGAGTATGAAAATTTTAGACCTTTGAAGAACAATCTCAAAGTCAATTTCCTTTTGGATACAACAGCACAGGAAGTTGATGAAGACAAAATAAAAAGATTGGACTACTACTTCGAGTTTGTTGATAACGATACCTTAGAGAGTAGGGTAAATATTGATAAACAATGTTCAGGTATGTCCATATGATAGCGCAAGTTTGATCCAATTAGATTTATAAATATCTTCCTATGTAAATGTGATTGGTTTGCTTACCGTGAAGGAACCAATAAAGGAATTGCACAAAAACAAGGGGAAGTTCTAAGCGAAGATGTGGAGTACATAGAGAACTATTGAACTATCCTACGGTTTGCCTGAGCTTAACATAAGCAAGAACACGCCTTAGTGGAAATAGAGAAGCTCATGAGACAAGCTGGAAAGAACTTAATGTATACCCTGGAATAGAGCTTCCAAATTCTTCAGAGATAAAGGAACTTCGAAACAGACTGCTTGATGAAGAGATGAGCTACAACAAAGAGGAACAAAACCAAGAGCACTTGAGAATCTTTAGTAACCTTAACTCTGAACAGCTAAATGCATTTGATTCAATTATGGAATCAATCGACAAAAAATTGGGAAAACAAGTATTTGTGGATGGATGTGGTGGAACAGGTAAGACCTATCTGTGGAAGGTAATCACAACAAAACTGCGTTCTGAGAGCAAGATAGTACTAGAAGTAGCGTCATGTGGTATTGCAGGGCTCCTTCTACAGGGAGGTAGAACAGCTCACTTAAGGTTACACACTCCACTGATCCTTACAGATGAGTAAACATGTGACAAGGTACACAACTAGCAGAACTGTTGAAAAAGATATCGCTAATACTATGGTATGAGGCTCCAAAGGCAAACAAGATATGTTTCAAGGCATTCAACGGAAACTCTGCGGGATATATTAAGGCATAATAAGGAGAAAAACAGTGAGAGACCATTTGGTGGATTGATAGTGATTCTAGGAGGGCTTCGTCAGATACTTCCAATTCTACCAAATGGAAGAAGGCACACAATAGTAAGTGCATCCATTAAATGGTCATATATGTGGAAACACATCCATATATACTGAAGCTAACAAAGAACATGCGACTCAATAGCGTGGTAAATGATGTAACAGAGAAACAAAAGAGTAGCAGACTTTGCAGATTGGATTCTCTGTATTGGCGATGGAACAAGTACATCAGCAGAAGGTGAGGAATTGATAAAATACCAAGTGAAAGACTACTAAAAAAGTAAATGATCTGAAAAAAGGAAATGATCCAAAAAATGTATTTGTGGAGAGCATATATCCAAATTTGAATGAGTGGTACCGCCAACGAGAATTTTTAGAAGAAATAGCAATCTTATGTCCATTGGAAGAAACAGTCTGCAAGATAAATGAATATATAATGGATCAACTGGAGGGTGAAGAGAAAACTTATGTAAGATGTGACACAGTATGCAAATCAACAACCTTAAATGGTGAAATAGATCTTCTATACCCAGCGGAATTTCTAAACATTACCGCACACTAGAATACCAAATCATGAGCTAAAACCAAAGGTAGGTCTACCAGTGATGCTCCTACGTAATATCAACCAAAGTGATGGGTTATGCAATGGTACAAGGATGAAAATTATTCAACTTGGGAGAAGATTCATCGAGGCACAGATAATTACAGGAACTCATGTGGGGGAAAATGTATATATTCTAACAATAGTAATGTCACCAACAGAATCAGCATGGCCATTCATTCTTAAACACAGACAATATCCTATTTTGGTGTGCTTCGATACGACAATCAACAAAGGCCAGGGGCAATATCTAAACAACGTAGGACTATATTTACCTTAACAAGTTTCACGCACGTACAACTATATGTAGCATTCTTAAGAGTGACAAGAAGAGATGGCGCTAGAGGTAATGGTCAATGACGAAGATGGCAAAAAAGATGATATTGTAAAGAGCACAGTCTTTAAAGAAATTTTCTAAATGCATGACACCATGACAACTTATTTATACTGCTACGTTAAATAAATCATGCTACAAAACTTTGAAAAAATAAAATGGAAAATCATACTTATTATTTACCTGACGATAACTTTCAGTTTAAACAAATGACTTACATATATCTACAAGTTATATATGGCTGGATGGATATGGTCTACTACTCTACCAAAATTAGAAGAAATGTGCTTGAGGGTTCTATTATATTGCATATTATAACTGCACATGTTTACTTAATTTTATGTGCCAAGTTAATATCCAAATGAAAGGACATTTAAGGTTTTGCTAGGATAGTGATCAAGTAACTAAATACTTTTAGTTACTTTAAGACTGAGTTTGTAACGGATGGCGGATTCAAGGAAACGGAGTGCATAATTACACAAGAGATCATGATGAATGGGTCTGTGTTAAATCAGAAAATACTTATTGGTTCAACCCGATCGACAATGTTTCTCTATTGCTTATCTCCGAGGAATGATCTAAGGACTTGTGAAGTTGCTGTACTTTGGTAGGTTATTTCACTACTGAACCCAGTAAGTCAATTTTTCCTGAAGTTTCTTTTAATTTTGTTATTATGGAAACCATATCCTTCATACTTTTATCATTCTGTTTCTAGCTGATTTGAGCGAATATTTGTTCGGATTCATATTCATTTATATTGTTCATCCTTTTTACATACCTGCTCCCATACCTGTGCGTTTGAGAATTGTATAGTGATGGAAGTCACATAAAGCTATATGCATTTACATATTTCGACCTAATAAGATTGCCTTTCAGATAAACAAAAACCAGCTGAAGGAAAAATTGCTAAACCCAAACAGGAAACGATGGAGGAGTATGACCCTTAAATCTCAATAATACTGTAATAATGCAGGTAGGCAGTAAAAATGCATTTTAATGCTATGACTGTTTTTTTACGGTATAATGCTATGACGGTAGAAATCATTGACTTTATGAAATAACTTGGAGAGAAACTAATGCTATTGAATGGAAAAAAACAAGAGCAACGTATACAGAATACATTCCTGCTCATGAAAGCTCACTGAACCTGGGAGCATCTTACGGAGCTGACACTGAGATTGAATCACGTCAACAAGATGATGGGAAGAAGAGACAAAAGGGCATCGTGTGACAGCACAAGAGGCTGTAGTCCTATTTCCGTTGCAGAATGAAAAGTAAAATGGAAATAGGCTTGTACCGATTTGTAGCAGCGTCCTCGGCAATTCAGAACAATAAGAAGCAGCCGGGCCCCTATCTTCAGATAGACGCCCTGCAGGCCGCTGGGCATAATGCCCAGACTGCGACGCAGCATCGGGCTCAAGGTGCCTCACCCTCTTCAGCCCGGCTGTCCGCCATGATTGGCCAACAGCAGAACCTCATGGTCCTTTTCTAGGCTCCATTTGTAGGCGAAGGAGAATGGCGTCCATCTGATTTAGGCGAGATTTGGTGGGATTTAGGTTCGGTTTGGTGGATTCATGGGAGCGGATACGATTAGATTTGCAGATATGGAGCTAAAAAAAAAGAAGTGGAACATTGAGCAATGGGGAAAATGGGGACGAGTTTGACGGAATAGAGCTAGAAAATTAGACTATTCTTTATTTTCTACTAGACTTGGTCAAAAAGTAGACAATGCACCGGGGGACCGGCAAACGGATAAACTTCGGGAAAAAAGAAAGTGAAATTCAAAATACCTAAAATGTATATTACGAAATCTTACAAATTTAATACCACATTAAAAGTAAATCAATTGTACAAGATCACTTGAGTAGTAAAATTAGTTAGAAAAAACAAACGAATTACAACTAATTTAAAATATTATAATAAAAAATTGTAAAGATATCACTTATCTTTATGCCGGTTTTTTATCAAAATTTTCCCTTTTATGGGTCATATAATAAATATTAAAAGACAGTCAAGGTGTTGCCCGCGCATGTCGCGGGCCACCATGCTAGTTTATCAAAATCCAGAAAAGCATTTCGGCCATTTATATCATAACTTGATTTTTAAAATCTATTTTAATATAAAACTTTTTGTTAAATGTCAAGAATTTCATCCTCTGTCTAGAGGAACTAAAACCCAATTTAATTGACCAATAAATTACAGGAGTATTAATTTAGCTTGTTAAACCCTCTAGTGCCACAAAAATGTTTTTAAATAATCTAAATGCATTAAAACTTGCCCATGTCATCATACATCATTTTAGCAACCAGAGAGCTAATAAAATGAATTAACACAATTTAACAATGTTTGCATTCATGCATGCATATCATGTTTTCCTTGCTTGTGCATATGTGTTGAATTGTGTTTGATTGTGAAATTGTTTGTTTCTTTAGATTGTACGGAGTGCATTGCGTTTTGTGAAGAGTGTGACTACAACTCTTCATTTGGCCAAGGCAAGTGACACCCCATTCTTTAAATAATCTAAATGCATTAAAACTTGCCCATGTCATCATACATCATTTTAGCAACCAGAGAGCTAATAAAATGAATTAACACAATTTAACAATGTTTGCACTCATGCATGCATATCATGTTTTCCTTGCTTGTGCATATGTGTTGAATTGTGTTTGATTGTGAAATTGTTTGTTTCTTTAGATTGTACGGAGTGCATTGCGTTTTGTGAAGAGTGTGACTACAACTCTTCATTTGGCCAAGGCAAGTGACAGCCCATAAAAGTCCTACTATTTCTACTATTCTGCATTTAGTGTTTTCAATAGTATGCATGATAGGTTTATTCTTGGGAATATTATATATGCTATGCTATAAATCCTATGTAGTGTATAGCCACCCTTATATCCAGTAGATAGCAACCATTAAACTTGGTAGACTTGCTTAGCTATGCAATGGATGAAAGTTTTACTAGTAGTTGAGTAAGGACAAAATTCTACTAAGTTTAATGAAATACCTGGGTGGATAGATAAATTGCTTGGTTGGTATAAAGTTGAGTGGCACCCCAGGGCCATGTCCATGGTGGTTATCACCTAAGGTAGTTCTACTATACTTAGGGCCGTGGTATGTGGTGGTTTTCACCTGGGTAGTACACTTGTGGACGGCCACCCAGGAACAAAGAGGTTTCGAAGTCACTCCATGTTTAGATTAGCTTCCAGTGCAGCCACTAGCTAATATGGGCTCTGGCTAGATTAAGTATGTTGTATGAAACCGGCCTGGCGGACAGTTGGAGGATTCTGGGAACGAGTCCGTTAAAAAGGGGGATTACTTCTGAAAGATCTCGTCTCAATCTTCTTCTTTCCTTAGCACTAAACGAGTGCCTAGGAAGTTTGGGTTGATTGAGTCTAGTGGGGAAAGTGCACACACTCGAGAGTTCACAAAACTAAGATCTTAGCCGTGTCCCCGGTTACGGACATTTTGAGCAACTGGACAAGGAACTGATGGAGTTACCTCATCATGCCAATTTCTTTAATAAAATTTTGAAGGGAGAACTGGGAAAGAGGTGCACTGATTTCTATCAGTGGTACCGAACTGTTTTCAAAAATGAGAAAATGTCTTTCAAAATATAGGACAAAATTAGCTTTGTGCAAATTGGCCATAACACCACCTAGCCAAAATATCATGTAGTTATTAGGTTGTCAGTTATATCCACATAGGTGTCATTTGCCATCACAAATCAATTGTGCTGACCAGTATAGTTCTGGCTGTAACTCACCGTTGCAGGCACTTCAGACGACGAGTAAGGAACGAGTAGGGTCACGAGTCTCCAACCAACATGCATTGCCTGTGGCGCATGAAGAAGATGGAGCTCTCTGTATCAATTTGCTTTCCGCTGTGTGTTTATTTCGGTTTGAGCTAGCTTCGAGCTATGCACCTTGTATCGAACCCTTTTATTTCTGGATCATCGTGTAATGACTTTGACGCTTTGTTATGATATTCATCTTAAAACTGTGTGTGCTAGCAAGTCGATCCAGGGACTAGCACTATACACGGGGGTTGCCACCTTATATAAAAGGGGGACCTTTACAGATGGTATCAGAGCACTGTGTTGCCTGTAGGTTCGTGACCCTAGGATTGGATTAGTACATAGGAAAACCATAGGAAACAAAAACTCTATTTTACATGCATTACAGAAATTATTACTTGCATTTCTTTTATCAGTTTAAATTCTTGGTTCTTATAACACTTGTCTAATCTTTTTGCACTCTCTCAAAATCTTTTGTAGATGTCCACCTTCACTCACCGAGTTGTGGCGGGAAACGGAGAGACAGAGCACTTTGACAGGCTGCTGGCCGAGTTGGCCACATTGGTGGGGATAGCTCCGCCGATATTTCAGGGTCAGCTGTTGTACAAGCAGTATGGGATAGAGAGATGGCTGATTGAGACGACGATCCCAGCACGCACTGATGATCCTTCGACACGGGAGGAGATCTATGAGGAGAGGTACCCCGACTGGGAGGTTTCCGTGGAGATAGCCATGCAGGGAGCTATTGCACGCATTTGCGGGATGTACAGTGCATTCATACCCATGGGCTCCCCTTTCCGCTCCTTTGGGAGACGCCGCATGGATGGTACTCCATACTACTTCACCGGCAACGAGTTCATGTCGAGTGTTCGCCTCTACTTGATGGACCGAGAGTGCACCACGACGTACTTCGAGGATATTATGCAGAATGAGATGGGGATGCTTGATCAAGCTATTCAGCCTTCGAGAAAGCTAATGCCACTATTGAGGATTGTGAGATGGCAAATGTGTTCGTGGACAACAAGAGGAAGGAACTTCAGGAGGCCAACAATGAACTTATGGAAACCAACAAGAAGCTGGAGGAGAGAATTGAGAAGTTGAAGGAACCCCAGAAGCTAGAGGAGGAACTGCTAGAGAACAAAGTGTTCAATGGTATTCTGATCAAAACCATGAACTTAATGATGGAGCGCAGAGATCTCCTATTCAAGGAGAATGTTGAGCTGAAGAAGAAGCTGGAGGAGGCGCTAGCAAACCAGAAGGACCAAGGTGTGAAGCCATTAGAGGTGAAGCATGAGGACCTTCGCAGAACACTCGCTCTCGCACACACTTGAGCGTTAAGACCGGCAAGGGACCTTCAAGAAGTGATTAGATTGACCACCATTAGTCCTTTAGTATTCATTTCGATTCGAGTGTTGACCTTACCAATGCATGTGGTATGGCAATGCTAGTACGTTTGCTTTCCAAAACTCATTTGCTTGCTTGTTTGAGAACTCATAGGATGTTTGCTTTATGAGAGTTGTTTGTTGTTGCTTTCATATGTTGTTTGTATGGGTAGAAATATTTCCTTTTAGATATATCTCTATCTTTATTCTCATCTATGCTAAACTCACAGATGCCTCCTCGCCGCAACAACCGCAACAACAACAATAATGAGGAGAACAATGGGAACAACAACAATGATGCTATGCAACAGCTGATCACTGCACAAGCCCAGTTTATGCAGTTCATGACCCAGTTTATGATGAACAACAACAACAACAACAACCAAAACAACAACAACCCACCACCACCACCCCCTGTTGACAGACTTGCTAGATTTCTGAGGCTTAGACCCTCTAAGTTCTCTTCTGCCTCCGAGCCAATAGTAGCCGATGATTGGCTGCGTTCGGTTCACAAGGATCTAGTGACATGTGAATGCACTGAGGCTAAGAAGGTGAGGTTCACTGCTCATCTGCTTGAAGGACCAGCAGCACTCTGGTGGGAGACCTATCAGGTTACTCATCCCCTAGAAGGAATGACCTGGGAGGCATTCAAGGAAGGTTTTCGCAATGCTCACATCTCCTCAGGAATAATGAACTTGAAGAGGGATGAATTTCGAAACCTGAGGCAAGGAAACAAAACCCTTAAGGAGTACATGGATGATTTCTGCTCCCTGTCAAGGTACGCCCCTGACGATATCGATACAGATGCCAAGAGGAAAGATAAATTCCTCAGTGGACTGAATGGTGAGCTGAAGATACCATTGTCAGTGGCATATGCCCCAAACTATCAAGCCCTACTTGATCAAGCTATCACTCTGGACAATAACATAAGGAAGGAAGAAAACAGGAAGAGGAAGCACAGTGTTGGCAAGTACCATTCTGAACCCTCACACAAGAGGCACCATCCCTATGAAGGTAGTGGCCACACCTTTCACAAGCATGGCAACTCTCACAACAATGGAAATGGCCACAACCATCATGGTCATAACCATATCGTGGGATTCAAGGGCAGCAATGGTGGATTCAAGGGAAATGGACACAACCCGAACAATGGGCAGCATCGCCACAACCATGAAGTCAAGAAGGATGCTAGTCAGGTGACTTGTTTCAAGTGCAAGAACAAGGGACACTATGCAAATGAGTGCCCAGAGAGGAAGGCTGATGAAGCTGTCAAGCCCAACCCCTTCCAGAAGGGACACGTGAACCATGTCAACGTGGAAGAAGTGATGGATGAGCCTGATGCCGTGATTGGTAAGTTCTTACTCAATTCCTTTCCGGCATTGGTTCTGTTTGATTCTGGAGCATCACATTCATTCATATCAAGAGCTTTTGTTAATAAAAATGGGTTGACAACCGAAACCATAGGGAAACCTATTAGAGTAAGTTCTCCAGGAGGAGAGATGGTTGTTAGTGCCGGATGCAGGCAGATGACCTTAGAAATCGGAAAGTATCATTTTCCAGTAAACCTGATAGTGTTGGAATCCCAAGGTCTAGATGTTATTCTAGGAATGGATTGGATGACACATCATAAGGGAGTCATAGATTGTGCCAATAGGACAGTCACACTCACAACACCAGAGAAGAAAAGGATCAGAATCAAATCCAATTTCGAGCTAAAAGGATCTAAGCTTAATTCTCTTAAGGGGGTTAGCTTAGGAGAAGTGCCCATAGTGTGTGAATATCCGGATGTGTTTCCAGATGAACTACCGGGTATGCCACCAGATAGAGATGTGGAGTTTCTCATCGAACTATTACCAGGCACAGGGCCCATAGCTAAGAGACCTTACCCTATGTCAGTTGATGAGTTAAAGGAACTTAAGACACAGTTGGAAGAACAGCTCAAGAAAGGTTTTATCCGCCCGAGTTCTTCACCATGGGGAGCACCAGTCCTATTTGTGGAGAAGAAAGACAAGAGTCAGAGATTAGTTATGGACTTCCGAAACCTAAATGAAGTGACCATCAAGAATAAGTACCCACTACCAAGGATCAATGATCTATTTGACCAGCTGGAAGGAGCAAGTGTGTTCTCTAAGATAGATCTTCGATCAGGTTACTTTCAGCTGAAGATTAGAGAGCAAGATATATCCAAGACGGCCTTCACCACTAGGTATGGGTTGTATGAGTATACCGTGATGCCTTTTGGTTTAACCAATGCACCGGCCTATTTCATGAACATGATGAACAAAGTATTCATGGAATTTCTGGATAAGTTTGTTGTCGTTTTCATTGACGACATACTAATTTACTCCAAGAACAAGGAAGAGCATGAAGAACATCTGCGGCTAATTTTAGAGAAGCTCAGAGAGCATAAGCTTTATGCCAAATTCAGCAAATGTGAATTTTGGTTAAGTGAAGTCGGATTCCTAGGACACATAGTAAGAAAAGATGGAATTGCAGTGGATCCTTCCAAAGTATCAGCAGTAACAGAGTGGGAATCACCAAAGAATGTTGGAGAGATTCGTAGTTTCTTAGGATTGGCTGGTTATTATCGGAGGTTCATAGAGAACTTCTCCAAGATTGCCAAACCTATGACGGAACTGTTGAAGAAAGGGAAGAAGTTTGAGTGGTCTGACGCTTGTGAAATTAGTTTTCAGGAGTTGAAGAAGCGTTTAGTGTCAGCCCCAGTTCTGTGTCTCCCGGATTTAGAAAAGGATTTCCAAGTATACTGCGACGCGTCTCGTCAAGGTCTTGGAAGTGTGTTGATGCAAGGAGGTAGGGTGGCTTCCTATGCTTCTAGACAGCTCAAGAAACATGAAAGTAACTATCCCACACATGACTTGGAATTAGCTTCGGTTGTGCATGCCTTGAAGACCTGGAGGCACTACCTGATGGGAAAACGATGTGAAGTATTCACAGACCACAAGAGTTTGAAATACATTTTTACCAGAAAGAGTTGAATATGAGACAAAGGAGATGGTTAGAACTCATCAAAGATTATGATCTGAGTTTACAATACCACCCTGGCAAAGCCAATGTTGTGGCAGACGCCTTGAGCCGTAAGGTGTATGTGAACGGCCTCACAGCTGGTGAATTACCGATGACTTGTGTAGAGATTTCAAGGACCTCAGATTGGAGGTGGTGTCAGAAGGATTCTTAGCGTCACTAGAGGTACAACCCACATTGATGAATAGGATACGAGAAGCACAGAAGGTAGATAAAGAAATAGACGCAATCAAGGTCAACATAAGAGAGGGAAAAGTCAAGGAATTCCATGAGGATGAACAAGGAACAGTTTGGTTTGGGAAACGAATCTGCGTACCTCAGGATCTTGATCTTAGGAAACTGATTTTGCAAGAAGCTCACGATTCACCTTACTCCATTCACCCGGGTAATACCAAGATGTATATGGATGTGAAGGAAAGGTTTTGGTGGAACAACTTGAAAAAGGATATTGCTGAGTACATAGCCAGATGTGATGTGTGTAGTAGAGTAAAGGCAGAGCATCAGAAGCCAGCAGGACTGTTGCAACCCTTACCAGTACCCGACTGGAAATGGGAACAAATTGGTATGGATTTCATCACAGGATTACCGAGGACTAAATCAGGTTATGATTCAATTTGGGTGGTAGTTGATCGTTTGACAAAGATAGCTCACTTTATACCTGTGAAAACCACTTATTCTAGTGCTAAGTTAGCTGAGATCTACATGAAGAGGATTGTGTGTCTACATGGTGTTCCCAAGAGCATTGTGTCAGACAGAGGGACACAATTTACCTCGCATTTCTGGAAGCAATTACACGAGTCCTTGGGTACTAGATTGGAATTCAGTACAACATTTCACCCACAGACTGATGGACATACTGAAAGAGTAAACCAAATCCTTGAGGATATGCTGAGAGCATGTGCGTTAGATTATGGATCTAGTTGGGATGACAATCTACCATACGCGGAGTTTTCATACAACAACAGCTATCAAGCCAGCATAGAGATGGCCCCATTTGAAGCTTTGTATGGAAGGAAGTGCACTACGCCATTGCTGTGGAATGGTGTAGGAGAACGGAGTTTCTTTGGACCAGACATCATCCAAGAAGCCGAGGAAAAAGTCAGGTTGATCAAGGACAGATTGAAATAGCCCAGTCCAGACAGAAGAGCTATGCCGATTCCAAGCGTAGGGAAGTCACTTATGAAATTGGTGATAGAGCCTATCTTAGAGTCTCCCCACTACGTGGTGTGAAGAGATTTGGAATCAAAGGGAAGTTAGCACCACGGTTCGTTGGACCATACAAAATTCTTTCTCGTAGAGGAGAATTGGCGTATGAGTTGGAACTACCAGAAGCCCTATCAGCGGTACACAATGTGTTCCACGTGAGCCAACTGAAGAAGTGTCACCCGGAGATGGCAGAAACCCCGTTGAAAGACACAGTGCCCCTGGAAGAAGTTCAACTAGAGAGTGATCTTACGTATGAAGAAAAACCTATCAAGATCTTGGAGACAGGAGAAAGGATTACTCGTACCAAGACAATCAAATTTTGCAAAGTGCAGTGGAATCATCACACTAAGGATGAAGCAACTTGGGAGCGGGAAGATGATCTTCGAGAAACCACCCACACCTATTTGCTGACCTATCCGAATCTCGAGGGCGAGAGTCATCTTAAGGGGGTTAGGTTTGTAACATCCCAATTTTCAAAATTCAAAAGCATTGCATGCATTCATCTTCATCTTGTCACAATTGCATTTGAATAACCCATCCTGGAATTAAATTTCAAATTATAAAACTCTAAATTTTAAATTGTTCTAAAAAAGGGGCATATATATAAACTCTATACTATATTGTTAATTTTTCTAAATTATTTTAGTGGCCTATCCATGGCTAAAATGTTACTTTCTGGACAAAGTATTCAAATATATTTTTAGTTAAATTTTCTACAAAGGTCTGGTTCAAGTTTGAAGTCTTTTGTTTTCAATTAAATGCAAACCGAAAAAGAAAAGATGTTAGAACAAAAAAAAGAGAAAGGACTGCCGCTGGACCGAGCCCAGCAGCAGCACAACACAGCAACCCAGTCCACCTGCCAGCACCATCGTCTCCAACTTCCTCCCGCACTGCTCGCGCCCACAACCGTCGCGCGACGCGCACGTCGCGCACGCGCCCACGCTCGCCCCCACTCCCCCAAAGCCGCAACGGCGCTCTCGACTCTCGCCCTTAAATCCCCGCTCTCCTCTCCCCATTTTCCCCAGCAAGCGCGCCCACAAATCGCCGCCAGGCTGCCGCTCAAGAACCGCTCAGCCGCCGCTGTTCACCGGCGATTCCGGTGAGCACAGTCGACCTCCGCCCCTCTTGTTTCCTTCTCTGGCATCGCCGTCCTCGCGCGCACGTAAATGACATCGTTTCGTGACTTTAGGTGATCGGAATCGACGGCTTCATCCACGACCCGAGCTCTGCGTCCGCCGCCGTTCGTCGCCGTTTCCGGTGAGCCGAATCTCTCTCTCACCCTCTCCTCTGTACCATCGAGTTACCCTCATCACGGCGTTCATCTTTGACAAGATTTCCCTCACTCTCGTCCTCCAGAACGTCCTCACCGTCATCGCTGGATCTCGCCGCCCACTGCCTCTTTTCTGACGAGCAACTGCCGGCGCAGGAGCACACCCACGACGCCTTCGGCCACACCATCGCCCACGCTTCGTCCTCCTTCACCTCCAGGTACCAACGCAGCCGCCTCACCCACTCCTTTTCGTCGAACTCTTGCACCGCAGCAATGGCGCCACCGCGGCCGGAGAAACTCCGGCAAACCGGCGCCGCTGCTCTCTGCCCCTTTAGATCTACGACGCTAGATCAGGATCTGACGGCCCACGTTAGGTCACTTAATTGAACCGGTACGGGCCAATCAGGTCGTGCCACGTCGCCTCGGTTTTAATTAAAATGTTTAAGAAGACAGAAAACAATATAAACTTAGAAAATTCATAACTTTTAAACCATAAGTCCAATTTGAACAAACTTTATATCGTTGGAAAGCTATGAACATGTAGTTTATTTTGGCATCATAAGTTTTCCTTTTTGCATCAGTTAAAATTTATCAAAATCTAGAAAAGCATTTCGGCCATTTATATCATAACTTGATTTTTTAAATCTATTTTAATATAAAACTTTTTGTTAAATGTCAAGATTTCATGCTCTATCCAGAGGAACTAAAACCCAATTTAATTGACCAATAAATTACAGGAGTATTAATTTAGCTTGTTAAACCCTCTAGTGCCACAAAAATGTTTTTAAATAATCTAAATGCATTAAAACTTGCCCATGTCATCATACATCATTTTAGCAACCAGAGAGCTAATAAATGAATTAACACAATTTAACAATGTTTGCATTCATGCATGCATATCATGTTTTCCTTGCTTGTGCATATGTGTTGAATTGTGTTTGATTGTGAAATTGTTTGTTTCTTTAGATTGTAAGGAGTGCATTGCGTTTTGTGAAGAGTGTGACTACAACTCTTCATTTGGCCAAGGCAAGTGACACCCCATAAAAGTCCTACTATTTCTACTATTCTGCATTTAGTGTTTTCAATAGTATGCATGATAGGTTTATTCTTGGGAATATTATATATGCTATGCTATAAATCCTATGCAGTGTATAGCCACCCTTATATCCAGTAGATAGCAACTATTAAACTTGGTAGACTTGCTTAGCTATGCAATGGATGAAAGTTTTACTAGTAGTTGAGTAAGGACAAAATTCTACTAAGTTTAATGAAATACCTGGGTGGATAGGTAAATTGCTTGGTTGGTATAAAGTTGAGTGGCACCTCAGGGCCATGTCCATGGTGGTTATCACCTAAGGTAGTTCTACTATACTTAGGGCCGTGGTATGTGGTGGTTTTCACCTGGGGTGGTACACTTGTGGACGGCCACCCAGGAACAAAGAGGTTTCGAAGTCACTCCATGTTTAGATTAGCTTCCAGTGCAGCCACTAGCTAATATGGGCTCTGGCTAGATTAAGTATGTTGTATGAAACCGGCCTGGCGGACAGTTGGAGGATTCTGGGAACGAGTCCGTTAAAAAGGGGGATTACTTCTGAAAGATCTCGTCTCAATCTTCTTCTTTCCTTAGCACTAAACGAGTGCCTAGGAAGTTTGGGTTGATTGAGTCTAGTGGGGAAAGTGCACACACTCTCGAGAGTTCACAAAACTAAGATCTTAGCCGTGTCCCCGGTTACGGACATTTTGAGCAACTGGACAAGGAACTGATGGAGTTACCTCATCATGCCAATTTCTTTAATAAAATTTTGAAGGGAGAACTTGGGAAAGAGGTGCACTGATTTCTATCAGTGGTACCGAACTGTTTTCAAAAATGAGAAAATGTCTTTCAAAATATAGGACAAAATTAGCTTTGTGCAAATTGGCCATAACACCACCTAGCCAAAATATCATGTAGTTATTAGGTTGCCAGTTATATTCCACATAGGTGTCATTTGCCATCACAAATCAATTGTGCTGACCAGTATAGTTCTGGCTGTAACTCACCGTTGCAGGCACTTCAGACGACGAGTAAGGAACGAGTAGGTTCACGAGTCTCGAACCAACATGCATTGCCTGTGGCGCATGTAGAAGATGGAGCTGTCTGTATCAAATTGCTTTCCGCTGTGTGTTTATTTCGGTTTGAGCTAGCTTCGTGCTATGCACCTTGTATCGAACCCTTTTAATTCTGGATCATCGTGTAATGACTTTGACGCTTTGTTATGATATTCATCTTAAAACTGTGTGTGCTAGCAAGTCGATCCAGAGACTAGCACTATACACGGGGGTTGCCACCTTATCATAAAAGGGGGACCTTTACATCTTACAAATAAAAACCAAACCGAAATAACAAAAATAAAAGACGCTCCAAGTTTATGCGATAAAGTGCATTGATCGAAAAACAGAAGTTAGACGTGTGCAAACCGAGAGTGTGTTGGTCCAATGGGGTGTCTTCACATCCCCAAGCTTATGGTCTTCACCATCCTTGGATAGCTCTTGGTGCATCTCCTCTAATCCCTGTGAAAAAACTTCAAAACACCGTTTCTCCCATCTCTTTTCTGTGGGGTGACATTAGTAGGCACAAAACAATTGAATTGCTTGCTGCTTGAAATCCTTAAACAAAAGTGTGAAACATGTCCAGAAAGTATATAATGTTGTATTCCTTCTCATAAACTCAATTGGATAAAAAGATTCAAGTTAAAAGTTCAAAGAATGCATAAAACAAAATGGGACAGAATATGTCCAGAAAAACAGCAGTAGCAAAACGCATTTTTTTACCCACTTAAATATGTCGAAAAAATCTGAAAAAATTCACGCTTACAGAGGATGAAAAGTTGCAACTAAGTTCAAATTTCAGCTCATTCGGAGTTACAGAATAGGAATTAAAAATCATATCGTGCACAGATTCGTGGTGGAATAAAATCTCCGAATACAAATAGCAACTTTTTCAAGCCAAAATAGGTAAAACTTTGCACTTTATTAAATTTCAGAAACAAAACTAAAAACTAAGTCTCTTGTTACAGCAAGAGGACACAAAGAAAATCAAAAAAATAAAAACAACCGGGTTGCCTCCCGTAAAGCGCTTTCTTTATAGCCATGTAGCTAGGCTTCTTACTGTATCAAGATGGTTGGAGTGAGGTGGCTTGGCATCCCCAAGCTTGAATTCTTGTACTTATTTGATATATGTTGGGTGAGACTAGGGGTAACATCCCCAAGATTGAGTGGTTGTCCCTCTTGATCTTTGTTCATCACCCTCAACTCTTCCACTTGAAAATTCTCTTTACACAAAACTCAACATAAAACTTGATTAGAGGGTTAGTGTCTCCATAAATTAAATCCTCATAGGTACAACAAAGACATATTGAGTTGATTCTAAACATTAGCTACTGTTACTATGGTTGTGTATTGCTCTTTGATCAATAGAACTACACAAAACACAAGTAATGAGAGTAATGCAAAATAAAGACAGAATCTGTCAAAAACTGGACAGCCGTAAAGAGTGAATTTTCAGAGGCACTTACGTTGCTCAAATCAGAAAATTTTGAACTAATGAAATGTGTATTAATAACTGAATATTGCTGTCGTAAAATCTCAGCTCAAAATTCCTCTTCTGTGATTTTATACATTTTCGCAGTGAAGCTCAGGAATTGTTTTCTGGACAGCAAATCACTATTGTTTGATCCTAGCTCTTAAATAGGACCATCATCTAAAGCATTATCATATAGAATATCTAAACCAAATTCCTCATCACTTTCAAAGCTATTATCAATAATAATATCATTTTGAATGTGTTGATCATCATCAGAATCAGAATCAAAAGAGCATGGTGAGTAAGGATATGGGCAATCCTCTAATACCTTTTCCTCTTCTCTATATTCTTCTTGTTCCTGCAAGCCATTAGATCTCTCTTGATAGCAACAAGATTGTTATAATATTCAAGGATATAGGTATTCTTACAAAAGAGTTTCAAGAGTTGTTCAAGTGTTGTAGCAAGTCTTGGTGTGAGGCTACGAGCTTTATCTATATTAAACATAACTATCTCAAGAATTCCCATTACAATAGTAAATTCCTCGGCTGCCTTCATATCAGTGTTCATAATTTCATTATTATGGTAAGAGGCAATTATAGGCATACTCTCAAGCTTGCATTGAAATTTAAGATGCTTAGGATATTGATCTATGCAGCAAGATACATTATACCTATCACATAATCCATGGCCAATTACATTTAATGCTTCCATTATAAACCTTTTTTGATCAACATTAATTGATTCAACCATAGGGGTTGCATAAGTACGTGACTCATACATTCCATGAACATAACAAATGAACTAATTTTTTTGTGTTTTTCAAATAAGGAGAGTATAAACTGATACATAACTAAAAGTAAAGCTAATGAGAAACTCACAACCAAACAAGTTTAAAGGAACCTCCCCAAGCTTAGATGATTGCAAGATATAAAACAAGATAAAATAAATCTAAAGTCTAGTCACACAAGAATAGAAACTTAAGCGCTACGCTCCCCGGCAACAACGCCACAAAAGTACTTGATAACCCCCAAGAGCAGGGGATCACTGTAGTACCTCTCAATGTGGAAGTAGGGTATCGATCCGCAGGAGCAAGAAGGAAAAGTTATCTATTCCCTACAACTAAAGTGTCACAAGTTTTAGTTGATTATGCACTAAACAAGTTTAAAGAACAAGATGGTTGATTTAATGGATGGAAGTTTAATGTAACAAAACAAGAATGTAAAAGTGTCCCAATCCTCTTCAATGCAAGAGGACAAGACAAAGGTTTTCTCTTATAGGAACAATGGACATGGGTTCATGGGTTCACTCAATCCTCTCTCCCATCTATGGTGATTATCATGTTATAGATAAAAAGTACACACAATTGTCATGCTTTAATGGTAAACTTCTATGACGGCTACATGTCCTAAAACACATAGTTGAAAGAAAATAATCATTTGTGTTGCTAGGTCACCCTCGTAAGGCTAGCGTGGTTTGCTGTCACTCCCACATCATACTTCTTCCTTTTTACCCCCAGATAAAGGATGTTGGGCGGTACTGTGTCACTCAATACTATGCCTTGTCACATCGGCCATCCCGTACCACATACATCACTTCTTAATGGACAATATTCTAAACACTAGTGCAATGATTCATATTTCGTGTGCATGACCACATCTCTCTCATCTATCTACACTTGGTGGTGTCAATCACCTCATGACATGGATAAACAAGGCATTATGCATAAATCAAACCATCACATGCATCATAGAATATCTCCAAAGTATGACAAGTCATAAAAGCTCCAACACAACGGTAAATGCATAACAAATATCATCTCATACCACAATATCCACCATAGGAATTACATAGATAGATCCATACTATGCAAGGCACATCATATGGACTTCAACAATGATCATACATAGAGAGATTAGATCAAGTTACCACCACAAACCCAAAGTCCAGGGGGTGGACTACTCCCCCTTCATCATGGTGACGATGGTGGAGATGTTGGAGAAGATGGAGACCACCCCGGCAGCGCCCCGCCGGAGTTTTCCCCCTCCAATCTGCAGCTCCAGGTCTTCTGTTTCGTGGTTTTGTGTTTCTGCGGCGCTCCCTTCCGAAAGCCGTCGGGGGACTATTTTTATAGTCGTTTTTAGGTCAAGACGAAGGCACGAGATGAAAACGGACGGCATCGGAGCAACGAGGGGGAGATAGGTGCTCTCACGCGGCCAAGGAATCTGGCCGCGTGGGACCCCCAAAATCCTCCTCGGACTTCCTTTCGTGCGTTCCTTGGCTCCTACGCTTTGTTCCTTCCAAAAAATGATCCCCGCAAAATATTAGGTCATTTGGACGTCGTTTGGGTCCCTGAAACATCAAAATATAGAAAATAGGGTTTTCTGCCAGTGCAGGGTTAATTCCAGAAAAATAGGGAAACTGTGAAATATTCCCAAAATCAATATAAAACAATGATATAACCCTTATATGATGCAAATATGATTGAAATATAAGTAATACAATGCAAAGTTCATGTATGCATTTTACATGCATCAACATCCCCAAGCTTAACCTATACTCGTCCTCGAGTATGAAGGTGATAAAACTAACATGGACTTTGCTTTTTAATACTATCAATGGATATCAAAGATGATTACTATTGCTACATAGAGTCAAATGATTCATTCTTCAAAGGAGTAGCAATATACAAGATAGATTATGAAGTGATATCAAATATTCAATGTAAGGATGTTCAATGATAATTCACAAAGTGTAACATAGAAGAAAGTACTATGGACCAAATGTATGCATAATGAAAAGTAAAAACATCCTATAATGGTCATAGAGTATTCTTGTAAATCTGAATATAAAAGGTGGACACTTTGGAAAGATATATAAATAAGTAGAGGTAAACATGAATAAGTTTCATCTAGCTTCCAAATGCTTCTACTTAAGTTAATGTTTGCAATGTGGTATCCATTGGTGTGGAGCTCTCATTACCCCTATCATAGCATCTTGAATGGTTAAGTTTAAAGTGAAAGCAAATATGAGTAGTGTGCTTGACAAAGTATGGGTTGAATGCCTCATGCCCCGTGAATACAAGTACCTCTCCACTGGTTACTCAACTCGGGCCACAAAGCAAGTTCAAGTTAAAGTCATTGTAAGTAATAATAGCGTCATCAAGAGCGTCAACTGGGGTACCTCTTGCCTCAGGACATGGAACAAGCCCATGTCAAAATGACAAGACAAACAACAATGAACAATCTCACACCCTTTTTTATTTGTATAGCTTTTTATTGTGACGTGCATCACTGAAGGTTCACTTAGCATGTAAGTAAATTTCCACCATATATGCATGGCTTAGGTTAGCGGCCCAGGCGTCTCTCTAGCCATTTATACACTCCTCAAACTTACTAAGTTTCCACATTTATTTCACCATGTTAAGCATCCATAAACAAAAGTACATGATATCAACTAAATATAATTAAGAGCACGTTGAAAGCTTGCCATGTGACAGCACATATGAGCTAACTCCCAACCAAGACTCTTGTCAAGCACACAACTTCATAATTTTAATCACAATGGTTCATGTTTATTAAGTGCAATAAAAGTAAAGTGTGCATCAAGTTCGTGAGAGCTTTTTAACCAACTTTCCCATAACAATCAATAACATAAGCATTTTAATTTGGAAACATAGATAATACAATATAACATGATAAACATACTCGGAATAGCATTAAGCTAATAGGTAGATATGGTGGACTCACTGGAAAAACTTTGGTTGAAGGTGTTGGAAAACAAGTTTTTACTTGTTGGAATTTTTGGGCTAGCAAAGGGAGAAAGTTGACCGTCTAAATGCATGCATAAGTGTCCATAGAACTAATCAATCCATGTTAAACAAAGTAAAGTAACATTCAGCATCAAAACATGAATAAAAGATAGCTCTTGATAAAACACTTGCAAATTAATACTCATTAAAAAGCACATGAATCATGCAACTATATGTATCTTTTTGAATCAACTCAAACATCCCTTTCCCAATCTTTTTAATAGCATCCAACTTAATTCAACCCAAATTTCCAGTAGCTCTCTCATAACATAAATGAAAAGTGGTGGTCTCACAAATAAAAACCAAACCGAAATAACAAAAATAAAAGACGCTCCAAGTTTATGCGATAAAGTGCATTGATCGAAAAACAGAAGTTAGACGTGTGCAAACCGAGAGTGTGTTGGTCCAATGGGGTTGTCTTCACATCCCCAAGCTTATGGTCTTCACCATCCTTGGATAACTCTTGGTGCATCTCCTCTAATCCCTGTGAAAAAACTTCAAAACACCGTTTCTCCCATCTCTTTTCTGTGGGGTGACATTAGTAGGATAGACAAATGAATTGCTTGCTGCATAAAATCCTTAAACAAAATGTGAAACATGTCCAGAAAGTATATAATGTTGTATCCTACTATAAACTCAATTGGATCAAAAAGATTCAAGTTAAAAGTTCAAAGAATGCATCAAACAAAATGGGACAGAATCTGTCCAGAAAAACAGCAGTAGCAAAACGCATTTTTTACCCTACTTAAATATGTCGAAAAAATCTGAAAAAATTCACGCTTACAGAGGATGAAAAGTTGCAACTACAGTTCAAATTTCAGCTCATTCGGAGTTACAGAATAGAAATAAAAATCATACCGTGCACAGATTCGTGCTGGAATAAAATCTCCGAATACAAATAGCAACTTTTTCAAACCAAAAGGTAAAACTTGGCACTTTATTAAAAATTCCAGAAACAAAATTAAAAACTAAGTCTCTTGTTACAGCAAGAGGACACAAAGAAAATCAAAAATAAAAACAACCGGGTTGCCTCCCGTAAAGCGCTTTCTTTATAGCCATGTAGCTAGGCTTCTTACTTGATATCAAGATGGTTGGAGTGAGGTGGCTTGGCATCCCCAAGCTTGAATTCTTGTCCTTATTTGATATATGTTGGGTGAGTCTAGGGGTAACATCCCCAAGCTTGAGTGTTTGTCCTCTTGATCTTTGTTCATCACCCTCAACTCTTCCACTTGAAAATTCTCTTTACACAAAACTCAACATAAAACTTGATTAGAGGGGTTAGTGTCTCCATAAATTAAATCCTCATAGGTACAGCAAAGACATATAATGAGTTGATTCTAAACATTAACTACTGTTACTAAGGTTGTTTTGCTCTTTGATCAAAGAAACACAAAAACAAGTAATGAGACTAATGCAAAATAAAACAGAATCTGTCAAAAACTGGACAGCCTAAAGAGTGAATTTTAGAGGCACTTATGTTGCTCAAATCAGAAAACTTTGAACTAATGAAATGTGTATTAATAACTGAATATTGCTGTCGTAAAAATCAGTCAAAATTCCTCTTCTGTGATTTTAACATTTTCGCAGTGAAGCTTAGGAATCTGTTTTCTGGACAGCAAATCACTATTGTTTGATCCTAGCTCTCAAATAGGACCATCATCTAAAGCATTATCATATAGAATATCTAAACCAAATTCCTCATCACTTTCAAAGCTATTATCAATAATAATATCATTTTGAATGTGTTGATCATCATCAGAATCAGAATCAAAATAGCATGGTGAGTAAGGATATGGGCAATCCTCTAATACCTTTTCCTCTTCTCTATATTCTTCTTGTTCCTGCAAGCCATTAGATCTCTCCTTGATAGCAACAAGATTGTTATAATATTCAAGGATATAGGTATTCTTACAAAAGAGTTTCAAGAGTTGTTCAAGTGTTGTAGCAAGTCTTGGTGTGAGGCTACGAGCTTTATCTATATTAAACATAACTATCTCAAGAATTCCCATTACAATAGTAAATTCCTCGGCTGCCTTCATATCAGTGGTCATAATTTCATTATTATGGTAGAGGCAATTATAGGCATACTCTCAAGCTTGCATTGAAAATTAAGATGCTTAGGATATTGATCTATGCAGCAAGATACATTATACCTATCACATAATCCATGGCCAATTACATTTAATGCTTCCATTATAAACCTTTTTTGATCAACATTAATTGATTCAACCATAGGGGGTTGCATAAGTACGTGACTCATACATTCCATGAACATAACAAATGAACTAATTTTTTTGTGTTTTTCAAATAAGGAGAGTATAAACTGATACATAACTAAAAGTAAAGCTAATGAGAAACTCACAACCAAACAAGTTTAAAGGAACCTCCCCAAGCTTAGATGATTGCAAGATATAAAACAAGATAAAATAAATCTAAAGTCTAGTGCACACAAGAATAGAAACTTAAGCGCTACGCTCCCCGGCAACGGCGCCAGAAAAGTACTTGATAACCCCCAAGAGCAGGGGATCACTGTAGTACCTCTCAATGTGGAAGTAGGGTATCGATCCGCAGGAGCAAGAAGGAAAAGTTATCTATTCCCTACAACTAAAGTGTCACAAGTTTTAGTTGATTATGCACTAAACAAGTTTAAAGAACAAGATGGTTGATTTAATGGATGGAAGTTTAATGTAACAAAACAAGAATGTAAAAGTGTCCCAATCCTCCTCAATGCAATGGATATGGGTTCATGGGTTCACTCAATCCTCTCCCCATCTATGGTGATTATCATGTTATAGATAAAAAGTACACACAATTGTCATGCTTTAATGGTAACTTCTATGACGGCTACATGTCCTAAAACACATAGTTGAAATAAAATAATCATTTGTGTTGCTAGGTCACCCTCGTAAGGCTAGCGTGGTTTGCTGTCACTCCCACATCATACTTCTTCCTTTTTACCCCCAGATAAAGGATGTTGGGCGGTACTGTGTCACGCAATACCTATGCCTATGTCACATCGGCCATCCCGTACCCACATACATCATACTTCTTAATGGACAATATTCTAAACACTAGTGCAATGATTCATATTTCGTGTGCATGACCACATATCTCTCATCTATCTACACTTGGTGGTGTCAATCACCTCATGACATGGAAACAAGGCATTATACATAAATCAAACCATCACATGCATCATAGAATATCTCCAAAGTATGACAAGTCATAAAAGCTCCAACACAACGGTAAATGCATAACAAATATCATCTCATACCACAATATCCACCATAGGAATTACATAGATAGATCCATACTCATGCAGGCACATCATATGGACTTCAACAATGATCATACATAGAGAGATTGGATTAAGTTACCACCACAAACCCAAAGTCCAGGGGGTGGACTACTCCCCCTTCATCATGGTGACGATGGTGGAGATGTTGGAAGATGGAGACCACCCCGGCAGCGCCCCGCCGGAGTTTTCCCCCTCCAATCAGCAGCTCCAGGTCTTCTGTTTCGTGGTTTTGTGTTTCTGCGGCGCTCCCTTCCGAAAGCCGTCGGGGGACTATTTTTATATTCGTTTTTAGGTCAAGACGAAGGCACGGAGATAAAAACGGACGGCATTGGAGCAACGAGGGGGGACATAGGTGCTCTCACGCGGCCAGGGAATCTGGCCTCGTGGGACCCCCCAAAATCCTCGTCGGACTTCCTTTCGTGCGCTTCCTTGGCTCCTACGCTTTGTTCCTTCCAAAAAATGATCCCCGCAAAATATTAGGTCATTTGGACGTCGTTTGGGTCCCTGAAATATCAAAATATAGAAAATAGGGTTTTCTGCCAGTGCAGGGTTAATTCCAAAAAATAGGGAAACTGTGAAATATCCCCAAAATCAATATAAAACAATGATATAACCCTTATATGATGCAAATATGATTGAAATATAAGTAATACAATGCAAAGTTCATGTATGCATTTTACATGCATCACCATTCTACCAATAACTTGCATCAAACAGTAACTGAACTACACGCGCAAAATCCCTAATCTGAAACTCGTGAGATAACTGAACCAGAACAGGTGCAAAATTAAGTTGCTCACGATGTGCCCCAAGGACTCCCGGACGAAGACAGAGCTGGTCCCCTCCACCGTGGCTCCCCCCTCCTTGTCACCCAACGGCCCCGCACTCCGCCCGTCACTTCCCCGAGGCAGACGCGCGGCGACGAGGAGGTCCTTGATGAACACCACCGACGGCGACGCCTCTGCAGCGAGTGACAGAGGCGCCGGACGCGTCAGGTCTCGCGAGCTTACGAAACACATAGGGGACTAGGAAGGCGGCGGTACCTCGAAGAGGCGGACGACGTGGGGCTCGTCGACATCGTCCTCGCCGACGGGCTCGGCGCGGGCGGGCTGTCGAGGGGGTGCGGTGGCGAGCAGAAGGAGCGCGGTGGCGCCGGTCAACGACCAGTGGCAATAGATGCAGCAGCTCGATGCGGACGGAACGGATCCGTGGAGGAGGGCCTCCAATCTCCAGCGCCATTTTCAGCCTCGGCCGCCGCTGCTTGGTCGCCCTCCTGTAGGCGTACATGGCTGCTGCCGTCGCGATCCAGGGAGACGGCAACAGGGGCCACCGGGACGTGGGGAGGCCCGCTCGCGTGTGGTGGTCCGGGAAGGACCCGCTGCTACCAGACGCGCCATGGCGGCGGTCGATCTTGGCTGGGAGAGCACCTACTTTGGGGGAGGAGGCCGGTGGTAGATGAGACGTTGGCGGGGCGGCAGGAGCGTGGGCGCGCGAGAGGGAGGGAGAGGACTGGGGGTGGGCAGCGAGGGAGCAGGGGCCGGTGGCGGCGGGGCTTGGATGGCCAGCGATGGGAGGAGGAAGAGATGGAGACGAAGATGGCGGGGCTTGGGTATCGAGGATGGAGGCGCTCGTGAAGGGTACCGGGGAGGAGATCGGAAAGGGCAACGAGGGACTCTAAGGTTTCTACTGCGCAGTGGTGATCTCGATCCAGAACGTGCGGGTGTGCGGCAGCTGGATCGATGGAGAAGAGAGGAGGGAGTGCTGGCGGCGCGAAGAATCTAGGGTTTGGACCGGTTTTAGCATAAGAGGCGCGGGATGCAGTCGGGACTCGCGCGCGCTCGTCTCCGAAATTCTTCCTCTTTTCATTCTCACTATTGCATCTCACCACATAGTGGCTGCAGCTGGGACCTTCAATTTCTTGACCCCGTTGAACAGTTAGTGGTTTGGTAGTAACAATTAAATAGTTTCGGTAAAAATATAAAAAACTTCAAGAATTATAATTAAGAGTTTCATTGTAAAATATGTTTCTAACTGCAACATGATTTGTAGTACTGTGAATTTAAGGTAATACAATAAATAGGCATAAATGTGTTTAAGTCATAAACAACACAAAAATTATACTACCTCTATATGCCTTCAAAGGTGAGTTTACTAAATAAATAAATAAATGTGAAGAACATACCAAGAATATGTTGCAAAATTGGAGCAATACTTTTTTTTTAAATTATTAGACCACATTTTATGTACAAATAACAAAATGTTTGCCGCTCAAAAGATTTACATCTACCTCTTTTGAAAAAGACAAAAATCTGCCGATTCGGTTGAAAGTGGGTCAAATTTGAACTACAAGTGCCTCGTAGTTTTCTCTTGATTTTTTGAAAAAATCATTTTTAGGTACTAAAGTAGCTATTTCATCATAGAAACACCAAGAGTTTCGCAAGATTCAACACCTAGCTATGAACGATCATGTCCACCGTTTTGACCGTATTTTCAAACCGGCATAAAAGGTTCAAAAAAATTCAAAAAAATGGAAAACCTTCTCGTTGTGTCATTATAAATGTCCTAGTATCGGTAAAAAATAACAATCATGAAATACGGTAACTATCTCAAAAAAGTGTTCACAGAAATGAGCTATCATCTACGAAGATTCATAACTTTCAGGGCAAATGACGAATGTTATGGCCACATTCACTTCATAGTTTCTTCAAATGACCTCATATTGTGCACAAGCGTGCATCTTGAAATGGCGGACAATGTTGCCGAAGAAAGTTTTCTTTTTCTTTGAATAAAAAGAATATTTTTATTTTTGGAGTGCCAAAAATGGGTTTTTTTGTGAAGAACATAGCAAGAATATGTTGCAAAATTGGAGCAATACATTTTTTTAAATTATTAGACCACATTTTATGTACAAATAACAAAATGGTTGCCTCTCAAAAGATTTACATCTACCTCTTTTGAAAAAGACAAAAAATCTGTCGATTCGGTTGAAAGCGGGTCAAATTTGAACTACAAGTGCCTTGTAGTTTTCTCTTGATTTTTTGAAAAAATCATTTTTAGGTACTAAAGTAGCTATTTCATCATAGAAACACCAAGAGTTTCGCAAGATTCAACACCTAGCTACGAACGGTCATGTCCACCGTTTTGAACGTATTTTCAAACCGGCATAAAAGGTTCAAAAAAATTCAAAAAAATGGAAAACCTTCGCGTTGTGTCATTATAAGTGTCCTAGTATTCGTAAAAAATAACAAACATGAAATACGGTAACTATCTCAAAAAAGTGTTCACAGAAATGAGCTATCATCTACGAAGATTCATAGCTTTCAGGGCAAATGACGAATGTTATAGCCACATTCACTTCATAGTTTCTTCAAATGACATCATATTGTGCACAAGCATGCATCTTGGAATGGCGGACAATGTTGCCGAAGAAAGTTTTCTTTTTTTGAATAAAAAGAATATTTTTTATTTTCGGAGTGCCAAAAATGGGTTTTTTTGTGAAGAACATACCAAGAATATGTTGCAAAATTGGAGCAATACATTTTTTAAAATTATTAGACCACATTTTATGTACAAATAACAAAATGGTTGCCTCTCAAAAGATTTACATCTACCTCTTCTGAAAAAGACAAAAAATCTGCCGATTCGATTGAAAGCGGGTCAAATTTGAACTACAAGTGCCTCGTAGTTTTCTCTTGATTTTTTAGAAAAATCATTTTTAGGTACTAAAAATGCTATTTCATCATAGAAACACCAAGAGTTTCGCAAGATTCAACACCTAGCTACGAACGGGCATGTCCACCGTTTTGAACGTATTTTCAAACCGGCATAAAAGGTTCAAAAAAATTAAAAAAAATGGAAAACCTTCGCGTTGTGTCATTATAAGTGTCCTAGTATTCGTAAAAAATAACAAACATGAAATACGGTAACTATCTCAAAAAAATGTTCACAGAAATGAGATATCATCTACGAAGATTCATAGCTGTCAGGGCAAATGACGAATGTTATGGCCACATTCACTTCATAGTTTCTTCAAATGACCTCATATTGTGCACAAGCGTGCATCTTGGAATGGCGGACAATGTTGCCGAAGAAAGTTTTCTTTTTCTTTGAATAAAAAGAATATTTTTTATTTTCGGAGTGCCAAAAATGGGTTTTTTTGTGAAGAACATACCAAGAATATGTTGCAAAATTGGAGCAATATTTTTTTTAAATTATTAGACCACATTTTATGTACAAATAACAAAATGGTTGCCTCTCAAAAGATTTACATCTACCTCTTTTGAAAAAAACAAAAAATCTGCCGATTCGGTTGAAAGCGGGTCAAATTTGAACTACAAGTGCCTCGTAGTTTTCTCTTTATTTTTTAAAAAAATCACTTTTAGGTACTAAAGTAGCTATTTCATCATAGAAAACACCAAGAGTTTCGCATGATTCAACACCTAGCTACGAACGGTCATGTCCACCGTTTTGACCGTATTTTCAAACCGGCATAAAAGGTTCAAAAAAAATCATAAAAATGGAAAACCTTCGCATTGTGTCATTATAAGTGTCCTAGTATTCGTAAAAAATAACAAACATGAAATACGGTAACTATCTCGAAAAAGTGTTCACAGAAATGAGCTATCATCTACGAAGATTCATAGCTTTCAGGGCAAATGACGAATGTTATGGTCACATTCACTGCATAGTTTCTTCAAATGCACTCATATTGTGCACAAGCGTGCATCTTGGAATGGCGGACAATGTTGCCGAAGAAAGTTTTCTTTTTCTTTTAATAAAAAGAATATTTTTTATTTTCGGAGTGCCAAAAATGGGTTTTTTTTGTGAAGAACATACCAAGAATATGTTGCAAAATTGGAGCAATACATTTTTTTAAATTATTATACCACATTTTATGTACAAATAACAAAATGGTTTCCTCTCAAAAGCTTTACATCTACCTCTTTTGAAAAAGATAAATTTCTGCCGATTCGGTTGAAAGCGGGTCAAATTTGAGCTAAAAGTGCCTCGTAGTTTTCTCGTGATTTTTTGAAAAAATCATTTTTTAGGTACTAAAGTAGCTATTTCATCATAGAAACACCAAGAGGTTCGCAAGATTCAACACCTAGCTACAAACGGTCATGTCCACCGTTTTGACCGTATTTTCAAACCGGCATAAAAGGTTCAAAAAAATGGAAAAACTTCGTGTTGTGTCATTATAAGTGTCCTAGTATCTGTAAAAGATAACAAATATGAAATACGGTAACTATCTCAAAAAAGTGTTCACAGAAATGAGCTATCATCTACGAAGATTCATAGCTTTCAGGGCAAATGACGAATGTTATGGCCACATTCACAGCATAGTTTCTTCAAATGACCTCATATTGTGCACAAGCGTGCATCTTGGAATGGCGGACAATGTTGCCGAAGAAAGTTTTCTTTTTCTTTGAATAAAAAGAATATTTTTTATTTTCGGAGTGCCAAAAATGTTTTTTTGTGAAGAACATACCAAGAATATGTTGCAAAATTGGAGCAATACATTTTTTAAATTATTAGACCACATTTTATGTACAAATAACAAAATGGTTTCCTCTCAAAAGCTTTACATCTACCTCTTTTGAAAAAGATAAATTTCTGCCGATTCGGTAGATAGCTGGTCAAATTTGAACTACAAGTGCCTCGTAGTTTTCTCGTAATTTTTTGAAAAAATCATTTTTAGGTACTAAAGTAGCTATTTCATCATAGAAACACCAAGAGTTTCACAAGATTAATTTTAAAACCTTCCATTCGATTTATCTTGCATTTGAATTTAAAAGAATAATCTCAAAATTTTAAGTCAAATTCTTTAAAACCCTATTTAGAGCAATATGTAAGCTTAGGGTTATTTTGTATTTTATTTTGACTAAAAACAGTCCTAATAGTCTATAATGCCAGAGGATATTTTTTACAAAACATTCAATATTTATTTGGTTAAAATTGGAGTTGGAAATCAAAATTTATAAAAGAAAACAGAAAATAATATTTTTTTTTTAAAGTAACAGCCCAGCCGAACCGGCCCAGCCTAGCAGCGGGGCAGAACCAGGCCGACCGTCCCCGCATCCTCTTTTCCTTTATTTCATGCAAAAGGAAAAAAATGCAGGCCCAGGCCCAGGAACACATCGTAAGTACTAATAATAGGGTATAGTGGTGCATCCTTTCACTTGGTGCATGGTGGTCCGTTGGTTGAAGCAGCGCTGTTCGCCTGGGAGGTCGCGGGTTCGATGCCCGCTGCCCCTTTTTATTTGCACATTATGTGCATAACCAAACAAATGGACGGCGTTGGGTCCCACGCGTCATCACTGCGTGGCCAACTCTTCCCATTGGTGGGTCTTGCATGTAAATTTAGTTTGACCACCTGGTTAGTGTGTCCCACATGTCAGATTGGTAGAGACTACCTGCCAGGTCGGTTGTGGGTCCCGTGTGTCAGTTTGTTGGAGTGTTGTGTTTAAATTGAGACATGTACATGCCATATACGTGGAAATTGACACATATACATGACACGTAGGCACATGAAAGTGACACTTACGCAAAAATTGACACATGGACGTGACACATAGACAACACATCACATCTTAGCGAGCTTGACCATTTAAATTGGTAGCAATTGGGCAAGAATAGTCAAACAAAACCGTGTTGTATGCATCGTGACCAATTCATGCAGGCACACCACGACCTTTCTGACCCAAATGGTCGCTATCTTTTTGGGTTTGGCCTCTCCTAAGCACCTCGCAACAAACCGATTTGAAATGGTCATAGATCCATGACCAATTTTTTCAGGGTCGCTATCAGAAGGTCACTAGTTGACATATTTCTTGTAGTGCACCCCTGGGTGCAGCCATTGGCCGCGCTTGCAGCCTGCGGGATCTGCAAACCAGATTCACGAAGATCTACAACGCTGGGAATCCACGCGCCCCTCTACCTGCCGCGCCAGATGTTGCGTCTCGGTACGCGGACACCAGGAGAAAGAGCATGCTCTCGTCTCCCTTATTTGTTCAACAGTGGGCGGAGGTGCCCCCTGCGTCTCGCTCGAGGAGAAGAAGGAGGGGATGCTCTCTCTGATGACACCAACACGAGTTTTTTACCCAGGTTCATGCCATCCGAAGATGTAAAACCCTACGTCCTGCTTGTCTGGTCTTGTATTGATGGGAAAATTAGCGATTACACGGTGGATTTGTTTCTCTCCTCCGGTGGCGAAGCTCTTCCCGGGAGGGTTCTCTCCTTATCATATCCTCTCCTTCCTACGACCCTCTTGGTTTCGCTTGACTTCTCCCAACCACCTCTCTCCTTCCTACTGTTGGACGCGGCCCTCCTTTTATACTGCAAGGGGTTACCACAGCCGTCCCTCTGCATGTTACACACGTGTCTTCACCTTTGACTCTTCGTAGGCCGCGTGGAGGAAAACTGCCTGCCACGCACCCACGCGGCGCGTTAGTTCCTGACGCCGAGGCGCCTTTACTCCTGGAAGCAGGCCAGTCGCCTTGCCTTCTCCACGATGGACCGTGATGTGAACGGGGGTAGGCGCCCGTGCAGCCCCCGGCCTCCTGCCAGGATACACAGGGCCCCTTCATGATGACATCCTTCCAGGGAGTCCCGGGGACGTTCCCCGGCGCCCATCACCTTAATGCCTCTGCCCTGCCCCACACTGGCAGGTCAAAACAGAAGGGTTAGGCTTCCTTGGCGGCCCACGCAACCTCCATTCTTGAAACCCCCAGGAGGCGGGGTGTCGACATTCTACAAAGTGGCTCCCCGGTGTTTTTCGGTCAAGGGGGGTAAGTACGCTAAAGAAGAGACGGAGGCGGGGCCCACAGCCACCAGGCGACTTCTAGGCACGACCAAGGGCGGGTCCGCGCCTAGGGTCGCCTGGTGGGCCCCTGGGTGCCCTCCTGACATCCTTTGGTCTCCCAATAAATTTCTCGTAAAAACACCTTTTCTGAATTTTCTTGAATTTATTGAGTTCCGGAAGATAATCCACTTGACAGGTGCTTTTTCCTCCTGTATTCTGGCTCTGGTAAATATTTCCGAGAAAGTGCATTATAATGTGAAATATAACCGAGAAAGTGCATTGTAGAAAACGACAAAATAACATAAGTATTGCATTATAATGTGAAATATATCAATGAATAACGGAAAATTATGATGTAAAATAGTGATGCAAAATGGACATATCAACCGCCCCAAGCTTAGACTCCGCTTGTCCCCAAGCAAAAACTGAGCTCGGTAAACATGGCCACAGGTTTATGAAGCAAAGTGTCAATAATAAAGAATACGAACATGAAGTATCAACAATTACTCAACAAACACTAAAGCATTCTAAACAACAACCCTTTCTCATAAGACTTCTCAAAAACAAGTAATGATTCAATCACATGTAAAGGTGAAGTAAAGTGGAAACTCAATGAGTCTTGGAAAACTATGTTTTTGGTCACAGAACAACTAGCAAATCAATCTTATCTTTCTAGAAGAGTATATGTCAGAGCTACTTGTTTAGAAAATAACACATGCCTAAATTAGCAAATAGTCTTTGCATGAGTTGAATTTCAGAAATATATTCTCACAAAGGAAATGAAAAACACTGACACAAAGGAAGATGCTAGTTTAGCGAAGCTCAACTTTCAACTTATTCACCTTGATGGTAATTTCAACTGCAATAAGACATGAATAAGGACATTGCTGCGATATATAAGAATGCATCTCAGTTCAACACTATAAGTTTGCTTGTGGAGAATAGGAAGGATGGGAAAATTGACTCAACATGAAAGTAAAAGATAGGCCCTTCACAGAGGGAATGAGGGATTACTCATGTGCTAGAGTTTTTCAAGTTTTGAAAACATATAAGATATATGAAAATAAGTTTTTGAGTGGTGTATGTCAACTAATGATAATAAATAACTCATTATCCCATGTTAAACAAAACCTTTTAAGAGAGGCTCCATAGAGGAACGAGAACATTCCTCTTCTCCTTTGTTTACACAAGCAAAGTTTGACTGATTTCTCAGGAACAAAGTGTGAGGAGAGTATTGAGACATTATATGTTGGCATTTACCTTTTGTGGGCTGGGCACCCGTTTGCCAGCTCTTTTTAGCAGTATTAAGGACAAGCACATTATGCATGCAAGTCAAAAGGGAAAGGTTTGATCAACACGGGAAAAATAATGAACCATCTATTTCTTCCTCATGAGCTAAAAATAGAGACACAAATATGAAGTATTAATAGTTTTGAAGGTTTAAAGGTAGCACACAAGAAATTTACTTGGAGTGGCGGTGAAGTACCACGTATAGGAACGTATGGTGGACACTTGTGGAAGGTTTTGGCTCAGGTTTGGATGCACGAGTAGTGATCATACTCAGTACAGGGTTTAGGCCAGCAAAGGCTTTATAGCAAACATACAGTGTTGAGAGATACAAACTAATATAAAACCATGCAATGAGATCAAACATGAAGCATTGAATTGTCTTCCTTGCCAGCATTACACTTCAATCATAAGAATATAAAACTTGAAAGCTAACAAGCATAAAAGATCTATGTGATAATATATCTGCATGTGAAATCTCTCTTCTTTGTTCTAAGTCTCTAAGCGTTGTTGCTATGACCAATACTATGTTTGCCAAAAATCAATAAATTTCCATCTCTACACCCAATGTAAATCTCACTCATAAAGGAGTGAAAACCCATATTGCAAATAACCATACTATACGATTACTTCCCTAATCATGATATGACAGACGACTCTAAAATAAGAGGTAACGATAAAGATACCGAGGCAACTCCCCCAAGCATGGAACAAGCTAAGGGAGTGTCATTACCCATGATTATTTAAGCTTGGTCCCTCGGTTATGCTTCTTCTTCTCCCTCATCGTCAAACTTCCAGGGAAATGTTTCCCATCAACGAAGGATGATTGGGTCTCCAAAGTACGGAAACTTGCAGCAAAGCCCATACGCTTGAATCAAAATTCATACTCATAGTTTTGATTTTGCAGATCATAAATCTGTGCTTGAAGGTGTACCATCTCTTTGCCTAGAGATCTGAAATTATTCGGTGATTTTCTTCTACTCCACGCTCCACCATCTTCTAAGCCTTGTTTTCTCATCTCCCTCCTTCGGTTCCTCTAGATCTTGCTTGTGGAGAGCACCATCCTTCAATTGCAGAGTTTGGGGGTGCATCTTCACCTCAGAAAGATAGGGATTGATGACATTGACAAAGAATTTGTCCTTGGGAGAGCACGGAGGAGTCATGGCAGCTAGGTTTAGGTGGATCTCTTCCTATCAGAAACAACTCAAAAACACGAGATACGGTCCCGGGATAATCCGGGGGATTACATAGGAAAAAGTTTTGCAATAAAAGGAAGGTACCGAGGCAAAGTGAAGTCGGAGGCGAGCTCCTGGGGCACAAGCGATGCATAGGTGCGGCCAGGGTGGGCCCGCGCCTAGAGGTCGCCTGGTGGCCTCGGTGCCCGGCTCTGGCTCTTTTTCATCTCCATTTTTTTTATTTTACCTAAAAACAACTAATATGAAAATTTTACGGGGTTTCGTGAAGTGTTTCTTACCATACCACATACCTATTTCCTTTTCGATTCTGGACAGTTTTGATATTTGTTCTCAATGTGTTCTTCCGAGGTAATTACTTGTATAACGTCGGCTTCCACATCATATGGATCACCGGATAAATAGTGCTTGAGTCTTTGTCCATTCACCATTTGTGGGTTAGTCCCCTTGAGGTTGTTAATTTTTATAGCATCAGAACGATAAACTTCTTCTACAACATGTGGTCCTTCCCATTTGGAGAGTAACTGCAAAAAATCTGAGAAGGGACCTATACAATAATACTTTATCAGTAATATGAAACTCTCTTTTCAAAATTATTTTATCATGCCACCTCTTTACCTTTTCTTGGAATAACTTAGCATTTTCATAAGCTTCATCCTACCATTCATCTAAAGAATTCATATCAAGTAATATTTTCCCACCAACAATTTTTAAATCATAATTAAGTTGTCTAACAGTCCAATAAGCTTTGTGTTCTAAATCAAGAGGTAAATGGAATGCCTTCCCATGAACCATTTTATAGGGAGACATACCCATAGGATTTTTATACGCAGTTCTATAAGCCCACAAAGCATCATTAAGTTTATTTGACCAATTATTTATAGATTTATTAACAGTCTTTTGAAAATCAATTTTATTTCTCTATTAGTTAACTCTACTTGACCACTAGTTTGAAGATGATAAGGTGATGAGAATCTATGATTAACATCATATTTAGAAAGAGCTTTCCTAAAAGCACCATGAATACAATGAGACCCTCCATCAGTCATAAGATGTCTGGCACACCAAACCTAGGGAAAATATTTCTTTAAGCATTTTGAGAGAGGTCTTATGATCAACGCTTTTAGTTGGAATACCTTCTACCCACTTAGTAACATAATCAACAGCAACAAGGATATGAGTATTAACATGCGAAGAAGGAAAATGACCCATAAAGTCAAATCCCCAACAACCAAAAGGTCAATAACAAGAGAATAATTCAGAGGCATCTCATTACATCTACTAATATTACCAACCCTTTGAAATTCATCAGTCCTTGAAAAGAGTAGGCCAGTAAAAACCCGATTGTAGTACTTTATGTGTTGTTCTTTCACCGACATTATGTCCACCATAAGGACTATTATGCCTTTCCTCAATATATCTTCTTGCTCATGCTCAAGAATAATCCTTCTCAAAATTTCATCCACTCCTTCTTTATAAAGATGTGGGTCATCCCAGAAGTAATGCCTTAAATCATAAAAGAATTTCTTCCTCTGTTGATAAGTAAAACTTGGAGGCAAAAACTTAGAGACAATAAAGTTAGCATAATCATCATACCAAGGATTTTCACGAGAGCTCACCTTGATGATAGCGAGCTGTTCATCAGGAAAACTATCATTAACAGGAATAGGATCATCAGGTATATTTTCCATTCTAGATAAATTATCGGCAATAGGATTATCAGCTCCCTTTCTTTTCCATAAGGTACTTAATAGCAGCATGATCATTGTGAATAGTAACTTTAGAATCAAAAATATACCGCCTAAATTTATCACAAGCAAAAACAACGGCAAAAAATTCTTTTTCAGTAGCATAATTTCTCTAAGCATTATCCAAAGTTTTACTAGCATAATGAATAACATTTAGTTTCCTATCAACTCTTTGGCCTAAAACAGCTCCTACGGAAAAATCACTAGCATCACACATAATTTCAAATGGTAAATTCCAATCAGGTGGTTGAAAAATAGGTGCAATAGTTAAAGCTTTCTTAAGAATCTCAAAGGCTTCCTTACAATCATCATAAAAAAGAAAAGGAACATATTTTTGAAGAAGATTAGTAAGGGGTCTCGAGGTCTTAGAAAATTCTTTAATAAATCTCCTATAGAAACTAGCATGACCAAGAAAACTGCGAATACCTTTAATATCCCTTGGATAGGGAATTTTCTCTATAGCTTCAACTTAAGCTTTATCAACTTCAATACCTCTTTCAAAAAAATTATGAAAAAAAACAATGCCTTCATTAACCATAAAGCGACACTTTTCCCTATTCAGCATAAGATTAGTCTCCTCACATCTCTGCAAAACTTTGTTAAGATTATGAAGGCAATTGTCAAAAGAAGTTCCATAGACGGAGAAATCTTCCATGAATACTTCCACAATCTCCACACAAAAACCATGAAAAATAGCAGACATACATCTTTGAAGACTAGCTGGAGCATTACATAAACCAAAAGGCATACGTCTATAAGCATAAGTACCATAAGGAAAAGTGAAAGTAGTTTTCTCTTGGTCCTGCATACGACTAGGAATTTGAGAGAACCCGGAGTAACCATCAAGGTAACAAAAGTGATTATTCTTAGACAACCTTTCTACCATTTGATCAATAAAAGGCAAAGGATAATGATCTTTTTTAGTAGCTTTGTTCAATTTTCTATAATCAATGCACATTCTATAACCAACTACGGTTCTTTGAGGGATAAGTTCATTTTTATCATTAGGAACAACAGTCATACCTCCTTAATTAGGAACACAATGAACGGGGTTGACCCATCTACTATCAGCAATAGGATAAAGTATACCTACTTCAACAAGTTTCAGTATTTCATTTCTCATGACCTCCTTCATCTTTGGATTTAACCGGCATTGATGATCAACATCAGGCTTTGCATGAGGCTCAAGATTAATTGTATGTTGACATAAAACATGACTAATGCCTTTAAGATCATCTAAAGTGTAGCCAATAGCCCCACAGTGTTTCGGAGTACTTCCAATAAACGCTCTTCTTCCTCTTAAAGATTTTAATTGATAATAACATGATATATTTTCTTTTTATCTAAATAAGCATATTTAAGTGTGTCAGGAAGAATTTTGAGATCAAACACTGGATCTCCTTTAGAAGGTGTAGGTAATCCTAACGACTCCACAGGTAAATTATGCTTGAGAATAACTGGTTGATCGAGGAAAATATCCTCTAATTCATTCCTTTCCGGCATATTCATGTCATTTTCGTGCTCCTCCAGAAATTGCTGCGAAGGGTCATTAGGTGCTACAACAATAGAAGCAATTCTTTCAATAATAAAACTCCATTATTTAACTCTTTATCATGACGCTGTCTAGCAAACTTAGAAAAATTAAATTCATAAAGGTCACTACCAAATTTGACAGACACTTTCTCTTTCTTAAAATCAATAACAGCTCCGCAAGTATTAAGGAAATGTCTACCAAATATAATAGGGCAAGATTTATTTTCAACTGAACCAAGTATTATAAAATCAGTAGGATATTTTACCTTACCGCATAAAACTTCAACATCTCTAACAATACCCACTCGAGAAATAGTTTCTCTATTAGCAAGCTGGATAATAACACCAACATCTTCGATCTCACAAGGTGTAATTTCATTCATGACTTCGTGATTGAGAGAAAAAGGAATAACACTTGCACTTGCTCCCAAATCGCAAAGTCCATAGTAATTCTGATCACCTATCTTAATAGAGACAACAGGAGTACCAACAATAGTTCTAGCATGCTTATTTGGTGACACAATATTAGAAGCAGTCTCAAAAAACAAATAGAACTCCCATCAATATTTTCAGTAACAAGATCTTTAACCAAAGCAACTTGAGGCTCAACTTTTATTTGATCTTCAGGTTCATTAACTTTCCTACTACTTTTGTTAACAATACTAGTAGAGAAAGAATGTTGTTTCACTCCAACAGGAAAAGGTGGTTCTTCAAAGCGAACTGTAGGTAAAACAGATTCAACAGTGTGAAGAAGTACCTCTTTATTAGAGAGAGAGTTCTCTTTATTAACAACTTTAAAAGGTTCAGGATACTTGTCCCACTTTTCTTTAGGGATTTTAACATGATAGGCAAAGGTTTTACGAAGATCAACGATTATTTGAGAATCAAGCCCATATTTAGCACTAAGCTTATTAAAACTTTCAGTTCTAACAAAAGACTTAATACAATCATATTCATAATTTATACATGATTCTTTACCTTTATCCATCTCACAATCTTCAGTATTGCATTGAATCCTTTCAATAAGATCCCATTTAGCATCCACTTTCTTGTTTGTAAAAGAACCCATAGAAGAAGCATCAATCATATCTTTATCGTAACGTGAAAGCCTTGCATAAAAATTATTAATGATAATCTCCTTGGAAAGCTCGTGATTGGGGCATTTGAGCATTAATGATTTCAGTCCCCCCAAGCTTGAGCAATGCTCTCTCTATCACGAGGCCAAAATTTATAGATATAATTCATGTCTTGATGTATTTCACGAAGAGGATAAAATTTAGAGTAAAAGAGAGACACAAGCTCTTTCCAATCCAATAAGTGAGAATTGTCCCGTAGCATATACCAATCTCATGCCTTATCTCTCAGTGATAAGGAAAACAATTTCGTCATGATTAATTCTCTTGATACACATGCAATCTTAAACAACTCACATAATTCTTTAATATAAAGCACGTGAACACCGGAATGGACAACTCCATCTCCTGCGTATCGATTATTCATAACACTATCAATTATCCCCGTAGGTATTTTAAAAGGGGCAATTTCAGTAGGTGGAGGACCTCTATCTACCACATGAGTGGTTGAGGGTTCATTCCTAAGCAGCCAAACAATAGAAGAGGTTTCCATAATAAATCTAAGTAACAAGAGCAATAAAAAAAACACTTATGGTAAAATATTTCCTTACCAATTCCACTTACCAATAGCGCTGCACTCCCAGGCAACGGCGCCAGAAAAGAGTCTTGATAACCCACAAGTATGAGGGATCTATCGCAGTCCTTTCGATAAGTAAGAGTGTTGAACCCAACGAGGAGCAGAAGGTGTTGACAAATGGTTTTGAGCAAGGTTTCACTGTAAATTCTGCAAGGTAAATTTGTAGGGATTTTTGTGGTGATAGATAAAGTAACAACAAGTAAATAAAAGCAAAACTAAATAATTGCAGCAAGTGGCCCAATCCTTTTTAGCACAAAGGACAAGACGACGGTGTTTATTATGATGACTAAAATGTTCCAGAGGACACATGGGAGGATTTGTCATGTTACTTTCATCGCATGCCATTGATTAATCTTCATTGTTTTGATAAGTGTTGTGTGGGTAGACCTATGCTAGTGCACCGTCCTATCCAAGATAAATGGACACTTACAATTACACTAATTGTAAGCATCCGCAACTACAAGAAAGTAATTAATAAATAAATCTAACCATAGCAATAAACTCCAGGTATCCTACACTCCCTTATGTAAAGGCTTGCAAACTAGGGTTCAGGTTTCTGTCACTCCGGCAACCCTCCATAAGCAAACCAGTACACAATGTATTCCTCTAGGACCATAAAGGTGAAGTGCTATGCAGTCGACATTCACACAGCATCACTAGAGAAATAACAACACAACTTAAATATCAAACCGTTAAATATTACTCAACGAAACATGATTACTTATAACAAGAGTTCTCCCGTGTCCTCAAGAAATAAACAAACTACTCACAAGACATCAAGTGGATCATGATCAGAGGTGATATAATGGTGGATAACAATCTGGTCATAATAAGTATTCACCGATAAAACTCACAAGCATCAACTACAATGAGGTAATCAACACTGGTAAAGAGATCCCGAGGAATAGCACAAGATACAACACTAATTGTTACGGCAAGATGAGATGGGAAGAAGGTGATGACGGTTGTGATGATGTTGATGATGATCCCGATGATGCCCGGCGTGATGACGATGAGGACGGTGACGATTTCCCCATCCGGGAGGAAATTTCCCCGGCAGGATCTGCCTGCCAGGAAGGTCTCTCTCTATATGTCTTGTTTCCGCTGCGAAGAGGCAGCGGAGAAATTCTATGAAGTAGCTCCCGATATTTTTAGGTCAAGGCGGGTAAGTACGCCAGGCCCATGATATGTCCCAAACATATCTATAATTTTTGATGCTTCGTGCTATGTTTTTCTACATGTTTTCCCATGTTTTCCACATGTTTTCCTTCATTTTTCGGATGTTTTCATGGACTAACGTATTAACAAGATGCCCAGAGCTAGTTCCTGTTTTCAACTATTTTTGTATTTCAGAAAAGCTCTAAAGAAAATATTCGCCAAAAGTCCTAAAAATTTACGGAGATTTATTTTTGCCCGGAACGAAGACTGAGTCTAAAGGAGAGCCGGAGAGAAGGCCTGGGGCCATGAGAGGGGTACCCGACGTGGCCCCCGCTTGGCCGTTCCTGAGAGTCATCTGGTGCCTCTGAGCACCGACTTCCGTCGCCTCTTCGCCCATAAATTGCCTAAAACCCTAAAAACACCGGGGACGGAGAAATTTTCCACGAAAGATACACAAAGGCGCCGTCACCTTGAAAGTCCAATCTAGGGCTTCTGGAGTCCTGCTCTGGCACCCTACCGGAGAGGGGTATCATCACCGGAGGCCTCTACATCGGCATGATTGCCTCCGGACAGATGCATGAGTAGTTCATCCCGGGACTACGGGTCCATAGCAGTACCTATATGGTGTTCTCTCCCCTTTGTGCCACCATGTTTAGATATTGTGAGCTTCCTAACATGATCAAGATCACCGTTATGTAATTCCTACATGTTGTGTTTGCTAGGATCCGATGAACCATGAGATAATGATTATTTTGTTCATGTCATATTGAGATGCTTCACTTATATCTTTAGAGAGCTTAATGTTTTCTTGCAATGCTCTCAGGTGTGTATGATTTCCTTGGCCAAGTTGTTGTATGCACCTACAAGAGAGGGTTTATATGCTAGATAGTGGGTTCATGCCTCCTTGTTGCCTGCGCTCGAGTGACAGAAACGTGTGGGGGGGAGGATGTGTTATTGCCACTAGGGAGAAAACAGAGGTGTTCTTGTCTACGGATGAGAATTATTGCTTACATTACGTACTATTCTTAATGCAATTGTCTATTGCACACAAGCAATCACTTCGTTGCTTCAACTTAATACCAGCGAGATTTTCTGGATAGCTTTCTCAAGGTGGACTATTAGTAATAGATGATGTCGGATGACGGTCTATTTATCTTGACATAATGCCTACAATGTTAGAACCCATGAACTATATCTCGTCATAATAGCATTGTTATGCCTTCATGATTTGTCAATTGCCCAGTTGTAATTTGTTTACCCAGCATGTTTATTGTTCTTAGGAGAGACACCACTAGTGAAACTATGACCCCCGGTCCTATTTTCCTCATTGAATACACCTTATTTTAAGTACTTTTAATCATCACTTGCTCACTGTTCCATTTTCATTTAATCATCTCCAACCATTCGATACAATTAATTCTCTAGTTTTCAGCAAGACGGGAAGATTGACAACCTTCCTGGAAAGTTGGGAGCAAGAGAGAGTTGGTGTTTTGTGTGCAGGTCCACGCTTGTTGAAGAGCTAGAAAACAAGCAACCTACTGAGAGTCTTCGAAATCCTACTGGATTGATCACCCTGGTTCCATAGCTGGGGGAAATTTGCTGCAGGACTACATCATACCTTCCTCTTGGGGTCTCCCAACGGGTGTGTGATTTCACGCCATCAAGCTATATTTCTGGTGCTATTGCCGGGGATTTCAAGCTTTCAGCTAGGGGAGTTACACACTTCCACTTTTTCTCTTTTGTTTTGTTCTTGCTTAGTTCATTTTTATTTAGCTTTGTTTTCTCTTTATCAAAAACCCAAAAAAATTAGTTCTCTAGTTTCTAGTCTTTTACTTGCTTTGTTAGTTTGCTTTTATCTTTGCTTTATTAGTATATCTAGCTCTACTCCTTTTGTTATGTCACCTGAAGCTGAGGTCCTCACCTTCAAACAAAGAGGTGGGGAAAGTTTAAAAGATGCTTGGTATAGAATTAATGATGCTCACAATAAGTCTACCAAAAAGCAAGCCACCACTATCCTTCTTAGAAATTTTTATGTGGGTGTCACAAATTGGTATATATATATCCTTGAAACTTTAATGGGTGGAAACTTCTTAGGAGCTCACACTTTTGAGGATCTTAATGTTATTGAAAGCTTAGTGGGAAATCCGCCTATTGATGAAATTAAAACTAAGATTACTTTGGAACATGTTTTAGATAGGTTGGATGTTATGGAGAAGAATATATCTAATATTCAGAAGCAAAATGAGATCGATAAGAAGTTAATTGATCACGTGGTTAAGCTAGATGGGGCTATAAAGAATATTTCTAAGAGGATTAAAATTGTTGAAACTATAAAAGCTAGTGAGAATCAACCATCTAGAATAGACAAAATTGAGGAGGTTATAGAAACTTTGGGAGCCACTTTGTCCTCACTCAAGACTAAAAAAATGGAAGCTATGGTAGGAAAGAAACGTAAGTTCATGTATGTTCCTAAGAACCCACAATCAAAAACTAATTCATCCATCAATAGGGAAGGAACTTCTAAAATTGTGGAGGAAGTGCCTAATTTGAGCAAAACTAAAAGTGATCATCTTATTGATAAAAGCACTATCCTTAATTCTCCTAGCGTTTTCGGCAATTTTATTTCAGAAAGTCCTCCTAGAAGGACTAGTTGCACTATTTAAGAATTTTTTGATGATCTTGGTGATGGTCTTATTGATAATACTTGATTCTTGCTTTGTGCCTAGCTAAAAGGCGTTAAAGAAAATCGCTTGTGGGAGGCAACCCACATTGTTTTTACTTTCAGTTTTCTTTTATTTTCTTTTGTGTTTTGGAAGTTTTTACCTCTGTAGCAACCTCTGCTTATCCTTTTTATTTTGTTTTTGTGCCAAGAGTAACCTCTATTTGAAAGGAAGTGCAATTTGTTGTTTTCTATCCAGATTTTTGCGCCTCACCAAAAAACTCGTATCTCTCAGCCAGAGTGCGAGAAAATTCTGAAACAAATGGTTACTTGACCCAGGTTGTTATCTAACTTTCATTAGTTGAACTTTTTCTGATTTGAGCCATGGAAGTGGCTCGAAAAAATTCATCTTTACAGTCAGTTCTGTTTTGACAGATTTCTGCCTTTGTTTGCGTTTGCCTCTTTATCTATTTCTTTTGATGTTCTCCAGGGGTGGAGAGCGTTAAAATAAGCTGTGACAGTAGCTAATTTTTAAATTGAGTTTTATTTGTGTCAAAATTGAGCCAAGTGGATTTATTTATTTGATGCACTAACCCCGCTAATGAAGATTATGTGAAGTTTTTTGTGGAGTAAGTTTTCAAGTGTAAGGAGAGGAGGATGATATGAGAAGATGAAGGATGGACAAAAGCTCAAGCTTGGGGATGCCCATGTCACCCCCAAGAAATATCCAAGAAGTACAAGCGTCAAATCTTGGGGATGCCAAGGCATCCCCTTCTTCATCAACAATATTATCAGGTCACCTTTCAAGACACTATATTTTTATTGCTTCACATACTATGTGTTATTCTTGGAGCATCATTTTATTTTGCTTTCAGTTTTGTTTTGTTTGCTTGCTGGTAATAAATGGTTGGATTCTAGCATTCTTGTTTGGATAGAAGCACACGCCATTATATTGTTTTGAACACTCTAGTTTTCACTCTTATTGATCTGTGAGTGTTCAGTTTTTGCTACTGCTGTTTTTAACTCTTGTTTTCCTTTCATATTTTGTTCAGAGCTTGTTAGTTTGCTTAATTTAGATATGATTAGCTCTCTGGTCTTTAATGAAGACTTGTTAAGAGAGTTGTTTCAAATAAGTTGATTGGTGTTGGTTGGGAGAAAAATATTTCATGCCTATAGTGGTGCAAAGAAAGTTTGTTTAGACTATGGCTAGGCTTTGACATGTGCTTGTCGACGTGAACCACGCGTTCGTAGGGAAACCCCAAGAGGAAGGTATGATGCAGCGTAGCAGTAATTTCCCCAGTTATGGAACCAGGGTTATCAATCCAGTAGGACTTCGAAGTCTCTCAGTTGGTTGCTTGTTGACTGGCGCTTCAACAAGCGTGGACCTGCACACAAAACACAAAATCTATCTTGCTCCCAACTTTCCAGGAAGGTTGTCAATCTTCCCGTCTTGCTGAAAACTAGAGAATTAATTATATCGAGTGGTTGGAGATGATTAAATGAAAACGGAACATCGAGCTAGTGATGATGAAAAGCAAGTAACGATGTTGTAATCAATGAGGAAAATAGGACCGGGGGGCATAGTTTCACAAGTGGTGTCTCTCCATAAAACAATAAACATGTTGGGTGAACAAATTACAGCTGGGCTATTGACAAATCATGAAGCATAACAATGCTATTATGATGAGATATATTTCACGGGTTCTAACATTGTAGGCATTACGTCAAGATAAATAGACCGCCATCCGACAGCATCTATTACTAATTGTCCACCTTGAGACAGCAATCCAGCAAATCTCGCTGGTATTAAGTTGCAGCAACGAAGTGATTGCTTTGTGTGCAACATACAATTGCATTAAGAATATACGTAATGTAAGCAATAATTCCCATCCGTAGACAAGAACACCTCTGTTTTCTCCCTAGTGGCAATAGCACATCCTCTACCATGCACGTTTCTGTCACTCGAGCGCAGGTGCAAAGGAGACATGAACCCACTATCTAGTATATAAACCCTCTCTTGGAGGTGCATAATACTACTTGGCCAAGGAAATCATACACGCCGAGAGCATTGCAAGACAATATTAAAACTCTCTAAATATATAAGTGAAGCATCTCAATATGACATGAACAAAATAATCATAATCTCATGGTTCATCGGATCCTAGAAACACAACATGTAGCAATTACATAATGATTCCTTCGATCCGGATTTCCAAATGTAGTATGTAGTTTTTTCCCTTGAGACCCAAGGTTTTATCGAACCGGGAAGTATGAGCTTGATGAGAACAATTATTAAATCCACAGAAAGCTTATTAATTCCTGTTTTACCAGACCAATCTTGCAATATAAAAAGGGGTTGTTATCAATGATTAAAATAGGCATGGGCTTAAGGTTTGACCTGCAGTAGTGCATTAGTAACATGGGATAAATAAGATAAAATTAACGTTGTTTAGTATAATTAATACATATGCCATTTAGTTGTATGTAGGCAATGCATCCATAGTCCACTATGCCTCCGAGCACGGGTTAACATAGAGTAATTTGTCCAACCGCTGGCCCTATATAGTTTCCGTCTCGCGGGGTTGCCTTGGTTTTTAATTCTAAAAGAAAGATGAAAGCATTAAGCGTGGCGATGTCATTGTTGTTCCTGGAGATGCACTTCCAGCAGTCCTACTGATCCTCCTGTCACAGACTTTCATGATCAGCCTTCCACTTCACTCTCACTATACCTTTGCCTTGATCACTCTTCGGGGTCTTGGGTACCTGACAAGTCCTAGGAGCGAGGCACAGATAATAGAACGCACACAAATATCATAATGAACTCATTAGACTAATTATCCCATGGGTTAGATCAAGCACATAGCTGCAAGGTTAGGCCTCAGCCCATAACCTGAGGGGACTACTCACACATCGCGATCATATCACAATAGAAAACATTGAGACACAAATGATACTTGAATTGGATAGATTGATAGTTCTGACAATGTTGTCAATCGCGATGGATCTAGATTACAAAGTAGTAGTATGGCTAAAACTATGGTGGTGGTGGTGATGATGTGGTGGAGATGCGGCAGCACTTCGTGGTCTTGCGTGGAGAGGATGGTGTTGAATGTGGCGGTGGTCTGGGTGCGTGGCTCTCTCTTCTGGGGGTTGTTTCTTCTCCATATATAGGGCTGCAGCGAATGGAATAGGGTTTTGGACGTCTTCCTTCGCGAATTGGCTCTGGACCCTTTGATGACTTTTGGACAGTTTGATCTGACGGTCCTCCTGTATCTGGTACGGTGAGCAGTACGGTCGGTACTGACCGTACCGGGCTCGTTAAGTGTGCTGCGAAGGCAGCCTTAATTGAATTTCTGATCCTTATCTCTTCCTTCCTTCTAGCCCTGATTTCTAGTGATTTCTTGTTGATACCTCCCAAACGTATCTATAATTTTTGATGCTCCATGCTTGTTTTCTATCAATTGTCCTATGTTTTTACTATGGTTTTATGATTTATTTGGACTAACCTATTAATAGTTGCAAAAGTTCACAAGTTCTTGTTTTACACTTTGATGTGTAGTAGGAATTACTTGGAAATTGGCAAAAATGCAAGAGGAGCCTTGTTGGACGAGGACTCTGACTTTCCTGAAATCTGTCCACCATACAGTTTTTAGAGATCATCCTTTGACCCCCGAATACTATGTCAACTGAAGATCAAATTGCCTACAAAGTTGTTGGAAATTTCCATACCTTTCGTTTAAGCCCGAAAACAGCCCAATCAGAGTTCGTATGCGACCTGTGGACCCGTTTTACTAGAGACAAAATATCTGTTTACGGGATTACGAGAATTGATGACGTGATTGAGTCCAACTCTTACCATATTTGATGGATTCGGCCAAGCCACGACTTTGGGACCTCATGGGGGCTGAGAGGAGTCCCTAGGAAGATTCTTGGGCATCCACCAAAAGCCACGAATTTGCCTCCCCATGGACCTCATCTCCATGGGGGAGGGCTCATCTACAGCACCAAGAAGCCATGGAGGAAGGGGCTAAGGGGCGGCGCTCCCCCTTGATGACCGGCCGGCGCAGGAGGAGCCCTGCGCCGCCGCCGGCAGCCAACGCCGCCCTGCACCTCACGTGCTGCCCCTTCTCCGTCCTCTCCACCATGATGCCGCCTTCACCAACACCTCCATCATCATCTCCTCCATAGCTACAGCGGTCCACTCTCCCACAAACCTCTGTAATCCCCTATGTAAACATGGTGTGCGATGTTATAAATTATTTGCATGTGATCTATTGCATCTATGTCATGTTTGTGTAGTTCCCTTTTGTCATATGATTGATTGTTGAATCGCTATGGTTGGTTTGAGCTATATATTGTATTTGTTACAGCCCTATGGTGCCCATCATATGTTTATGCGCGCATGGATCACATCTTAGGGTTTGTAGTATGTGGAGAAAGCTAGAGGGAGGGACGCTTGAGTGACAGAAACATGATCCCCACTCTAATGATTGAAGCATATGGGATAAAGAGGACCATTTGATCTTAATGCTATGGTTGGGTATTTTTACCTTAATGTACCTTCTAGTAGTAACGGAAGTTTGCGAGAGTTCCAATCATAAGTACTTGCAATCATTGGATAGTGAGAGCTTGATACCTTTGCCTCTCCCACATAAAAGAGGAATACCACAATCTTGTATTTGACTATTTGACCATGGAAATTTCACCACACATTCAACCACTTTTCCACACTCATACTTCTGTTACTTTAGTGTTCTTTATTGCTGCAGTAACTAACATTTATTTTCTTGCTCTTTATTGTCTTGCAAAACTATCCTTTCATACCCGTTTTATTCACATAGTTTATTTTCTAGATAGAGCAAATGTTCGGTGTGTGTAGAGTTGTACCAATGGTTGATAGGACTTGAGAGAATATTAATCCTACCTTTAGCTCCTCATTGGGTTCGACACTCTTACTTATCGAAAAGGCTACAACTAATCCCCTACACTTGTGGGTTATCACTTGTCCAAAATCTGCAATAAAAATAATGACATGGAGATTTGCAATAAATTGCTCATAGTGATTAGTGGCAGGTTTAGAGTAATATCTCTATCATTTTAATGACAAAGATAGGGTTTAAACATAGATAAAGATGTGCCATTTCTGGACGCATCAACATCCCCAAGCTTAAACCTTGATCGTCCCGAGCAAGTAAAAAATCATAAGGAACTCAGTGTTCAAGACGAAATAACGAGAAGTTTAGTTCACTTACAATTGGTTGTCTGATGGCTCACACTTCCTTCAGCTGAAAGCTTAATATAAATAGCGTAGTAACAAAGTATCATAGCAGTTTCGGTAAGCCAAGACAAATAAAATAAAGATCATATTAACAGGAACATTTAGTAATGGAACAATCATTCTACTTCTTGAAGAAAACACAAGCCCGCCAAGGGACATTTAGAAGGATTAAATTTATCATAATAAGAGTGCGAGAACATGTTTGAATCAGCATAACTTGAGAGTAACTCATTAATAACTCCCACTGACATAAAGTAGATGGCTCTATAATGCACTTTTTCTTTTCATTGACTTTCAAGAACAATAACTCAATAGTAATGAGACCATGCCAAAAAATTCATATATTTTTGATCAATTGTGTGGACGCAAAGCTGGGCTGCAACAAGATGTCACAAATTATATTCACTCATGACTTGGGTATTAGAGGTTTCCCTCAGATGTTTTGATTGCTCAAGAGTCAGAGGAGTGCCAGCCCGCTTAAGAGCATATCTCCCATGACAGTAATGATAATTTTACCCACTATAATATCGCTGTTACAAGTGTTAAATCAACTCATAGCCGATATCCGAGATTAACTCTGGTAGATCGTTCATAGGCCAGCGGAGTTGTCAGCATCCCATGGGTGCAACAATGTGTAAAGACACGTGTGGGGACCCCAGACTAGCTATACAAGACCTCCAATATGCATACATTCATGATCCCGGATCAATCATCGTGAACAACATATTTAGAGCTGTACGAGATTACATCATCCATTACACGAATTTAAACAAGTCTTACATAAATGGTCACATGACAAAGTCTTAGATAACTGCCACGCAGGGCAGACATTACAAACGACAGCGGAAGACAACAGAACACATCGCAGTAGTTTCCATGTCAGGCCTCATCACCTACAGGCTGCTGACCAGGAGATGTGCCTAGTTCGCGGGGTCATCGGCGTACTCCTATTCCTCGTAGGCCTCCTCCTGAGGCTGCTCCTCCTCGAAATTTGGCCAATTTAATAGCCATGGACAAAACCATTATGAGTACATTGATTGTACTCGCAAGACATCCCCAAAGAAAGCTAAAAATGCAAGTATGCATAAGGTGGTGATAGGAGGGCTATACTTAGGCTCACTACCTATGATGGATAAAGATCCATTATAGTTGCAGGATTTCTTCTACCTAAAAACTTTATTGAGAAAGATACTTCAAAAGATAATATAGTTTCTCTTGTAGGTATCGCATATCCACAAGGTTTTCTTTATAAATAGATGTTGGGAAAGAGTTTTCTTTGCAAAACTTCTTGGGATAAAACTTCTCGGGATTTTTCATAACACCAGTACCTCCACGGTACATCATTCCTTTATCAAGTACCTCCCAGGTACAACTTGTTTTCTATCAACATCTTTCTTTGAAAACAGCGACACAATACTAGCTACATGGCCTTTCAACTGTCCATGACCGTGGACGCGGCTATTCGAATAGTTTTGACTCTGCAGAGTTTGTACACTTTCACCACAAGATTAGTACACCTGCCATGAACAACCACGGACTATCCGCGACAGTATGCGAACATCAGATAACCAGTCCTAACCTTCCACTATGTCCACGCTAGTACGTGACTACCTCTTCAACTGGGTTTGTTCTCCCCGGCACCGAGTGAGTCAGCCGTATCGATCCGGTTTCCCCTGACAACACACCGCCAAGACAGGAGACCCAATTGTTGCTACTGGAGGGAAATTAATCCCACACTTTGCATGTCCCGTACTCCCTCCTGGTGACATTTCGGTTCAGGGGACTCTAACCCCTATAGCACATTGAGGTTGAACACATACTACCATAAACATGCTTCTAGTTAAGCCCCGTGCCCATATTGGGGTAATGTGGTTGTATGGTAAAGTTGTCCAGCGAAGACTAGGTTATGTGTCGTTTTTAGAAAAAAAACCTCTTCGAAAACATTCCTCCTCAACAACCTCCCAAGGACAAGGTCCCACCTTTCCGAGGGGTTTTTCACAAAGCCTTTGTTCTTCCAAAAACAAAATTTTAGGAGGTCCAACTTAGGGACTATGAAGCTGGCTAATATGGGTGGTGTATGTATAATGGTATATGGGATGTGGCTAATAGGTTTGGCAATTGGCCAAACTATGGATGTAAATATTATATCTAATATGTAATATGATAATAGTAATAAATAATGTTCACACAAAGGAAAATATGTTTTGATTTTTGAAAACATAATTGGAAAGACATGCATGATAGATAATAATAAGTATCACAACAACAAGCTTTGAGAATAGCTTGCATTGGTTCAGGTCGTGTTCTGTTCTTGGAACAAGCAAGAGTGGCAGTAAGCTTCTTCAACAGCTTCTTCTTCCTCGTAATCTAACGCCGCAAAAAGTAAAAAAGAAACACACAATCAGAACTAACTACCAGCAAACATTGGTCTAACAATAAACATACAGCAAGCAATTCACAATTCAATACTAAGTCAAATAAATCTTATCCTACACAACAACACATCAAGCAAGGTTAATAAAACTACACTCGAAACTTAATAGGACTAGAGAAGCATTTTGAAACACCAAGTTGCACACAATCCAGTGGGCTAATATATACATAACAAAGCTATTAGCTTGCTGGACATTTCACAAAGCTCACACAATCATCCATAATAAGCATGGTATTAAAGAAAACAACATATGGATATTGCAAAAGGCCATAATATGAACATGATTCCTCAAAGGCATCAATGCACTCAACCAATAATTCTTAAGTTATAATCAGAGAGACATGCTAACATAACAGTAACAATATCATGATAAATATGCACAGATAATCTCTCAAGTAAATACTTTGGACAATATTATAGCAAGGGCAATATCACTATTTCTAGGAAAACAATATGGATGACACTAACAGCTATAGCAATGCTACTATCACACAACCAATTTCTATAACATTCTTCTGTGACTGAAAACACTCCATACTAGTAGGATAACAAGCTACACATGCTAGGAATCACTACGGGAAAACCAAAAAACGCCGACGGCCAAATTTCGGGGCCGTCGGCGTAGGCCCCGATCAGGCCACCAAATATATTTTTTTTGAGCTACACCGACGGCATGCCGTCGGCCTAGCTTTTTTTTTGTAGCTACGCCAACGGCATGCCGTCGGCCTAGCTTTTTTTTGTAGCTACGCCGACGGCGGCCGTCGGCCTAGCTGTTTTTTTTAACTTACTCACCGTTTTGAGCATAACTTTTGCATTCGAACTCGGATTTCAATGTTCTTTAGCTCGTTTCAAAGAGGAGAACCAGATCTACATCATCATACATATTGTTCAAGCTATATTTTTCAAAAAAAATCATGAGCAAAGACGGAACCAACAATAAAGGGTGAAGGGCTTTTCTCCAGCGGGGTTAGGGTTTCGCTGAAGAGGGGCTCCGGAGCGTCGGAATCCAACCAAAAGTTAGGTGGTGCCATACCAAGTGGGTACAAATGTGTTTTGGGTTGTAGATGTCCAAGATTTCACTCCGGGATGTTAGCGGCTTCACCGTCATCAGTTTCTCCATAGTGAGTTTCTGGACTTACAACTAGAAACTCCCACATCGGTCGAAGCGGAGGGAATCTTATGAAGAGTTTGGGTATAACTTTGTTTTGGGTGTTCCTAGGGTCTACCATAACACAACCAAGCAAATATTTGCACTTTGCTACCCCCTTTTGACGCCGGTACCGGGTGTAGATGTATAAGCTGGGCTTTTCTCAAGCGGGGCTAGGGTTTCGCCGAAGAGGGGCTCTGGAGCATCGGAATCCAACCAAAAGTTAGGTGGTGCCATACCAAGTGGGTACAAGTGTGTTTTGGGTTGTAGATGTCCAAGATTCCACTCCGGGATGTTAGCGGCTTCACCGTCATCAGTTTCTCTCTAGTGAGTTTCTGGTTACACTTTGCTACCCCATTTTGACGCCGGTACCGGCTGTATTCGTATAAGTCTGGTTTTTCTCCAACGGGGCTAGGGTTTCATCGGAGAGGGGCTCCGGAGCGTTGGATCCTACCACAAGCTAGGGGGTGCCATAACATGTGTGTACAAGTGTGCTATGGGTTTTGGATGGCAAAGATTGCACTGCGGGGTGTGACCTGCTTCACCGGCATCCACTTCTCTCTAGGGAGTTTCATTACTTATAGCATGAAAGTCTCGGACTGGACAAGACGGAGGGAAACTTGTGAAGACTTAGGTTATACCTTTGTCTTGTGACTTCCTAGGGCCTAGCCTAACACAACCAAGCAACTAGGTACACTTTTCTACCCCATTTTGACGCCGGTACCGGCTCTATTCGTATAAGTCTTGTTTTTTTCCAACGGGGCTAGGGTTTCACCGGAGTGGGGCTTCGGAGCGTCGGATTCCCACCATAAGCTAGTGGGTGCCATACCATGTGTGTAAAAGTGTGTTATGGGTTTTGGATGGCAAAGATTGCACTCCGGGGTGTGACCTGCTTCACCGGCATCCACTTCTCTCTAGGGAGTTTACATGCACTTACAGCGTGATAGTCCCCGATTGGACAAGCCGAAGGGAAACTTGTGAAGACTTAGGTTATACCTTTGTCTTGTGACTTCCTAGGGCCTAGCCTAACACAACCAAGCAACTAGTTACACTTTGCTACCCCATTTTGACGCCAGTACCGGCTTTAGTCGTATAAGTCTGGTTTTTCTTCAGCGGGGCTAGGGTTTCACCGGAGAGGGGCTCCGGAGCGTTGGGATCCCACCACAAGCTAGGGGTGCCATAACATGTGTGTACAAGTGTGCTATGGGTTTTGTATGGCAAAGATTGCACTCCAGGGTGTGACCTGCTTCACCGGCATCCACTTCTCTCTAGGGAGTTTACATGCACTTACAGCGTGATAGTCCCCGATTGGACAAGCCGGAGGGAAACTTGTAAAGAGTTGGGTTATGGATGATATGGATGTCATATTTGGATTTCTCTCATTTTTCTAATCGATTTAGACATATTATTTGTCAAATTTCGATTTACGGATTTGCAGATATGAATTATTCAATATTAAATGGAAAAAGGCAAATAAGTTAATTATTATTTGCATTCAAGAATATTTTAATTCAACATTATTATTAATGATTCATTTCTTTTTATTTAAATAATTATTTGGATTCATAAAATAATCGTGTGTGACATCATAGTCCATGGGTTAATAGGATTGATAGGATACTATTGTCAGTAAAGCATATGTTGTTTGTAGGTAGCTCATAGGGAAGGAACTAAGAAGTTAAGCGTGCTGGGGCTGGAGTAGTGTGAGGATGGGTGACCTGTGAGGAAGTGTTAGTAGATGCGAGTAATTTAGATTGAAATTAAGAATGCTTAGTGATAAATGTGTGTATAGTGCTATTAAGTGGTTTACAATTCAAATAAAAATATTGGAAAAAACTTTTTGAAAAAAAAAATTGAAAAAAAAATTCTGCCCAATTCATAGGCCGACGACATTCCTACGCCGACGGCTTCCGGGCTACGCCGACGGGGGAAAACGCCGACGGGGCATACGCCGATGGCCGCCGTCGGCGTAACCCTTCGCCGACAGGAAAGTGACTTTCCCCGACGGCAGGAGGCCGTCGGCGTTTCTGCCGTTTCCCGTAGTGAATAATTTGTTTGGTAATAAACATAAAAATACTTATTTTCTACCACACATTTATTAATAGCCATAATAGTGCTGAAAAATGAAACCTTCACACATGTCACTGTGATAGTCATTTTATCATGCAAACATAACCACATATTCTCCTAATCAATATCAAGCCACTACAATTGGATTCACTCAAAAAAACATCATACAAAAATAGAAATAATTCCCACAATACCCTACTGGCACTTTCAGTAACATGCATGACATTTCTATACCACAACTCATCTGCATGCAAGACAAAGTCCTATAGATATCCAGAAGTGAGATCTATTCAGGACAGTTGGATTCACATTTTTCTGATTCATAGAATAAAATTTATAGCCTAAAAGGTGAAGAAAAGGGGTACTGGCTCTAGGTTTATTTCTCCCAAACTATTATTCAAATACTAGATCTGCAAGTTGGGTGTGGTTCATATTTAGTGTATGTATATCACATAAAATTTATTTGTGCAGATTCAGAGCCTAACTAGCCTAACTATTTTATTTCGAGTAAAAGCTACATATCTGTTTTCTGGAAAAACAGAATTGAATAAATAACACAGCAGAGAGGCTTAAGTGGGCCAGATCTGCCTTTGGCCGGGCTCAAGGAGTTGGGCCGGCCCGTGGCTGTGCGCGGAAGATGGTGAATGGTTAAGTGGCCACCAACGGCCGAGATTAGAAGGAATGGACGGTGCACGTCCATCTTCTACCTCTCGCCGCACAAGCGTGCGCTGGAACCCTAGCTGGGCGCAGGAGACTTGCATGCTCACCTATGGATCGTGATGGGCGATGGAGGGTGGCGGTAGAGGTTGCTGGAGGTCGAGGAGAAGGCTTGGCAGTGGCAGGTCCAGCAGCAGCGCCCATGAGCACAGCTACTGCCGAGGGCGAGCTCGACGGCGTCACGGATGGCGGCTGCAATGCTGCAAGCAATCGACGGTAAAAAGATGTCAGGGATGTTCATGAAAGCATGGGGAAGCAGAGGGACAAGAAATGGCAGAGGGAGAGTGCCCCCATTGACAGCAACCTTCTTCTCCCTTTGCTCGGGCTTACGGCGAGATCTCTCTCGCCTCGCTCATAGAGAGCGAGCGAAGAGGAGAGCGTATTCAGGGTGGCTAGTCAGAGAGGTAGGGGAATACTGGCGAGAGCATTGGCCTTGGCACGGCCTATAACGAGCGGCGCAAGTACTCGGTCTACAGCCGAGGTTTGGAGGGGTATGGTGCATGGGTGGGTGCGCTGGCAGGTCGTGGCAAGGTCGATGGGATGTCAAGGACGCGTGGGCTAATCCCAGCAGCAGACGACAACGGTCAGCGACGACCACACGGACGTGGATGTCACAGATTCGAGAGCGCCCTCCAGGTCAGCGTGTTTTCGCGTTGGCGAGGCATGCATGTCTGTCTACTGGAGAGCTAAGGCCAGAGGAGTAGTTGGGTGAGGCGAGGGAGCGTGCACAGTCACGGGAGACATGGTCGATGAGGCTGTGGTGGCTCAGGCATGCGTGACGGTGAGGGGGTGCACCCCAAGGGCATTCTTGTACACGGGCTTGCATGGCCTCATTAGCTCGTGTGCAGGCGCATGGATGCACTCCTTCAGATGCACACACCAATGGGTAAGGTTAGGACAAGATTTGAAACCAAAAAAACAAGTTTGTGCTCAGTTTGAAAGGTGTCGGAATCTGCCAGAAATAGTTCAGAAAATTCAGAAATCCAGACTTAGAAATCTTTTAAGTCCTCCCCCTGTTATTTTCTTCCAAAAGTTTTAGTTAATTTAAATGCCAAATGGTTTCAAAACATTTGGGGAAAGGAAGGGCCTTACAGAGCATATCCCAAATATTCATAAACCCATTTTTAACTATTTTAAATAAATGTCTAGGGCCTTGAAAACATGAGGAAAAAAGGGATGGTTGACTGTTTTCACTGTTTTTGTGTTTTCTCTGTTTTCTTCTGTTTTCACCATTCAGTTTTTCCTTCAGGGAAACAGGGTTTTAATTGATCCTAAAATTAGGACACCTATTTAAGATGTTAGTACAAACATCATAGATGGATTAATAACCTTAAAAACAAAATTTTGATGTTTGGAAAAATATTCTAGGGTGGCTCCAAAAGTCATAGCCATGAATGGTTTTTGGACAAAAATTACTTAGCCATATTTTGCGAAAAAAATTTAGTCTTGATCAATTATAATGATCACAAGGTAGGACTTTGCTAGTTTGTTTTCAAGGTTGGAATGATGTCATTCACACAAGCCTTGATGGTTTAGTTCATGTTTTCCATTAGATTCTAGAGGAAAACAAGGAGAAAACACAAGTAAGGAATTTAGGCATAAATTTGCTAGATGATGAAAAATGAAAATGAAACACTTGACATGCCACACCATACAATCAAGATGCAAGAGCAAGCACACAAGTTCATCATTCACACATCAAACACAAGCAAGAAAAGTTTTTGTTGGCTCAGAATTTTGACACGCAGATAGCATAGTAGGTCTTTACAAACCAGGGTGTGACAACACGCGTAAAGCAATATCTGTTATGGTGCTTAACATGGCAAAACTCTTGGCATGATTCTCACTTACCACTAAGCATATGTTCTATCAGACAAATCTCTTCAAAGGAAATATACGAGACAAATAACATTAAATACTATGGGGTTGAGTACTTCTCATATTAGACTCTTCAAACAACTTTTCTTTAACACCCACGTCTTCATGCAAAGACCTTTTCTTGTTTACTTAATTTATATAGTTTGGTACTTTGGCAAGACATGGTTCACTACAAGAAAAATAGAGTAAGAGCAACAATACTAAATAATCATGCGAATAAGATTCTTACTCTATCTATCAAGACTTGCTATCCCACATGCATATAATAATTTGATGATATACTATTTATATAAACTTGCAACTTCAAAAGGCGGGAATCAAAAGACATACCTCATGTCAATGAAATATTCCTCTCTTCCTTAGGATGTGTTTCTTGAAAACTCATGATCGACCACTCTTTTGCAAAATAATTGTGGTGCTACGGAAACATCTAGAGAGTAACGATAAATGGAAAAATATTTTTGTGTTTTTCTAGACGGGTTCTTGAGAATAGAAAATTGGCAACGAGAGCAAAGCTATCAAAAACTTCAAAAGAAAAACAAACTAAAAACTGAAAACAAAACATTGGATGCTACTCCAATGCAATGACAGAAACACAACCTCAAAAATAAAAACTGAAAAAGCAAATAAAAAGATAACTTGTCATCACCTCTTGATATAGAAGTGTTCACAACCTCCCCAAGATTAAACGTTTGCAACATGGGAGATCATTGTGGTTGTGGCTGAAAATTACCGGGGTACAAAGTATCACTCCAATAATAAAAATTGTTTGCAAAATCAAAAGAAGCGTTACGGAGATTGGTTGCGAGGTTGTTGATATCATTGATGTGGTCTCCGAGCTCGTTCAGGTCTTGGTACGTAGTGTACTATGGTGGTATGTACGCCTCATCCTCAGGTACTTCTGCTTCAACGTCATAGTCCTCCGGTATTTCACCTTTGGGCTCAACTTCCTCTTCTTCGTCCTGCACCGCATAGTGAAGTATTCCATTCTCGGTAGAAAATATGTTAGGCATGGGAGTGGGAAATAGTTCCCCTACTATAGGTATACGAATGAATACTCTTCCTTGTCGGTTAATGATCATACCTATGGCTCTCAGTGTTAAAGAATTTAAATAAAATCAAATATTGCATAATTGTCTATTTGACACTTTATGTCAATTATTAAAAATACTGTTTTTATAAATCCCTTTTTAAAACAAATAAATTACAGAAAAATAATATGAGTAATATCATTTAATATAAAACATGATACCCTCATTTTTGTAAAAACATTTATAATAAATCATTTTATAAATAGAGTTTGGCAAACATCATTTGTGGCTTAATAAAAACAAAAAATTACAACAAATGTAAATATTGAAAATTAGTTATTTTAAACTTATTTTCAAATAAATATAATCAAATCAAAACCAATTTATTAAAATAGAATAGTTTGGCACTATTCTGGTTATCAAAATAATATCATAGAAATCAAAAATATTATATAGAGCATAACATGCCCCTTTATGACATTTTCTCAAATATGTTTTCATGTGGAATTAAATTCCAGATTTTGAATTTCCAATTGCAAATAAGACAAGAAGATGATGAATGCATGCATGCTTTTAAATTTCAAATCAAAATAATTATAGTTTTCAAAAAGTTTTTTATTTTTCTAAATTTTCAAAATTTTGAAAATCTTGGAATGTTACAGACTACCACCCTTAAAGGAATCTCGTACCCGAGATTCGAAAAGGCTAGCAAAAAGGTTGTGTCTGGAATATCTGGGTGGCTACCACCCTTAAAGAAATTTTTGATGGTAATCAAACTTCAAACTGGATACTTGGTTGAGAACGTACCATTCACCATACCAGGCTCATTGAAAGCTCCTTCCATATGGATATGATTCACATAGCCCTTGTCGAAAGGATTTGGCTTGGCAGCTTCTTCAGTCTTCTTTTCAGGACATTCAGTAGAATAATGTCCTTGCTTCTTGCAGATGTAGCAAGTGATATGGTTGAGGTTTTTCTTAGGTTCAACATTCGGACGGTGCTTTACATTGTGGTTAGGAGCAGTGTGTCCATTTCCTTTGAAGCCTCCATTGTGTCCGTTTTCTCCTCAGAATCCACCATTATGGTTATGATCATGATGCTTGTGGTTGCTTCCTCCACTATGGTGGCTCCCATGTTTATGACCATGGCTTACATCATGAGAGAAATGTTTCTTGAATGAAGGCTCAGAATGATGCTTGTTGATACTCAGCTTCCTCTTCCTGCTTTCAGCTTTCTTGATACTATCTTCCAGTATGATAGCTTGATCCAGGAGGGCCTGATAGTTCGGGGCGTAAGCGACTGTCAGAGGAATCTTCAGCTCGTCACTCAGCCCTTTGAGAAATTTTGCCTTCCTCTTACCATCAGTGTCAATGTCTTCAGGAGCTTAACGAGACAATGAATGGAAGTCTTCCATATACTCCTTAAGGCTTATGTTCCCCTGCCTCAGGTTTAGAAACTCTTCTTGCTTCAAATTCATAATGCCAGTGGAGATATGGGCATTACGAAAGCCTTCCTTGAAGGTTTCCCAGGTTAAGTTGTCCAGAGGGTGGGTGATTTGATAAGTTTCCCACCATTGTGCTGCTGGTCCCTCCAACAGATGGGCGGTAAACCTCACCTTTTCAGGGTCGGTGCACACACAAGTTACCAGATCCTTGTCTACTGAGCGCAACCAGTCATCCGCCACAATTGGCTCAGTTGCATTGGAGAACTTGTTAGAACTGAGCCTCAGAAATCTGGCAAGTCTGTCCACTTGGGGAGGTGGTGGTGGCGGTGGTGGAGGTGGCGGTCCATTCTGATTGGCCATGAATTGAGCCATCATAGTCATCAGCTGAGTCTGCGCTGCAATCATCTGTTGAAGCATTGCATCGGTGTTGTTGTTGTTATTCTCAGGATCACGGCGGAGAGGCATCTGTGGTTTAAGAATAGATGAGCAAAAGATAGATAGATCTAGGGGAAATACTCCTACACATACAAGCAATTAACACAATCAACCACAATCGTTAAAATCCAAACCTCTATTGAGAAAACCGAATTAATCATTTTTGGAACGAAGCACACCAAGATTATGGAAAACAAATTCGATTGTACTGCCATACCACAATTTGGTAGGTCAATACATCATCGGAATCTCGTTATTCAATTAAATAGGTGGTCTAATCTATCTCTTTTTTGAGTGCATCGAGTTCCTCCTCTAAAGCGAAGTCTTTCTCCAAGGTACTCGATGGCCTCCCATGCTGCACTTCTTGCTGAATCAAAGAATGATGTGTGGAGTATTGGGTTGGTGAGCATGCAGTAGCTTTTGGTCTTGTGGTCATCGTCTTTGCTTCATCCATGGAAGGAAATCCTTTGTAGACTGCTGCTCCTTCTAGTCCCATGCTCAACATGAGGTTCTTCAAAGCTTTTGGAAACTCAGTCTCACATTCCAAGGTCATGGTCATTGCTGGACCCTTCTTGAGTGACTCAATGAGGCGGGTCATCTACAAATAAGAGAAGGTACTTAGAAGGGAAATAGTTAAGATAGTACAAGAATGATATTAGAAAAGTTTTATTTTTAGCAAACTGAATAAAAATAGAGTTTCAATCCTATGGTCAAAACCTATTTGTATCTAAACCAAGGGTTTCGAACCTACACGCAACACAGTGCTCTGATACCATCTGTAGCGGACCTTCACTTAAAAATTGGCAAGATCCCTGTGTATAGTGCAAACCCCTGGATCGATTCATTTGCACACACAGTTTAAGATGAATACCACAACAAAGTATCAATTATTACACGTGGATCCAGTACTTAGGAAAATATTCATTACAAATTGCATAGCACGAAGCTAGCTTTGGAAGAGTAAAGCAGCGGAAATAAAAGTAGCAGTGAGTCTCCATCATCTTCATGTGCCACAGGCGAAACATGTTGGTTGAAGACTCGAAACCCTTAAACGTATTCTCACTCGTCATCTGAACAACCTGCAACAAGAAAAATGTTGCAACAAGGTGGGTCAGAACCATATAAAATGGAACTGGCAAGTGACACTCTGTGGACACTTAGTGGAATAACTCTAATAACCTATATGCATATTTGGCTGGTGGAGTTCAAAGGCTATTTTTGCATAAAGCCATCTTTTTCCTAACTCTTTGGAAAAACTTGCACGTACTCAGGTTCACTCATCTAACTGAGCCTGGGTCTAAACCAGGTGCACTCACTTAAATGAGCCTGAGTTTCTAACCCTTGTTCACCCTTCAAAAAATTTACTTGAGAAGTTGGAATGTTGGGATCCTCCGTTGACGTCCTTGATCAGCTGCTCAGAATTGTCCGTAACCGGGGACACGGCTAAGTACTTAGTTTTGACACTCTCGAGAGGTTGTGCACGTTCACCATTTGACTCAATCAGCCCAAACTATCCTCTACATTCCAGCAGTGATAAGGAAAAGGAGAAGATTGAGACGAGATTTTTCAGAAGCATTTTCCCACCCCATACCGGCTTGACCCGTTCCACCTACATCTCTCTACAGCTGCTTGTCAAGCCGAGGTGAGTCCACGCAACTTAATCCATCAAGACAGAGCCCATATGACAAATGGCTGCACTCGAAGCAATCTTCACTTGGAGTAACTTCAAATCCCTTTGTCCCTGGGTGGCAATCCACAAGTGCACGTACTCAGGTCCACTCATCTAAATGAGCCTGGGTATAATCCAGGTGCACTCACCTAAATGAGCCTAAGCAGCCACTCAACTCCAACCTCCATCCACATGCCACATCCACCCAGGTGTTTCATTAACTTAGTAGAATTTTCATCTCTTTACTTTTATAAAACATTTTCAGCGTAGCAACGCTAATATCTACTAAGTTATTATATAGGTTCCTAGACACATAGGAATAAGGGTGCTATTCTAAACATGTCTTGCATAGCAATACTAATAACACCTACACATGCTTAAGGAAAATAAACTAAGTCATGCATAGACAAAAATACTTAGGAATTTTATGAATGTGCCACTTGCCTTGGCAGTAAGGGGAGCAGTAGTAGCAGCTACAAAAGTCCTCGTTTCCCTCCGAATATTCTAACACATAGAACAAGCCACAAATAAACATACACATAATAACAATACAATTAAAAATATGATATGCATGAAATGCAATTTAAAACACAAGGAATTATTTATATTAACTTCTCTGGTTTATTAATTTATGCATGAAGGCAAAATGCATTTAAAACAATTTCTAACAAAAACCATTAAACAAAACAATATTAAAACACATAAAAAGGGTAATAACACAAGAATAAAGTTTTCTGTAATTAAACTTTTTATTCAAAAGTTGTAAAACAGTACTACTAGACAGAACATAAAATTTGTGGCATTTTGCAAAAAGAAACATAATAAAATAGTTTGTATGATTTAAAATATACTAGAAATACTCAAATTAAGCCTCTGATTTTTAAAACAGTTTAAATATATCCAAAAAAATAATTCTAACAGTGGCATAACAATCTACAGAACCAAAGGTTTCAAAAAATATTTTATTTGCAATTTTTGAACATATAGATTTAAAGATATGTCAAATTTATTCAAATCAATCATTTGAAATTTGAATTTTTTGAACTACTGCAAAACAGAAAACTAACAGTGCTAAAATATTCTACAAGTCCAGAGCTTTTCAAAAATATAAAGTTTGTAAAATTTGGCCAAACCAGTAAAAAGATATAAGAGTTTGAATATGTAGGGGCTTTTCTGCAAAACTGCCAAATTAAATCTAATTCGGAAAGTCACAGAAAAGGCTAGGGTGACGTGGCGACTTCTGATTGGATGATACCGGTTCGCTAAAAATTTAAAACAGGAGCCGTCAGATCGGGATCTAACGGCCCAGATCTAAAAGACCTAAACGGAGCGGCGCCGGTGTACCGGAGTTGCTCCGGTTGCGGTGGTGCCATGGACGGCGTCGCGCCGGCAAAATGCGTTCCAGCGAAAATACAGGGCTAGGGATGGGGATTTCTTTACCCAGGTGCAGTGGCGGATCCACGTACAAGCTGTGGGGTCAGCTGACCCCACAGCTTTTTAGCAAATCCTGTTAATACATGTGTGCATCTATACTACTATTAAAAGAGCAAACATGTTGGGATACTTTAAATCTGTGTCGTTCAAATATCTGATCGACGCTCCAGATTGCTCCAATGTTTGACAACTCAACAATGTCCAGTTTGTACCGTTTTGCTCTCCCACCAAATCGCATAATACTACTAAACTGCCACCGTACCGGTTCGTTATTCTATTTCTCCTCTCCCAGACTGAACGTCCCCTGCTCGAGGTCCGCGCCGCGCTCGCCGGTCGTGCAAGTATGCGCCGCGACCCCGCGCGTCGGGTCCCTGCCACGACGTTCTCCTTCGTCTACCGCATGGCTGCTGCCGGAACCCCGTGGTGCATCCCCAGTTACCCCGCCACGGCGTTCTTCTTCGTCTGCCGCATGGCTGCCGCCGGAACCCCACCGCGACTCCGCAGCTATGGCCCCGCCCTCTACGGTTGATGCGACGCGGGGGACACCGACGGGGCCAGTGAGGTCGAGGCCCACATGGGCGCCGGAGGGGTCGTGCCCGAGGAGACAGAGCTATCCGTGGGATGTGCGCCCTCAAGCAGTCCGTCGCAAGGGGCTCTCCGTCGTCTTCTGCGAGGTGCTGGCTCCTAAGTCCGGCCGCTCAACTCCTTCCTCATTGTTGACAGCCAACCCTCCACCCCACCGGCGCCCCTGCTCCCGCATGCCTATGCGGGTCGTCCCTCCCCTATATCGCACATTATCCGATCTGTAGCCCCTCCCCGTGCCGATATCACCCACCCCTCAACTCTAGTGTTGGTTGCCCTGTTGGTGTTTGTAGGATTGCGTGAGCGAGGTTTGGGTGCTCGGGAATAGACATGGCCGCCGATTTTGCACCAGCTTTACTCCCCCATGTCAGGTTTCGTGGCCGCAACATGAGCATCACCATGAGCTCATCTAATTCGCCAAGGTTCTGTCTGTTCCCAGTGCGTCTAGGACGGGCTACTCAAGAACCAGGGGCTCTTGGAAAGCTCATGTACGGAGTCTTGATACTGTGGAGCTCGAGCTGGATAGAAGGAAGCCCACTTCTCGGTATAGTTTTGCTGTCCTTGCATGTTAAACTGGAGATATTTTGTACGCCGGTTATCCATCTAGGTGATTTTTGTTGTTCTTCAGTTCCCCAGCAAAAGTACTCTGCATCTACATACCAGACAATTAGGAGAATTCCATAAGGATTCAGACTACGACTAATTCAGATACCAAGGGTGTCGGGAAGACCATGGAAGATGAATGTTCCTGATCTAAAATGCGTGTTGGTTGTTCTCTGCAGTCTGTTGCTAACCCTGCATAAATCCTTCTTTGTTGTCAGAGTTTTTCTCTTTTGCTGTACTGAATGATGCAGTGTATAAATCAGAATTTGCAGGTTATTGTGATAGCAGCTAGACTGCTAGAGTGGCTGATTTCATTAGAATAACCGACCAGAGTAAGGAGGTTCATGCCTGCTCTGAAATTAAGTACTCCGTACAATTCTTGTTCAGAGGAAGTAGTCAACTTTTAAATCTACATACATTTGATTAACTGCTTATATATATTTTTTCAACAGTTACAACATTCTCTTGGTAACCGATATTCATTTCCCACCAGCAATAGATTTAAGAGTGGTGGAATGGTTTGACAGAATCCGTTTAACCCAAGAATTTTTGGTGAGTGATGCCACGAGGTCCCTCATTTGTGTTCGCCATATTTGTAAACATGTGTTGTTCAAAACCTGAGAATGGTACCTGCAACTGATCAACGCGTTCAATTGTAGAAGCTGGAATGTAATAAAGACGGTCACGCTTGAGCATTCTTAGAAGGTTCAAAATGTATACACTCTGGTCGGTTATTCTAATGAAATCAGCCACTCTAGCAGTCTAGCTGCTATCACAATAACCTGCAAATTCTGATTTATACACTGCATCATTCAGTACAGCAAAAGAGAAAAACTCTGACAACAAAGAAGGATTTATGCAGGGTTAGCAACAGACTGCAGAGAACAACCAACACGCATTTTAGATCAGGAACATTCATCTTCCATGGTCTTCCATGGTCACGCTTGAGCATTCTTAGAAGGTTCAAAATGTATTCACTTACTCCTTGTTGTGTCTGTCCGTAGAAACACACCCTATGGGATCCTACTTGACCAGCCACTTGATATCGCTTCAGGTTTCCCTTCATTGGTTGATAAGTGCAAGCGATATGGAAGAGCCATGCGTACTGAAACAAAAACCATGGTAGCCTTTCTGACCGCATAATGAGCTAATATGGAGATTCTTTAAGGGAAACGGCAATTGTCTCCATTCTGAGTATATATTTGACCATCATTTCGCAGATGCAAGACAATTTTTTCATACTAATTTGAGGTCGAGACTGCTTTGAAATTTGCTAGGATTGTCGTCGTTTGGACATCCAACTTTGTATCTTGACTGAAACCAAGTAGCCTTGTTGTCGACATGCTTCGTAGAGACGTGCGTTGCACATGCACATATACTAGTTCTTGTAAAAAAAAATAAGATAGGGTAAAAATTGTCCACGGTTTGATGTCTGACCCCACAGGTTTTGTACGCTGGCTCCGCCGCTGCCCAGGTGTGCAGGACGTCAAGGCGGAGTCGTTGGCGAGGTAGACGGCGTCGCGGTGCTCCGGTTCGTCGTGGATTGCTCGTCGAAGTCCAAGAAGGCGGCGGACGGCGTCGGTCGATGATGCACGCGTCGATCTGAGGGCAGCAAAAATACGGGACCGTGTCAGGGAGGAGCGCAACAACAAAAGAAATAGAAAGGGAGGGGTAGGAGATCTCGGGGTGTCCTGGACTCGCCGGAAATGGAGAACCCTCGTCGGCGGCAGTGGCGGAAGTCGAGCTCGAGCACGGGCAGCCTGGGGGATCTCTGTAGCGCACCTGCACTTAAAAATTGGCAAGATCCCTGTGTATAGTGCAAACCACTGGATCGATTCATTTGCACACACAGTTTAAGATGAAATATCAAAACAAAGTATCAATTATTACACGTGGATCCAGTACTTAGAAAAATATACATTACAAATTGCATAGCACAAAGCTAGCTTTCAAAGAGTAAAGCAGCGGAAATAAAAGTAGCAGTGAGTCTCCATCATCTTCATGTGCCACAGGCGAAACATGTTGATTGTAGACTCGAAATCCTTATACGAAACCTCACTCATCGTCTGAACATCCTGCAACAGGAAAAATGTTGCAACAAGGTGGGTCAGAACCATATAAAATGGATCTGGCAAGTGACACTCTGTAGACACTTAGTGGAATAACTCTAATAACCTATATGCATATTTGGCTGGTGGAGTTCAAAACTATTTTGTATAAAGCCAACTTTTCCCTAACTTTTGGAAAACATTTTTCTTCTAATCGAGACATCCATGGCATGAAAACCACTGTCTCTTCTACCCTTGTTCACCCATCAAATTTTACTTGAGAAGTTGGAATGTTGGGATCCTCCGTTGACGTCCTTGATCAGCTGCTCAGAATTGTCCGTAACCGGGGACACGGCTAAGCACTTAGTTTTGACACTCTCGAGAGGTTGTGCACGTTCACCATTTGACTCAATCAGCCCAAACTATCCTCTACACTCCAGCAGTGATAAGGAAAAGGAGAAGATTGAGACGAGATTTTTCAGAAGCATTTTCCCACCTCATACCGGCTTGACCCGTTCCACCTACATCCCTCTACATCTGCTTGTCAAGCCGAGGTGAGTCCACGCAACTTAATCCATCAAGACAGAGCCCATATGACAAATGGCTGCACTGGAAGCAATCTTCACTTGGAGTTCTTCAGATCCCTTTGTCCCTGGGTGGCAATCCACAAGTGCACATACTCAAGTAAAACCATAGAAATGGCCCTGAGTAGCCACTCAACTTCGCCTTCTCTATCAAACCAATCCACCCAGGAGTTTCTTTAACTTTGCAGAATTTAGCTTTGTTATAAAATAACTTTTTGCATAGCATCAATATTTCAACTAAGTCATTATATATAGGTTCCTAGACACATAGTAATAAGGGTGCTATTCTAAACATGTCTTGCATAGCAGTACTAATAACCTAAACATGCTTAAGAAAAATATTCTAAAATGCATAGTCAAAATAGTAGGAGATTTATGATGTGCCACTTGCCTTGGCAACAAGGAGAGCAGTAGTAGCAGTTGCAAAAGTCTCCGTTTCCCTCCGAAAATTCTAACACATAAAACAAGCCACAATAAACATACAAGCATAACAACAACACTTAGGAAAAATATGACATGCATGAGATGCAATTGAAACCACAAGTCAATATTTTTCTAACTTCTCTAATTTTAATAAATCATGCATGAGAAAAAATGCATTTCACACAAATTTTACTAAGACAAAAATAATAAAAACAATTCCCAAAAAGGGAATAAACACTATGTCGAAAATAATCCTAAACAAAATAATTAGCAAAAATAAGGGAGAGTTTTTCCTAGGAGGAGTATAATTATACAAATCCAATGCAATTGGATTCACTCAAAAATAATTTTTATTATAAAAGATATGCCAAATTTACTCAAATAACACATTTGTAATTTGAATAAATTTCAATTTGTCAAAACATAAAACTAACTTTGCCAAACTATTATAAAAGTCAAGGCTTTCCAAAAAGATTTTATTTGCAAAATTTGGACTTATAGATTTTAAGTTATGCCAAAAATACTCAAATTACTCATTTGAAATTTGAATATTTTAAACATGGCAAAACAGAAAAATAAAGGTACTAAAATATTCTACAAGTCCTGAGCTTTTCAAAAATATTTTATTTGTAAAATTTGGCCAAACCAATAAAAAGTACTAATAGATCTAAAATCTAGGGTCTTTTCTGCAAAACCGTCAATTAAAATAAAACAAGAAAAATCCTTTCCACGTTGGCGCTGACAAGGCTTGACTGGCTTGACGTGGCGCTGACGAGGCTTCGCCGTGGCTGATGACGGGGCGTAGACGTGGTTGCTGACGCTGCGCTGACGTGGCCGCTCCTGATTCGCCCGTACCGATTTGTTTAAAGGATCAAATCTTAGCCATAGAAAACAGATCTAATGGTCTGGAACTAACAGACCAAAATAATCTACAGGTCAGGGGCTTTCCAGAAATATTTTATTTACAAATTTTGAACTTATAGATTTAAAACTATAACTAAAATAATATTTTACAAGTTTCTGTAAATAACAAGTTAGTGCACGACTAAAATATATGTTTTTATTTTACCACTGTATTCTACACGTTCATACGAATCCATAGACTACAAAAACATTGAAAACGGAGTTACGGTTAATTTACTATAGCATATGATGCATGTAAAAACTATTTTGTATGCACAAAACGTTAGCAAGCAACATTAATCACTTTAAAAAAAAGATAAACTAAGTTTCTGCAAGTTTTATTTGAAATTAATATTCATCAATATTAGTTCTATATTTATATGTACAAAGGATTTAATTTCTAAGCATTAGCAAAAAGATTTGATCAATTTCGATATATGGACATTTAATTATATTCAAAATACTACAGATTAATGTTTTGAATAACAGAATATAAATATTATGTGAATATTAAATAGGTTTACAGAAACATATAGAAATCGTTTTTGTGAATCCGTAGACATAAGGTTCATAAAATTTTAGACGTGTAAATATTTAGTTATGAATTTTAGAAGATCTAATAATGATTATCTGTGAGTTAAAACGAAAATAGGAAAAAGAGAAGATACGTGGCAGGACAGGATAGGCTCGTACCCCTTTGTTAAGTGACCTGATCTGGATCGTTAGATCGCGATCTAAGGACTGAAAAGTGATGGAGCTGGCAACGATGGTGTTCTCACCAGAAGTAGAGAAGAAGACGACCATGGCAGTTCGGATGCGGACGGCGGTGAAGTTCTGCTGCTCCCCGGGCTGGGCGATGGCTTAAAACGGCGGAGTTGATCACAGAGAACATCGAAGTTGGCCTTGGCGACAGTTCCCGAAGCTACGGCGGCGTTGACTTCGCGAGACGGTTCTCCGGCGTAGCTCCGGCGGCTCCTGTCGGGCTCGTGCCCGTTGCTAGGCTGCGAGGAAAAATCGAACAAGGGTCTCAGGATGTGCGCTAGATTTAGTGGAAGAGAAGGGACCAATAATTGGCGGCGGGGACTTACTTTGCTCGCCGGAATCGAAGAATTACGGTGGCGGCCGGAGCAACTCCGGCGACGAAATTCTCCAGCCTCGGGGCACGATTGGGTTTGAAACGAGAGGGGAAATAAGGAGGAGGTCCTAGGCTTTAAGTAGGAAGAAACGGTGCGAAGTTTGGGGCTTTAAATCGCCGGGCATTAAATCGAGAAGAAACGCACTCGGAGCAGTTTCGTGCGTTATTTACGTATTGGAGTGTTGAAGACGACGCTGACGTCATCGCTGACATCAGCATTTTTCTTTTCTTTTTTCGATTTTTCTTATTTATTTCATATCTTTTGTTTTAAGTGTCCAAATCAAATCAAACCAGTTTCTATAAATTTGTAAAAATAATATATTTTTTTAAAACATTCAAGCGCACTTTTTCAACACATTTCAAAAATACAAATTTAAAATATTGTATAATTTGTTAATTGACACTTTTATGTCATTTTCTAAAATAGGGTTTTATAAATTCTTTTTGAACTTAAATAAAATCCAGAAAAATAGTATGAGTAATATCATTCAATATGATAAACCCAATAAACTAATTTGGTACAAAACATTTTATTTAAATAGAGTTTTGATAGATCATTTAAATACAAATACTCATTTATAACATGGCATTTAAAAATACCACAATTGTAAATATTGAGAGAAAGCTACATTAAGCTTATTTTCTTTCATTAAATTTAATTGTATCAAATCATGATTTTAAATTGGAACAAGCTTTAAATGAATAACTTAAAACACTTTATAAATATTGTTTTTAGGGTAAATCATTATTGTCTTAATAGAATTTTTGAAAACATAACATAAACATTTATTATTGAAGGTTTACTATTTAAACCCATGTTTGTGTTCAATTTGTTCTTGTAATACATTTTATGTTTTAAAAGTTGGGGAATTTAATATAAATCCATAACATGCTTTTGGGTATTTTAAACATAATTTTAACCACTTTGCAAATGTTGCTTTAGTGTTAGTAAACTCCAAATTTTGAAATAAAGATTACTTGGAATTAAACTATTAAAGTTTTTAAGGATGTCAAAAGTCTTCTATTATTTGGTTTCTATTATAATTTTAATGTTTTCTTTTAATAAAAATAAAAGTTTAAATTTTTAGTGATTTTTGAACATTCCAAAATATTGGGATGTTACAGACTACCACCCTTAAAAAGAATTTCGTCCCCGAGATTCGAAGAGTCTAGAAAGAAAGATAGGCTTGGACAACTGGGTTTAGATTATCTCGGTGGGCTACCACCCTTAAAACAAATTTTTGTTGGTAATCAAACATTCTAACCCATACAAGAAGATCAAGGCAATTCATTACAAACAACTCCTAACAAACATCAAGCAACATGGTTCAAACCCAAACAAACAATCTAGTATTGTCATACAACCTAAGTTGGTATGATCAATACACTAACACGATAACGTTGTTCTAATTAAGTGGTGGTCTCTAGTTTATCTCCTTCTTGAGTGCTTCAAGTTCTTCTTCCACTTTCTTCAAAATCTTCTAAGTGTTTGAGCTCTAAATCTAAATTTTTCAATGGTCTTCCATGCAGTTGGTGCTTCGTGTTGAATCGTAGCATTCCATATGACGTATCGGACTCACACTTCAAAATACTTGGTCATCACCAAACATGTCTTCATGTATACAAAGGAATAGGTCATCTAGAACAAGATAAGATTTTTCCAGAAGGTAGATAGCAGATGAGAGTACTAGAAAATAAAATGAAAAGTTTTGTTTTTAGCAAACTGAATAAAAATAGATTTTCAATCCTATGGTCAAAACTTATTTGTATCTAAACCAAGGGTTTCGAACCTACATGCAACACAGTGCTCTGATACCATCTGTAGCGGACCTGCACTTAAAAATTGGCAAGATCCCTATGTATAGTGCAAACCCCTGGATCGATTCATTTGCACACACAGTTTAAGATGAAATATCACAACAAAGTATCAATTATTACACGTGGATCCAGTACTTAGGAAAATATACATTACAAATTGCATAGCACAAAGCTAGCTTTCAAAGAGTAAAGCAGCGGAAATAAAAGTAGCAGTGAGTCTCCATCATCTTCATGTGCCACAGGCGAAACATGTTGGTTGTAGACTCGAAATCCTTATACGAAACCTCACTCATCGTCTGAACATCCTGCAACAGGAAAAATGTTGCAACAAGGTGGGTCAGAAACATATAAAATGGATCTGGCAAGTGACACTCTGTGGACACTTAGTGGAATAACTCTAATAACCTATATGCATATTTGGCTGGTGGAGTTCAAGGCTATTTTGCATAAAGCCAAGTTTTCCCTAACTTTTGGAAAACATTTTTCTTCTAATCGAGACATCCATGGCATGAAAACCACTGTCTCTTCTACCCTTGTTCACCCATCAAATTTTACTTGAGAAGTTGGAATGTTGGGATCCTCCGTTGACGTCCTTGATCAGCTGCTCAGAATTGTCCGTAACCGGGGACACGGCTAAGCACTTAGTTTTGACACTCTCGAGAGGTTGTGCACGTTCACCATTTGACTCAATCAGCCCAAACTATCCTCTACACTCCAGCAGTGATAAGGAAAAGGAGAAGATTGAGACGAGATTTTTCAGAAGCATTTTCCCACCTCATACCGGCTTGACCTGTTCCACCTACATCCCTCTACATCTGCTTGTCAAGCCGAGGTGAGTCCACGCAACTTAATCCATCAAGACAGAGCCCATATGACAAATGGCTGCACTGGAAACAATCTTCACTTGGAGTTCTTCAGATCCCTTTGTCCCTGGGTGGCAATCCACAAGTGCACATACTCAAGTAAAACCATAGAAATGGCCCTGAGTAGCCACTCAACTTCGCCTCCTCTATCAAACCAATCCACCCAGGAGTTTCTTTAACTTTGTAGAATTTAGCTTTGTTATAAAATAACTTTTTGCATAGCATCAATATTTCAACTAAGTCATTATATATAGGTTCCTAGACACATAGTAATAAGGGTGCTATTCTAAACATGTCTTGCATAGCAGTACTAATAACCTAAACATGCTTAAGAGAAATATTCTAAAATGCATAGTCAAAGTAGTAGGAGATTTATGATGTGCCACTTGCCTTGGCAACAAGGAGAGCAGTAGTAGCAGTTGCAAAAGTCTCCGCTTCCCTCCGAAAATTCTAACACATAAAACAAGCCACAATAAACATACAAGTATAACAACAACACTTAGGAAAAATATGACATGCATGAGATGCAATTAAAACCACAAGTCAATATTTTTCTAACTTCTCTAATTTTAATAAATCATGCATGAGAAAAAATGCATTTAACACAAATTTTACTAAGACATAAATAATAAAAACAATTCCCAAAAAGGGAATAAACACTATGTCGAAAATAATCTTAAACAAAATAATTAGCAAAAATAAGGGAGAGTTTTTCCTATGAGGAGTATAATTATACAAATCCAATGCAATTGGATTCAATCAAAAATAATTTTTATTATAATAGATATGCCAAATTTACTCAAATAACACATTTGTAATTTGAATAAATTTCAATTTGTCAAAACATAAAACTAACTTCGCCAAACTATTCTAAAAGTCAAGGCTTTCCAAAAAGATTTTATTTGCAAAATTTGGACTTATAGATTTTAAGTTATGCCAAAAATACTCAAATTACTCATTTGAAATTTGAATATTTTAAACATGGCAAAACAGAAAAATAAAGGTACTAAAATATTCTACAAGTCCTGAGCTTTTCAAAAATATTTTATTTGTAAAATTTGGCCAAACCAATAAAAAGTACTAATAGATCTAAGATCTAAGGTCTTTTCTGCAAAACCGTCAATTAAAATAAAACAGGAAAAATCCTTTCCACGTTGGCGCTGACGAGGCTTGACTGGCTTGACGTGGCGCTGACGAGGCTTCGCCGTGGCTGATGACGGGGCGTAGACGTGGTTGCTGACGTGGTCGCTCCTGATTCGCCCGTACCGATTTGTTTAAAGGATCAAATCTTAGCCATAGAAAACAGATCTAACGGTCTGGAACTAACAGACCAAAATAATCTACAGGTCAGGGGCTTTCCAGAAATATTTTATTTACAAATTTTGAACTTATAGATTTAAAACTATAACTAAAATAATGTTTTACATGTTTCTGTAAATAACAAGTTAGTGCACGACTAAAATATATGTTTTTATTTTACCACTGTATTCTACACATTCATACGAATCCATAGACTACAAAAACATTGAAAACGGAGTTACGGTTAATTTACTATAGCATATGATGCATGTAAAAACTATTTTGTATGCACAAAACGTTAGCAAGCAACATTAATCACTTTAAAAAAAAAGATAAACTAAGTTTCTGCAAGTTTTATTTGAAATTAATATTCATCAATATTAGTTCTATATTTATATGTACAAAGGATTTAATTTCAAAGCATTAGCAAAAAGATTTGATCAATTTCGATATATGGACATTTAATTATATTCAAAATACTACAGATTAATGTTTTGAATAACAGAATATAAATATTATGTGAATATTAAATAGGTTTACAGAAACATATAGAAATCATTTTTCTGAATCCGTAGACATAAGGTTCATAAAATTTTGACGTGTAAATATTTAGTTATGAATTTTAGAAGATCTAATAATGATTATCTGTGAGTTAAAACGAAAATAGGAAAAAGAGAAGATACGTGGCAGGACGGGATAGGCTCGTACCCCTTCGTTAAGTGACCTGATCTGGATCGTTAGATCGCGATCTAAGGACTGAAAAGTGATGGAGCTGATAACGATGGTGTTCTCACCAGAAGTAGAGAAGAAGACGACCATGGCAGTTCGGATGCGGACGGCGGTGAAGTTCTGCTGCTCCCCGGGCTGGGCGATGGCTTAAAACGGCGGAGTTGATCACAGAGAACATCGAAGTTGGCCTTGGCGACAGTTCCCGAAGCTACGGCGGCGTTGACTTCGCGAGACGGTTCTCCGGCGTAGCTCCGGCGGCTCCTGTCGGGCTCGTGCCCGTTGCTAGGCTGCGAGGAAAAATCGAAAAAGGGTCTCAGGATGTGCGCTAGATTGAGGGGAAGAGGAGGGACCAAGAATTGGCGGCGGGGACTTACTTTGCTCGCCGGAATCGAAGAATTACGGTGGCGGCCGGAGCAACTCCGGCGACGAAATTCTCCAGCCTCGGGGCACGATTGGATTTGAAACGAGAGGGTAAATAAGGAGGAATTCCTAGGCTTTAAGTAGGAAGAAACGGTGCGAAGTTTGGGGCTTTAAATCGCCGGGAATTAAATCGAGAAGAAACGCACTCGGAGCAGTTTCGTGCGTTATTTACGTATTGGAGTGTTGAAGACGACGCTGATGTCATCGCTGACGTCAGCATGTTTTCTTTTTTTCCGATTTTTCTTATTTATTTCATATCTTTTGTTTTAAGTGTCCAAATCAAATCAAACCAGTTTCTATAAATTTGTAAAAATAATATATTTTTTTAAAACATTCAAGCACACTTTTTCAAGGGAAAATTTTGTTTTTGCCACACTAGTTTTTGCCCATTTTGGTTTTGCCACTCTAAGTTTTGACATTTTGCTTTTGCCCTGCCAGTTCCTGGTAATTCATCACTTCTGCCCACTCTGGGGCAAAAACAAAATGAAAATGCCGAAATTTCGTTTTGCTTTTGCCCCTATTGATGTTGTTTTGCTTTTGTTTTTGCCCCTCAAAATGGCAAAAGCAAAATGTCAAAACTTAGAGTGGCAAAAGCAAAATGGGCAAAATCTAGTGTGGCAAAAACAAAATTTCCCCTTTTTCAACACATTTCAAAAATACAAATTTAAAATATTGTATAATTTGTTAATGGACACTTTTATGTCATTTTCTAAAATAGGGTTTTATAAATTCTTTTTGAACTTAAATAAAATCCAGAAAAATAGTATGAGTAATATCATTCAATATGATAAACCCAATAAACTAATTTGGTACAAAACATTTTATTTAAATAGAGTTTTGATAGATCATTTAAATACAAATACTCATTTATAACATGGCATTTAAAAATACCACAATTGTAAATATTGAGAGAAAGCTACATTAAGCTTATTTTCTTTCATTAAATTTAATTGTATCAAATCATGATTTTAAATTGGAACAAGCTTTAAATGAATAACTTAAAACACTTTATAAATATTGTTTTTAGGGTAAATCATTATTGTCTTAATAGAATTTTTGAAAACATAACATAAACATTTATTATTGAAGGTTTACTATTTAAACCCATGTTTGTGTTCAATTTGTTCTTGTAATACATTTTATGTTTTAAAAGTTGGGGAATTTAATATAAATCCATAACATGCTTTTGGGTATTTTAAACATAATTTTAACCACTTTGCAAATGTTGCTCTAGTGTTAGTAAACTCCAAATTTTGAAATAAAGATTACTTGGAATTAAACTATTAAAGTTTTTAAGGATGTCAAAAGTCTTCTATTATTTGGTTTCTATTATAATTTTAATGTTTTCTTTTAATAAAAATAAAAGTTTAAATTTTTAGTGATTTTTGAACATTCCAAAATATTGGGATGTTACACTCTCGAGCCGTGGTTCTTGGGGCAAGAGCTAGAGGAGGAGCAGGGGGTCTTATAGGAGGAAACGGAGAGCGAAATGGGTGGGTAAATCACCGGCAATCAATTGGATTGATTCGGTCGTTTCTTGAAGCGGCGTGGGCGTGATTTGGGGGAAGGAGATGACTGGTGTCGGTGATGATAGGCGGGGCCCGCATGGAAGTGAGAGAGAGGGAGAGGTCGGCTGCTGCTGGGCTGTGCTGCGCGAGGGAGAGATGGGCTTGGCCCAGTTAGCTCGGGTAGGTGGCCTATTCTATTTTTTTTGTTCTTTCTCTTTTTCTGTTTTCTGAAAACATTTGAAACTTTTAAAATAAACATCCAAATAGATTCAAACAAATTTGTAAATATTTTTAACAATCATATCTATCATTTAAATTATTCAAACACACTTTTCCAACACATTTCAAAATTTAAATAAAATCAAATATTGCATAATTGTCTATTTGACACTTTATGTCAATTATTAAAAATAGTGTTTTTATAAATCCCTTTTTAAAACAAATAAATTACAGAAAAATAATATGAGTAATATCATTTAATATAAAACATGATACCCTCATTTTTGTAAAAACATTTATAATAAATCATTTTATAAATAGAGTTTGGCAAATATAATTTGTGGCTTAATAAAAACAAAAAAATTACCACAAATGTAAATATTGAAAATTAGTTATTTTAAACTTATTTTCAAATAAATATAATCAAATCAAAACCAATTTATTAAAATAGAATAATTTGGCACTATTCTGGTTATCAAAATAATATCATAGAAATCAAAAATATTATATAGAGCATAACATGCCCCTTTATGACATTTTCTCAAATATGTTTTCAAGTGGAATTAAATTCCAGCTTTTGAATTTCCAATTGCAAATAAGACAAGAAGATGATGAATGCATGCATGCTTTTAAATTTCAAATCAAAATAATTATAGTTTTCAAATAGTTTTTGATTTTTCTAAATTTTCTAAATTTTGAAAATCTTGGAATGTTACATAGTTCCAACATACCTCTCGCCGGTGAGCTGAGCTAGGTTGCTCAAGTCTAACCCAAGTGCGTTGGCGAGGACAGTGATGACTCCTCCACAAGTGATGGGTCCACGGCTCTGGTGTGCTTGACGTGCAAGGTGGAATAGAAGCATTGTCCCTAAATTGGGCGTGATCTCTGTTTCAAGTTGTGCGGCTTTTGCTAGGATGAGCATCTCATCCTCATTAACTCTTGTAAACTCGGTGCATGCCTGCAAAGTGTTAGCAATAACATGGAAGAAATATCGAATAGCAGGACACTCAATGTTCCCTCCCTTGGGGGTATTAGATTGAATACTAATTTGGCTAAAATAATGAATATGTTGGGGGTTCAGCAAATAGTTACTTGTACGAGTTTGTCCGTCACTATAGACGAAACCAAAGCAGTGGCACCACTCATTTATACTCATGTCGAATGATCTGTCCATCAGCTGGAATTTTATCCTTTCTTCAACTGAGTTATCCCGGGGTAAATGTCAACGGTGTGCTCGAGCGTGCATAAAAATTCCATCGTCAACCGGCGGTAGGTTGGAACATCATGAAAAACAAATTCACGAATGCCAACATTATTGCATAGTAAATCAAAATCATTAGTAATACCGAGATGGTGGATGGTTGCGGGGCAAGCCCACTTTGTGGTCCTAATATCACGCTGCTCATGAGTTTTATATTTGTTTTGGTTGGCTTTGCCATGCAGTTTGATACCCATAAATCTTACAACTGGGCTCTTCTTGATAACATTGCTAGCTTGACTAGCACTTCCACTAGCACTTGGGTTAGCACTAGCACGTGTTTGGCTCCTCGTGTTCATCTAAAAATAATTATCAATAGTAAGCAATGATTCGTAAAATATGGGTAATATGATTCCTATAAGATACTAGTGATGTGATCTCCCAAATAGATGCAAAAGCATTGTTCAATCTAAAAGATCTAGGCATGAGAACATGAAACCCTAGATTGGAAATAAAACATGATTGAACCAATCTTTATGAAAAGTAATCAGTGGAAAAGGGGAGAAACATACCTGGATGTCTGGTGCAAAAGGAATCGAACAAAAGATGAACAAGTAATTAGATCTCTTATGGTTTGTGTGGAGGTTTGGAGGTGGAAGAAGTGCTAGAAATAAAATTCTGAATTGAAATCCTAGCTTTGGGGCTTTTAGCTGCGAATGGGGGTAGTACGGTGACCAATACGGTCGGTATTAACCGTACCTAGGTCGGTATACCTTTCCTCGTGGAGTTTGACTGCCTTTGGATTCTGGTACGGTGAAGGGTACGGTGACGAGTATGGTCGGTTCACCGTACCGTGTCGCTCGTTATCTGGGTACTGGATACACACGCACAGAAGGTGTTACAATACGGTGGTCGGTACGGTCAAAATTGGCCATACTGCCACTCGTTATCTAGGTACTGGATGTCAAGGCACAGATGGTTCGCTAGTACAGTGGTCAATACGGTCGAAATTGACCGTACTGCCACTCGTTACAGTGTCCGAAAAAAGTTGCGCTACGGAAGATTAGCTAATAATTTTTCTCTTAGCATGGCACGGTTAGTAATACGGTGAAGGTTGGCCGTACCTTTGCTCGTTAAATAATGCAGACGGTTTTGGTTTGCGAAACGAATCATGGTATGGTGGATGTTACGGTCAATTTCCACCGCACCAGTGATCGTTAAAGCATCCCTGGTACTTTAAAATCTTTCTTCCTCGATGTTTTCACTTGGGATCTGAAATGTTAGTCCTCAACATGCTTGTATATAATTTTCATGAGTTTAATGTCAGTACTAATAGTAATAGCTTAAGCGAAAATTTTCTCCTCCTCCATTGTGTTTTCAATACTAAAATGAAAAACGAAACTAGAACGAAAATAAAATGAAATACTTATCATGGGTTGCCTCCCATGCAACCCTTTGTTTTTGGTCGGTTAGCTCGACCGCATTAATGTTCCGCTGGGCTTAGGAACTTGTGTGCCCATTCTGAAGTAATTTGCCTTCAAGGTTATGATGCCATTATCGTAGACCTTTGATCTCTTCTTCCTGGGAAAATGAACAACAAAAGGATCTTGAGAAGGTAATTCAACCCTCAAGTTTCCTTCATGTAAATTTATCAAGGCTTTAATGGTTCTTAAAAATGGTCTACCAAGTATTATAGGTGCAATTGGATCTTCAGGCATATCTACTATAACAAGATCAAGGAGTGCAAGGCTTCCTCTAATTTGTACTACTATGTTTTCTTTAATACCTACATCTTGTTTGAAGGTTGAATCAGCTAAGTGGAGTTTAAGTTCAGTTATATTATAGTCACCCAAGTTTAGCTTATCAAATAATGTTTTAGGGATTGTAGAAACACTTGCGCCAAGATCACATAGTGCAGTTATCTCATTGACACCTAAATGTATCATAATAGTAGGTTCAAATATATCTTCTAGCTTGGCTGGTAATTTCTCAGATTATTTTCAATATTCTAATTCCAGCTCACATACTCTATAAGCAACTTGGTTAATGAATTTTTATATGCTGCTTTGTTACCTCCTTCAATGGATGGATTCTTCATGCTTACCATCTTCACAAGATCTTCTACTGTGTAGTTTGGTGTGGGAGCGTTGCTATAATCCAGCTCGTCCGGTGCATCCTCTGTGCACCTCATCATCTTCATATCTGCAACTGGATTAGGCTCTGATTTTCCTGCAAATTATGCTAGAATCAAAGTTTGACTCTCAGCTATCTTGGCCATTTGTGCCTCCACGGTTTTAGTTCTTTCCTGGAGTACCTGCAAATCAGTTCTTATAGTGCCAACTTTCTGAGTTAGCTGACCAAGCATATTATCATGATTCTCAACCATTTTATAAAAAGCACTATTTTGTTCAGTTTGAGAATTTATAAATGATTTAAGTGTTTCTTCAAGTGTCTGGCGGTTGCCATTGTTTGCTCCATTGTTGTAGTTGCTATTGTTTGGTGCTCCTGCAGGTTTATATGGTTTCTGATAATTATGTCCAAAGTTTGGACCTTTCCATGCAGGGTTATAAGTGTTACGAGCTATAAAATCTATTTCTTCAATTTGAGCATTGGAGATGGCATTTACCTGAGCTTCATTTTTTTACTTTTAAGAGCAGAGATTAGCTCATCTACCTTTGCTGTAAGATCTTCATTGTTGCTTTCAGTGACTGCATTCACCTTCTTGGTGTTTGTTCTTTCAATATGCCTCCACGGTTTTAGTTCTTTCCTGGAGTACCTGCAAATCAGTTCTTATAGTGCCAACTTTCTGAGTTAGCTGACCAAGCATATTATCATGATTCTCAACCATTTTATAAAAAGCACTATTTTGTTCAGTTTGAGAATTTATAAATGATTTAAGTGTTTCTTCAAGTGTCTGGCGGTTGCCATTGTTTTCTCCATTGTTGTAGTTGCTATTGTTTGGTGCTCCTGCAGGTTTATATGGTTTCTGATAATTATGTCCAAAGTTTGGACCTTTCCATGCAGGGTCATAAGTGTTACGAGCTATAAAATCTATTTCTTCAATTTGAGCATTGGAGATGGCATTTACCTGGGCTTCATTTTTACTTTTAAGAGCAGAGATTAGCTCATCTACCTTTGCTGTAAGCTCTTCATTGTTGCTTTCAGTGACTGCATTCACCTTCTTGGTGTTTTTCTTTCAATATGCCACTGAGCGGGTTGAGTGATGGGTGCACGTAAATAATCATCACTGGGAGTAGCAAACTCCCAAGCTTCTTGTTTTCCATACTAATTTTTTAGTTTTTAAATAAGAACAAAATGTAAACTAATATTTTTGGGTTTTCAAATAAGCTAGACAAGTAATAAACTAATAACAAGAAATAAACTAAAGCAGAAATTAACAAAACTAAAAGGGACTCTATGACCTCACGAGGGTAGCAAAAATACTTCCCTGACAACGTCGCCAGAAAAAGGGTTGATACCTTCGATCCGGATTTCCGAATATAGTATGTAGCTTTTTCCCTTGAGACCCAAGATTTTATCGAACCGGGAAGTATGAGCTTGATGAGAACAATTATTAAATCCACAGAAAGCTTATTAATTCTTGTTTTACCGGACCAATTTTGCAATATAAAAAGGGGTTGTTATCAATGATTAAAATAGGCCTGGGCTTAAGGTTTCACCTGCAGGAGTGCATTAGTAACATGGGATAAATAAGATAAAATTAACGCAGTTTAGTATAATTAATACATGTGCTATTTAGTTGTATGTAGGCAATGCATCCATAGTCCACTATGCCTCTGAGCACGGGTTAACATAGAGTAATTCGTCCAACCGCTGGCCCTATATAGTTTCTGTCTCGCGGGGTTGCCTCGGTTCTTAATTCTAAAAGAAAGACAAAATCATTAAGCATGGTGATGTCATTGTTGTACCTGAGAGATCCACTTCTAGCAGTCCTACTGATCCTCCTGTCACAGACTTTCATGATCAGCCTTCCACTTCACTCTCACTATACCTTTGCCTTGATCACTCTTCGGGGTCTTGGGTACCTGACAAGTCGTAGGAGCAGGCACAGATAATAGAACACTCACAAATATCATAATGAACTCATTAGACTAATTATCCCATGGGTTAGATCAAGCACATAGCTGCAAGGTTAGGCCTCAGCCCATAGCCAGAGGGGACTACTCACACATCGCGATCATATCAGCGATAGAAAACATTGAGACAAAAATGATACTTGAATTGGATAGATTGATAGTTCTTACAATGTTGCCAATCGCGATGGGATCTAGATTACAAAGTAGTAGTATGGCTAATACTATGGTGGTGGTGATGATGTGGTGGAGATGCGGCAACACTTCATGGTATTGTGTGGAGAGGATGGTGTTGAATGTGGTGGCGGTCTGGGTATGTGGCTCTCTCTTCTGGGGATGTTTCTTCTCCTTATATAGGGCTGCAGCGAATGGAATAGGGTTTTGGACGTCTTCCTTCGCGAATTGGCTCTGGACCCTGTGTTGACTTTTGGACGGTTTGATCTGACGGTCCTCCTGGTATCTGGTACGGTGAGCAGTACGGTCAGTACTGACCATACCGGGCTCGTTAAGTGTGCTGCGAAGGCAGCCTTAATTGATTTCCTGATCCTTATCTCTTCCTTCCTTCTAGCCCTGATTTCCAGTGATTTCTTATCCAAAATCTGCAATAAAAATAATGACATGGAGATTTGCAAATAAATTGCTCATTAGTGATTAGTGGTAGGTTTAGAGTAATATCTCTATCATTTTCATGACAAAGATACAGTTTAAACCTAGATAAAGATGTGTCATTTCTAGACGCATCACATAACGGTGATCTTGATCATGTTAGGCAGCTCACAAGATCTAAACATGGTGGCACATAAGGGAGAGAACACCATCTAGCTACTGCTATGGACCCGTAGTCCCGGGATGAACCACTCATACATCTGTCCGGAGGCAATCATGGCGATGTAGAGGCCTCCGGTGATGATCCCCCTCTCCGGCAGGGTGCGAGCAGGACTCGAGAAGCCCTAGATTGGACTTTCGAGGTGACGGCGCCTCTATATCTGTTTCATGGAAAATTTCTCCGTCCCCGGCGTTTTTAGGGTTAATGTGATTTTATAGACGAAGAGGAGATGGGAGGGGGTGACGGGGGCCGCCAGATGACCCCCTGGCGTGGGTCAGCCCTAGCCCACACCTGGCACCCCTCTGGTGGCCCCAGGCCACCTCCTGGGCTCTCCTTTGGACATAGTCTTCGTTCCGGTGAAAAATAATACCTCGTAAATTTTCAGCCCATTCCGAGAATATTTCTTTAAGTACTTTTCTGAAATACAAAAACAGAAGAAAATAGGAACTGGCTCTGGTCATCTTGTTAATAGGTTATTCAGGAAAACATCTGAAAAACGAAGGAAAACATGTAGAAAAAAACATAGCATGGAGCATCAAAAATTATAGATACGTTTGGGACGTATCAGCATCCCCAAGATTAACTCTTGGCAGTCCACGAGTGGGTAAGTGATAACAAAGATAATTTTTTAGGTGACATGCAGCCAACACACTCTTGATCAATTATTATGTAAAAGCATTGTAAGCTGAGATCAAAGCACTTTAACAAAGGCATGGTAAATGTTATTTAAACCATGGAAACTTAGCAACTATGTTGCACATGAATAGTAGTAGAAATAATTGACAATGAGCAATAATGCATTGAAAGTGATACGTTCTTTCGATCATAATGAAAAACATGATAAAGTGGTATCCCGCTTGTCCTTCATGGAATAGCAAAACATAAATGCTAGGACACCTTCAAAGTTCAAGTGGTGGCTAGATACAAATACATTTAGACAAGCAATACCATAATCATATTCCAATCAATAATAAATTTTGGGACTATGCACATTATACTCAGAATGACAACTATGCTCTCTTAATTGTTGCATACAGTAAGAAGGTGAAGACTCATCCTATATCTAAAAGAAAGGCCCTTCGCAGAGGGAAGCAGGGATCACTCATGTGCTAGAGCTTTTTTATTTTATAAAACAGAGCATATTGAAAATATAATTTGAGAGAGGTGTATGCTTATGTCAACGAATGATAATAAATGTTATATTATATTTTCATGTCAAATGGCTTCGAAGAGCGGCTCCCATAGAGGAACGATAACATTCCCCTTCTCCTTGGTTTACACAAGCTATGTTTGAACTGATTTCTCGGGAACAAAGTGTGAGGAGATTAATTGTTATTGTTGTAATTTATTGTGGGTGGGCACCCGTTTGCCAACTCTTTTTGCAGTATTAGGGACAAGCACATTATGCATGCAAGTCAAGAGGTGAAGCCATCCAATCATGAAGAAATAATAAAGCATTTAATACTTCCTCATGAGCTAAAATAGGAACACAAAAAAAGGTTTAATAATTTTGAAGGTTTTAAAGGTAGCACACGAGCAATTTACTTGGAATGGCAGGGAAATACCATATATGGGTAGGTATAGTGGACACATTGGAATTAATTTGGTTTGAGGAAGTTGGATGCATGAGTAGAGCTCATACTCTGTAGGTGAAGGCTAGCAAGAGACTGAGAGCAACCAACTAAGAGAGCTATAACGGCCATAATCATGCATAGCGACAAAACATAATTGATCAAAGCATAAAGTGATTTTATGAGTCTACAAATAAATGATCATCAAGGCTAAAGGTGACTTTGTTTATAGTCATAACATGGTGTGAGAATGCGCCAAGTCGATCCAAATAAATCTTCAAAGGAGAATACCACAATAACATGCTTCATTATGATCAAGAACAACACATGATTTAATTTCAATAGCACATTAAGCACTCTCAGTTATTTAAGACTAGTCATGATGCATCATAAATTACTAATCACACAATTAAAATAATATCTAACATGACATGTCAAAGCCTAGCCACAGTCTAAACAAGCTTCCTTTGCACCGCTATGGCATAAATATTTTTCTCCCATCCAACACCAATAAACTTATTTGAAACAACTCTCTTAACAAGTATTCATTAAAGAACAGATAGCTAATCATATATAAATATAGTAAACTAACACGCTCTGAACAAAATATGAAAGGAAAACAAGAGCTAAAAACAACAGTAGCAAAAACTGAACACACACAAAGCAATAAGAGTGAAAACAAGAGTGTTCTAAACAATATAATAGAGTGTGTTTCTCTTCAACAAAGGATGCTAGAATCCAACCATTTATTACCAGCAAGCAAACAAAACAAAACTGAAATAAAAATAAAATGACGCTCCATGAATAACACATATTATGTGAAGCAATAAAAATATAGTGTCTTGAAAGGTGACCTGATAATTTTTGTTGATGAAGAAGGGGATGCCTTGGGCATCCCCAAGCTTTGACGCTTGTACTTCTTGGATATTTCTTGTGGGTACCATGGGCATCCCCAAGCTTGAGATTTTGTCCATCCTTCATCTTCTCATATCATCCTCCTCTCCTTACACTTGAAAACTTCCTCCACACAAAACATAGCACAATCTTCATTAGCGGCGTTAGTGCATCAAATAAATAAATCCACTTGGTTCAGTTTAAACACAAGAAAAACACTCAATTTAAACATTAGCTACTGTCACAACTTCTTTTAAAGCTCTCTCCTTCAAGAGAACACAAAAATAAAAAGATTAAGAGGCAAATGCAAACAAAGGCAGAAATCTATCAAAACAGAACTGACTGTAAAGATGAATTTTTTCGAGCACTTCCGTGGCTCAAATCAGAAAATGTTCATAATTTTCTCGCACTCTGGCTGAAAGATACGATGTTTTTGGCGAGGCGCAAAAATCTGGACAGAAAACAGCAAATTGCACTTTCTTTCAAATAAGGTTACTCTTGGCACAAAAACAAAAAATAAAAAGGATAAGGAGCGGTTGCTACAGAGGTAACAACTTCCAAGACTAAAGAAAACAAAATAAAACAAGAGAAAACATAAATAAAACAATAGAAAACAAGGTGGGTTGTCTCCCACAAGCGCTTTTCTTTAACGCCTTTTAGCTAGGCATAAAGCAAGAATCAAGTATTATCAATAAATCATAGCTAGCCCTCACAATGGACTCAAAAGGTAACTTCATCCTCTTTCTAGGGAAATGTTCCATGCCCTTTTTAAGGGGAAACTGAAATCTTATAATTCCTTCTTTCATATCAATCATAGCACCAACGGTGCGAAAAAAGGTCTTCCCAGAATAATAGGACAAGAAGCATTGCATTCAATATCCAAAAACAAGAAAATCAACGGGAACATAATTATCATTAGCAATAATAAGAACATGATCAATCCTTCCCAAAGGCCTCTTAGTTGTAGAGTCAATAAGATGACTCCCAAAATACTAGCATCCAAAGGCTTCAATTCAAGAATATCAAATAAACTTTTTGGCATAATAGAAGAACTAGCACCAAGATCACATGAAGCATTGCAATCAAAATCATTCACTCTTATCCTAATAGTAGGTTCCCAACCATCTTGTAATTTTATAGGAATAGAGGCTTCAAGTTTGAGCCTTTCTTCTCTAGCTTCAATAAGAGCATTAGTGATATGTTTGGTGAAAGCAATATTAAACTTACTAGCATTAGGATCTTTGGCCATTTTTTGTAAGAACTTTATAACATCAGAGAGGGTACAATTATAAAATCAAGTTTATCATCCTCAAATATAGTGGGAAACGTTTCTCCTAAAATATATTATCATCAAGCCCACTTTCAGCAATTTTCTCACTAGAAAAATTCACTCTCAATTTTTGGGGACTCCTTTTACCTAAAGTCTTACCTCTCCAATCCCCTTTGTTTGACAATTAACATGCTTAAATCATTAGGATACTCATGAGTACTGAAAGTTTTAAGTTCATAAAACACTTGGATGTTGCAACAATGTACTCATAGTTTTAAAAATTTCAGCAGTGTTATTTTTAAGAGGTGGAGCAACTTCGGGCTTTGCTGCCATTTGATGTACCAAACTAGCTTGAGCATTAGACATATCTGAAATATAGGTTTTAGTTGTGTCAAGCCTTCTTTGAAGATTAGAAATTTCATTAGTAAATCCCGCAAGTTGTTCATTTATATTCTCAAAATTGCAGAATGTTTACCGAATTGCTTAGAAAAAACCTTATTTTGCTCATGTTGGGTATGCATAAAATTTTAGTGGCCTTTTCAATCTCTATTATCTTTTCATAACAAGGATTTCTTTGTTAGAACTGTTCCCATAAGAATTTCTATAAGGACTGCCATTATTAGGAGGATATGGCATATAGTTTTTACCACCAAAATTATTTTTATAAGCACTGTTGTTGAAATTGTTTCTAGCAATAAAATTCACATCAACTTGATCATTTTCATTAGCAACCAGAGAGTTTAAAGGAACATTATTAGGATCCATAGGCACTTGTTTAGCTAGCAAAGAAGCAAGCATATCAATCTTATCACTCAAAGAAGAGACCTCCTCAACAGAATTTACCTTTTTACCTGTTGGAGCCCTTTCTGTATGCCATTGGGAATAGTTTGTCATCAAATCATTCAATAACTTATTTGCTGCACCTAATGTGAGATTCATAAAGGTTCCTCCCGCATCTGAATCCAATAAATTCCTCGAAGACAAATTTAATCCTGCATAAAAGGTTTGGACAACCATCCATGTAGTTAATCCGTTTGTGGGACAATTCTTTACCATAGTTTTAATTCTTTCTCAAGCTTGAGCAACATGTTCATTATCATTCTGTCTAAAGTTCATAATTTACTCTTTAATTGTATAATTTTTGCAGGTGATAATACTTCCTAATAAAAGCATCTTTGCATTTAGTCCAAGAATCAATACTATTTTTAGGCAAAGAAAATAACCATTCTTTAGCTCTTCCTCTAAATGAGAAAGGGAATAATCTTAATGTAACAATGTCACCATCTACCTCTTTATATTTTTGCATATTACATAACTCAACAAAGTTATTTAAATGAGAGGCAGCATCTTCTCCAATACCAGAAAATTGTTCTTTCATGACAAGATTCAACAAAGCAGGTTTAATCTCATAGAATTCTGCTGTAGTAGCAGGTGGAGCAATTGGTGTGCATATGAAATCATTATTATTGGTACTAGTAAAGTCACAAAGCTTAGTGGTATCATTGGTACCCATGCTTGCAAAATAAAACAAGATAAACTAACAAAGCGAGTAAAAGACTAGAAACTAGAAAACTATTTTTTTTGGATTTTTTATATAAGGAAAACAAAGCTAAATAAAAGTAAACTAAGCAAGAACAAAACAAAAGAGAGAAAGTGGAAGCGTGTAACTCCCCTAGCTGAAAGCTTGAAGTCCCCGGCAACGGCGCCAGAAATTCTATGCTTGTCGACGTGAACCACATGTTCGTTGGGAAACCCAAGAGGAAGGTATGATGCAGCGTAGCAGTAATTTCCCCAGTTATGGAACCAGGGTTATCAATCCAGTAGGACTTTGAAGTCTCTAAGTAGGTTGCTTGTTGACTGGCGCTTCAACAAGCGTGGACCTGCACACAAAACACAAACTCTCTCTTGCTCCCAAATTTCCAGGAAGGTTGTCAATCTTCGTGTCTTGCTGAAAAAATAGAGAATTAATTATATCGAGTGGTTGGAGATGATTAAATGAAAATGGAACAGAGAGATAGTGATGATGAAAAGCAAGCAACGAGGTTGTAATCAATGAGGAAAATAGGACCGGGGGCCATAGTTTCACTAGTGGTGTTTCACTACTGGTGTCTCTCCATAAAACAATAAACATGTTGGTGAACAAATTACAGCTGGGCAATTGACAAATCATGATGGCATAACAATGCTATTATGACGAGATATAATTCACGGGTTCTAACATTGTAGGCATTATGTCAAGATAAATAGACCGCCATCCGACAACATCTATTACAAAAGTCCACCTTGAGACAGCTATCCAGCAAATCTCGCTGGTATTAAGTTGCAACAACGAAGTGATTGTTTTGTGCGCAACAGACAAATGCATTAAGAATAATACGTAATGTAAGCAATAATCCGCATCCGTAGACAAGAACACCGCTGTTTTCTCCCTAGTGGCAACAACACATCCTCCACCTTACACGTTTCTATCACTCGAGCGCAGGTGCAAAGGAGACATGAACTCACTATCTAGCATATAAACCCTCTCTTGGAGGTGCATACAACAAGTTGGCCAAAGAAATCATACACACCGGAGAGCATTCAATACAAGTTTAAAACTCTCTAAAGATATAAGTGAAGCATCTCAATACGACATAAAAAAATAATCATAATCTCATGGTTCATCGGATCCCAGCAAACACAACATGTAGCAGTTACATAATGGTGATCCGATCATGTTAGGAAGCTCACAAGATCTAAACATGGTGGCACAAAGTGGAGAGAACACCATCTAGCTACTGCTATGGCCCGTAGTCCCGAGATGAACTACTCACATATTTGTCAGGAGGCAATCATGGCGATGTAGAGGCCTCCAGTGATGATCCCCCTCTCCAACAGGGTGCCGGAGCAGGACTCCAGAAGCCCTAGATTGGACTTTCGAGGTGACGGCACCTCTGTATCTGTTTCGTTGAAAATTTCTCTGCCCCCGACGTATTTAGGGTTAATGTGATTTTATAGGCGAAGATGCGATGGGAGGGGGTGCCGGGGGCCGCAGATGACCCCCAGGCGCGGGTCAGCCCTAGCCCACGATTGGCACCCCTCTGGTGGCCCCAGGCCACCTCCTAGGCTCTCCTTTGGACTCAGTCTTCATTTCGGTGAAAAATAATTCCTCGTAAATTTCAGCCCATTCCGAAAATATTTATTTAAGAACTTTATGAAATACAAAAACAGCAGAAAACAAGAACTGGCCCTGAGCATCTTGTTAATAGGTTAGTCCAGGAAACATCCGGAAACGAAGGAAAACGTGTGGAAAACATGGAAAACAAGTAGAAAACATAGCATGGAGCATCAAAAAATTATAGATACGTTTGGCACGTATCAACAAGTCATGTTAGATGTTATTTTAATTGTGTTCTTAGTAATTTATGATGTATCATGACTAGTCTCAAATGACTGAGAGTGCTTATTGTGCTATTGAAATTAAATCATGTGTTGTTCTTGATCATAATGCGGCATATTATCGTGGTATCCTCCTTTGAAGATTTATTTGGATCGACTTGGCGCATGCTCATAATATGTTATGACCATAAACAAAGTCACCTTTAGCCTTCATGATCATTTATTTTTAGATTCATAATATCACTTTATGCTTAGATCAAAGATGTTTTGTCGCTATGCATGATTATGGCCGTTATTGCTCTCATAGTTGGTCGCTCACAGTCTCTTGCTAGCCTTCACCTGTACTGAGTATAAGCTCTACTCGTGCATCCAACTCCCTTAAGCCAAAGTTATTCCAATGTGTCCACTATACCTACCCATATATGGTATTTCTCTGCCATTCCAAGTAAATTGCTCGTGTGCTACCTTTAAAACCTTTAAAATTATTAAACCTTGTTTTGTGTTCCTGTTTTAGCTCATTAGGAAGTATTAAATGCTTTATTATTTCTTCATGATTAGATGGCTTCACCTCTTGACTTGCATGCATAATGTGCTTGTTCCTAATAATGCAAAAAGAGCTGGCAAACGGGTACCCAAGCCACAATAAATTACAACAATAACAATTAATCTCCTTCACACATTGTTCCTGATAAATCAGTCAAACAACGGTTAGTGATAAACAAAGGAGAAGAGGAATTTTATCGTTCCTCTATGGGAGCCGCTCTTAGAAGCCATTTGACAAGAAAAGATAATAAAGCATTTATTAGCATTCGTTGACATAATCATACACATCTCTCAAAATTATATTTTCAATATGCTCTGTTTTATAAAATGAAAAGCTCTAGCACATGATTGATCCCTGCTTCCCTCTGCGAAGGGCCTTTCTTTTAGATATAGTATGAGTCTTCACCTTCTTACTTTATGCACCAATTAGGAGAGCATAATTGTCATTCTGAGTATAATGTGCAGAGTCCCAAAATTTATTATTGATTTGAATATGATTATGGTATTGCTTGTTCTAAAATTATTTGTATTTAGTCACCACTGAAACTTTGGAGGTGTCCTATGTTTTGCTATCCCACGAAGGACAAGCGAGATACCACTTTACCATGCTTTTATTATGATCAAACAAACGTATCACTTTCAATGCATCATTACTTGTTGTCAATTATGTGTGCTAATTTTCATGTTGCAACGTAGTTGCTAAGTTTTCATTATTCAAATAACATGTACCATGTCTTTGCTAAAGTGTTTAGATCTCAGCTTACAATGCTTTTACATAATGATTGATTAAGTTTGTGTTGGCATCATGTCACCTCAAAAATTATCTTTGTTGTCACTTACCTACTTAAGGACAAGCAGGAGTTAAGCTTGGGGATGCTGATACGTCCCAAACGTATCTATAATTTTTGATGCTCCATGATATGTTTTCTACATATTTTCCCATGTTTTCCACATGTTTTCCTTCGTTTTCTGTATGTTTTCATGGACTAACCTATTAACAAGATGCACAGAGCCAATTCCTGTTTTCTGCTGGTTTTTGTATTTCAGAAAAGCTCTGAATAAAATATTCGCCAAAAGTCCTTAAAATTTACGTAGATTTATTTTTTCCCAGAACGAAGACTGCGTCCAAAGGAGAGACGGAGAGGAGGCCTCGGGCCACCAGAGGTTACCAGACGCGGCCTCCCCCTTGGCCGCGTCTGGGGGTCATCTGGTGCCCCTGAGCACCGCCACCTGTCGCCTCTTCGCTATAAATTGCCTAAAACCCTAAAAACATCGGGACGGATAAATTTTCCATGAAAGATACACAGACTCGCCATCACCTCAAAAGTCCAATCTAGGGCTTCTGGGGTCCTGCTCCGGCACCCTGCCGGAGAGGGGGAACGTCACCGGAGGCATCTACATCGCCATTATTGCCTCCGGACAGATGCGTGAGTAGTTCATCCCGGGACTACGGGTCCATAGCAGTAGCTAGTTGGTGTTCTCTCCCCTTTGTGCAACCATGTTTAGATCTTGTGAGCTGCCTAACATGATCAAGATCACCGTTATGTAATTGCTACATGTTGTGTTTTCTGGGATCCGATGAACCATGTGATTATGATTATTTTGTTCATTTCATATTGAGATGCTTCACTTATATCTTTAGAGAGTTTTAATCTTGTCTTGCAATGCTCTCTGGTGTGTTTGATTTCCTTGGCCAAGTTGTTGTATGCACCTCCAAGAGAGGGTTTATTTGCTAGATAGTGGGTTCATGCCTCTTGTTGCCTGCGCTTGAGTGATAGAAACGTGTGGGGGGAGGATATGCTGTTGACACTAGGGAGAAAGCAACGGTGTTCTTGTCTACGGATGAGAATTATTGCTTACATTACGTACTATTCTTAATGCAATTGTCTGTTGCACACAAGCAATCACTTCGTTGCTACAACTTAATACCAGCGAGATTTGTTGGATAGCTTTCTCAAGGTGGACTATTAGTAATAGATGTTATCGGATGGCGGTCTATTTATCTTGACGTAATGCCTACAATGTTAAAAACCCGTGAACTATATCTTGTCATAATAGCATTGTTATGCCTTCATGATTTGTCAATTGCCCAGCTGTAATTTGTTTACCCAACGTGTTTATTGTTCTTAGGAGAGACATCACTAGTGAAACTATGGCCCCCGGTCCTATTTTCCTCATTGAATACACCTTCTTTAAGAACTTTTAATCATCACTTGCTCGCTGTTCCGTTTTAATTTAATCATCTCCAACCATTCGATACAATTAATTCTCTAGTTTTCAGCAAGACGGGAAGATTGACAACCTTCCCGGAAAGTTGTGAGCAAGAGAGAGTTGGTGTTTTATGTGCAGATCAACGCTTGTTGAAGCGCCAGACAACAAGCAACCAACTGAGAGTCTTTGAAATCCTACTGGATTGATCACCCTGGTTCCATAGCTGGGAGAAATTTGCTGCTGGACTGCATCATACCTTCTTCTCACTACTAGGAAAATGGCTACCGCCGGCGCGCATAATTGAGCTACCGCCGGCGCAGGGGCGCGCGCCGGTGGCATGCACATAGCGCCGGCGCACACCTGCACGCCGGGGTATTCACCTTAGCGCCGGCGCACGAGACCTGGAAGACGCCGGGGGTAGTGTGGCTAGCACCGGCGGTTGTACGTATATGCGCGCCGGTGCTAAATATTACAGGTTTAAAAAAAATTAACAATAATTATTCAGTGCAGTTTTACGTATTTATACGGTGCAGTTATACAGTGTAATTATACAGTCCAGTTATACACAATAATGATTAAGGACATCACCAAACACAACAATGATTAAAGGCATACTGTCTCGATCAAGTTGCACATAACCTAAGTACATAGGTAGATCACAAACACAAGTCATCAAACTTGTTATTAAGCGTCAACCAAAGGAATCACCATCTAGAAAAACAACCTTCAGCAGCTCGTGGAGGTGGTTGCTGGAAGCAGCAATGGCTCCCGGAAGACGATCGACCACCATCTCTTTTTCCCCGCGGCCATTCATGTGCCACTACTCCCGCCGGCAGGCGCCAAGTAGCTAGACTACTTGAGTGTTGAACCGAATCTTGGCTGGTCCGACAGTTTGAAAGGCAAAAGATTGGAGAGTCAAATACATGATCACTTAAACAAGATATATATATTCCAATAAATGCAAAGGGGCATCATACTTAATTATGAGTAAACAGAAAAATATAACTGGCATAGCATATGATGTGTTCTTTACAAGAGTGGCTAGATAAAACAGAACATGGGTGATTTGACCCTCAAGCATCAAGTAAGAAATATCCATTAGGTCTAGGAAATTGCTATTTGAGAATCAAGAAACTGATTGAACAGAAATATAGAAACTGACTTGTAGTGTTAATGACAGTACAAATAAAGAATTGCAAAAACTTATTAAATTTAAGATGTGCTTTCCAAATTTCCTCAAAATTGCCACAAGCGGACGCTTTGTGTACGTTTTTGTACCAATAATACAAGTATGTAATATGGTGCCAATCATTCACATATCAAAACCTATAGTTGGCTTATGCATGATAAACGTGGGCAATAACAGAAAGTTATGATAATATCTGATACCTACAGTTGGTACACGGTTGATTTCAGAATGAATAAATTTTCCCTTTAGCTCCTTAACACCAGGTAACAATGAATCATCTCACAGGCACCTCATTTTAAGCAACCAGCAGAATCACATGCAAAGCAAAATATTTGGATTTATTCATGTTGAGTAACTTTATTTTTATCTTGAATTGACATGCCTCGGTTTATATTAAGATATCATTTTGGGTGAGGCAGGTGCCTATGCACATATCCAGTTCAACAGGGAAGAGGAAACATTATTTTGCAGAAATAAGATGGAGGAGAATAGAGAGCTCACCGGCATCAGCAAATTGTTGGGCAACAAGAGCTCGGAGACGTGTACGCCGGTAGCAGGAGTTCGGAGAGCAGTATCTCGGGGAGGTGGTTGCCGAAAGACGACCATCACCAGCTGTGCGTGGACTGCGGGCAGAAGCAGCCCGGGCAGGCGATCACCATCTCTTCCTACTTGCCTCATCATCGCCATTCCTGCGGCATGGTGAGCTCCTCCCACCATGTAAGCTACACTAGTGGACCATGTAAACAAAGCGTAAACATTGGTTTGATTAGTCTTAGGGAATTTTTAACACTATAAAACTGGAGCAACTATTTGCAAGCTGACATTGCGGGTAAATGCATACACACAGATTCTGATATTGCAATGATTCCAATCAGGTCTATTACAACCATACAAACCGTCAAATGCAAAGTAAATCTGTCATTTACCACGGACAAAAGAAAATACTTGCACAAATATACTAGTTGAGGATCATGACGGCGCCAACAAACAATTAGAATACCTAGGCAATCAATGTATAATTTATAACCCCCACAAGGATCTGCACCAACATGGGTGATTTGCTCAGGCAGATCCGTGACCTAATCCACTTAATCATGAGACCATACAAGCATTCGAAGGTATCAGACCCTAACACTATACGAGCATGATCTCCACTCGTAGCACATTCAGCGAGATAAAATGAAACGAATTTTACAAGGAAAGCACGGAGGTGGATGGGGAGGAGGAGAGGGACCTCACTTGTGGTCGGCAGCAGCGGGTTGGAGTCGTGGCAGGAGCCGAGCAGCAGGAGCTCCTTGTTCTCATCTGCGTCGGAGGTGCTCCATCTCCAGCTTGGGCCGTCGCCAAGGCCTCCCACACGGAGCCAGGAAGGGAGGCGGAGGAGGGGGCACCGGGCGCTGGTATGGGAGGCGATATGGCGATTGGGTGGGTCTGGAGCAGCGGCGGCGGATGCATAGGAAGGAGGAGGGGGGTACCAGGAAGGGAGGCGGATGTGGAGCAGCGGCGGCGGATGCCAGGAAGGGAGGCGGATGCATAGGAAGAAGGAGGATGCATAGGAAGGAAGGAGCACCGAGCAGGTGGTAGATCTCGTCGATCTGCCTCCATGGCGGAGCCTAGCCCAGCCGGAACGCGCGGGAAAGAGGATGGATGCGGGAGACTGGATCGAGGAGAGGGGAGGCGGCAGCTTCGATTTGGGGAGACAGGATCGAGGAGAGGGGAGGCGGCGGCTTTGTCAGGTACTAGAGGGAGAGCATTGGATGGCTAGGATGAGAGGAGAGCTGATCTACGGCTGTTGTCACTCCTAGTATTCCTATTTTCACTATCTTATATTTACTAATATATTTACTAATTGAAGGCACCATACGAAGCACCACGTTAATCCTCACAGCTAATCGTTATTAACTGTTGGATCAAAAGATGGGCAGCTGAGATTAATTCTTCGTAGTCGTGACCCTTGGGCAATCCTCCGACTCCTCTTATCTTTCCACGTGACTCTCTCCTTCCTATCTCTCTGTTTAAACGTGAAAGAATACCTAATCCCTGCTCCTTACGTCAAAACCTAAAAAATCTCTGGCCTTCTCCTCAATCTAAAGAGCATAGCCGATTTCTGCCTGGAAGCCGGCCGAGAAGCCTGCACCGCGTCATGCTTCGGTGGTGGCAGCAGTAGCCGCTGTATGCGCAGCCCCAGCATATGTCGGACTGGTGGACGCGGCTTTAACTGGGCTCTGACAGTAGTTGGCTTCGTCACAGGTAATCTAAGGAATCCACCTTACTTTTTTTCTAATCAGATCCGTTGTGGTATGGTATTGGCGTCAATCAAATCCGGCCAGATGCCGCATGTGTAGATAGGCGAAGGATTAGCTCAATAATTTACTGCTCCAGCTCCGTTGATCAATCAGTGTAAGCTTTGCTACGTCCTTTAATGAATATATGCAGGAGTTAATTGCAAGAAGCAACTTGAAAAGTGAATCGATCACTACTATTGCAGCACATGTTATAGGAAAGCTGAAGCCAAAGCACGGTAAAAGAGTTCAACATATACCATCTTAGATATTTTAAGAGGATTTCTAAAATTAACTCCTACTTGATTTGCAGGTATAAGATAAAGCTTGAAATTAGTGATCTAGCAGCATGTGCATCTTGCGTTCTTTTTGAGAAAGATGCTCAACAATTAATAAATGAGTCTGCAAAAAACATGGTCACGTCAATTTGTCATGAAAGTAATGAGCTTCCACGACCAGTCCAAGAGATTTGTGGGAAGACAATAATTTTTCAGTTTAGGTTGACTGACTATAATTCGAAAAGCTGTAGGGCAGATTATACAGTCTCAAAATTATTTCTCCTAGACGACAACAATTCAGCTATAAAGACTAAGAATGATGAGAAGGTATAGTATGTACTGATTTTTGTTTCATTCTATTATATTCCTCACATTTATTATTTTTCTATATCTATATAACAGAGAGGGTACAAGTTCAGTAGGTTTATGCATTACCTATTACCCAATATATATACAGTAAACACAACGAAACTGACCTAATCTACTCATTTTTTTGTAGAATAAACCCAAAAAGAAATCAAAAGATGTTGTAATTAAACATGAGCCAGAAGAGAGTCAAAAGAAGAAGTCCAATAAAAAGACATATTCCCTTTCAGGTTCACAGTGAAGATTCGGCACTTGATACCCAAAAATACAGTGAGGTATTTCAGAAACTTATATGCATTTTCTCATTCAAAAAATTCTATTTAAGACTAAAGCTCTTATCCTTTGTAGAGAAACTTGAAGAAAACGAAACAACAAACAAGGACCAACAATCAGAACTCAATCACTCACCGTGTGTCCGTGAAGTTTAGATGGATGTGAGTCATGTGCCTATAAAATAGGAATCCAGTTCAGGTAAGCGTAAATTCAGATTGCATGTACATTCCATAGTGATTTTGCAGTGCTTTCACCTAAAGGTTACTAATATATAGATATTGTTTTACAAGATTATACAACCATATGCATTACTCAGATTCGTTCATCCGCTTATAAGTAGTGCTTTAGCAAAATAGTGCTGATACTATTGCTAATATAACTCCTAACAATTACATCCAAGGACTGAAGTTTGTGTCTTATTTTCCGTTTGCCTTGATTGACTGGGTGACTACTTAAGTGTATATAATTATATATAGCTGATGTAAAACTCAGGTATCAACGTTGATACGTCCATTTTTGCAATAAACAGCTTATGACCTTCATCTTATTTTCCCTATGCACTTTACTTAATAAATACAAGAATATTGACGAGCAAGAGAAACATGACGACACTGTTGGAGCAGTGTGATGTGTCGAGGGAAGCGGCCTACATGATTTCAACTATATGGTAGGTGCGTATTTTACTTCATTTTCATATGGAAGACAGAGAAACCTGATCTATAACAAGGTCTTGAGGAGGAAAGGAACAGAGCAAAAGCGACAGTCAGCCTGGCTGACGGCGGCGAGTTGCACAGGTACGAGGCGTGCTTGCAAAAACATGTTTCATGCAGCTGACCCAGCTTAATGATTTCTCTTACGGAAGTCCCAAATAGTTGCGTTGTATGATATGTTATCATGAAACAGGACATACTTCATTGCTATATGGTGAAGACTTGGAATATGGGCAATTATTTAATTGAATTTGGCATTTTAGATGAAACAAAATATTAAAATCGGAGAAAGTAACAGAAGTAGTACTCACCAGGGTATTTTTATATATTTGGATTTCATACAGTGAGGTGAGGTCGGTGTCGGAAAGAACCGACCATCTTCGGGGGCGCCATTGTCATCCGCTTTGACCACAAGATCCTCGAGGACGTCGACATCAGGAGCGGCGGGTACAGCGTGGACGGCTGCATGCACAAGGGCTTTGCCACCCTTTGCAAGGTCGACGAGAGGCGCAGCTGCATCTGCAGCAGAAGCGTAATACTCTTTCTCTCTCCCACGGCTAGAGGAGGTGGAGCGGAGAGCGTGGAAGCCTGAATGACGGGGGAAAAATGGCGACCGGCGAACCTCCACGGCCAGGCCTCCGGCGTTACGGATTTTGTATCCGCGAGCTGCTGCTCCTCTACGGTTCCCACTCTCGCAACTCCCTGCAGAGCAGCATCCAAGATGGAATAGAGAAATTGGGGACAGCTCAAAGATGAGAGAGAGGAACGGGTGCTAATGGAGTACTAGAGAAAGTGAATCTTCGTTTTTTTTTCCAGTAGAGTAATGAGGGGATTTGGAGACGAGGAATCGGTGCGTGTACATGGTAGACACAGGCAGGAGTGAATGATAATAACATATTAAATGTAAATTTATTTTAAAGAAGAACTACTATTATGATTTTTTTTAACCTAAGCACATTTATATAGTGACATATTGTCTACCGAATACACCATCTTTAAAAAAAATACCTCAGTTCATAGCCCTAAATATTGTCATGTAATTTCAAAAAATTGTCAATGAGTTATATAAACCCAAAATAAACAATGGGCGTGCATATACAATGGCACAAATTATACTAGATCAGGTAGTTCATCTTACGGTTACTAAAAATGAGTTGCAAAGATTGAATATCAACGAAGTCAGCAAATGCAACCGTATTAACTAGAAACAATTTACGTAACATTAGAAAAATATGAACTCAAGACACAAATGAATATTAAAATTACCATTTTGCTACGCAACTAATGGCATATAATAAAAGCTTAACCATTATACTACTCATGAATATGGACAGATATCATTAGCCACTATGCACATACCCACCACAACAATTAAAGATCTATATAAAAGTTATTATGTAAAATAGATATAGCAAAACTGATAAACATAACTAGCCCGTGCAGGTGCACGGGTTGATGACTAGTTACTTTAGCTTTGAAGTTACCCACTGTAATTCCCAGGCTATATAAGGCCTTGTAACCGGATGAGAAGGTATCGATGAATCATTATGCCAAAACATTGGTTATAATACAAATATACAATATATACACTTTCCTCTCGATTACTCTTGTTCTTATACTTTTCCCCAATTTCTTGTGCTTGATCCACCTCGATTCCATGTCGATCCATCCGGGACCTGACAATTGGTATCAGATTCCAACCGATCTTTGGTAGCGTCCCGATGTCGATCCCAAATTTCCCAATTCGCATCTGAGACACCTCCTTTTCCTCTTTTCTGGTGGCGAAGGCGGCAGTGTTCTGTGGTGGCGTGTTGGCGGCGGGGTTGGCGTTGTCGTATATCAGATTCCAGCAAATTCCTCGGCGGCGCATGAGATGGAGCATCACAGAGGTTGGGCCTAGCCCGTAAAATCCCTCTTGCTCTCCTGTCTCTCTTCCGGCGGTGGCAGAAAAGCTCTGTTCTCGGCGGCGTGTGGGGGCGGGGTGTTCTTCTCCTTCCTTGCCAATACTTGATTCGGCTGTGAAATTTGGCAAGGGTTTGTGTTAGGCACTGTAAAATCCCCAACCCAAGTCCCACCGCCAAAAGCGAGTCTGCCCTGATCCGCGATGGCTTACAGCGGACATAAATCATGGGCGACCTCGACCACCAATGGCCCTGCTGCGCGGCGCTCTCCACGTATTGGCGGAGGAATTAGTACTGAGACTTTTGCCAACTGCGTTCCAAGCTATGGTGATGTGTTTTCGTCTCCTCGTGGGAGTTCTCTCGATATGGAGATGTTGCGGCTTGTGCACGAGGAGAGCACAGCTAGGATAAGGCAACTCAAATATCAAATTAAGCAAGCAGAAGATCGTGAGCAGAGCGAGAAGGTAGAACCGTGGCTCGATTCACTGACCGATGTAGCAGCCGCATCCACCTCCTCGATCTGCACCTCAGCGGTGCCGTCATCTTCACGAGTCATCTCGTCCACGACCCTGATCTCTCCGATCCACGGCATGGCGAGGGATTCGTGTTCAAGGTTCACCACAGCTGCCGTACTCCCGAGCGGCCTCTCTACTGCAGCAACCACAACTACCTCTACCGTCGTCACGGTCCCTCCGGCCGGTGTTCTTGCTGCAGCAACTACCTCCACACCCACAACACCCACCAACTGTTCAATTGAATGCCTAGTCAACGACATGCAACTGACTGCAGCGAGCTTGGCGACCAAAATCGCTCAACTGGCCCTGCTAGTGACGCCGGTCAAGTCCATCAACTCTGCAGCAACCACAGTCAACGCCACCACCATGGTCGGTGTGGCTGCGAACAGCTCGATATGCATTCCCAGTTCAGCGGCACTCAACACTACTATCCCTGTTGTCCATGTAGAATTGGAGGAGACAAGTGTCATCATCTTCGAAGAGGACCGTGACAAGGACAAGCCCGAGAGGGAATTATCGCTGCTCATGGCACCACTATCAACACCACCCATCGCCATGAAGCCTGGATTTTCCAGCACAATGATCAATCCAATGGCTTGGTGTAGCACAGTGCAGGAGAAACTACAGCTTGCTGTGCCACCCTCGCTTTCTGTTGTCGATTGCCTGTACACAATGGTCACCATCTTTAAAAGTCATGTTTGCATCAATCCTAGAACCAGTTGTAGAGTACGGAAGATATTTGACGAGATAATCAATAATGGCATGAGGGAGCAGCATCTTGTGTTGCCATGGGACCCTGGTGTACAATCACCTATAAGTACAAGTTGTAGAAGGCGAGAGACTGATACATCTGGAAGTTATCTTCCAGACCTGCTTGCTGCTACAGGGAGTAGTACTCTTGCGCATGAAATAAGCTTGATTTATACCAAGGGAAGTAACTTCACTGCAGTTAGCTCTCAGCACGTACAATGTTATTCATGCATATTCTTATCGAGGAAACAACCAGCCTTACAATGGGATCCTGGAATTCTTCAAACCACTCATATGTGCAGCTATATAAAGAATCATCCTAGCACTAACCCGGCTCTGATACCCAAAAGGACTCATTCTCCAACAAGAATTCTGAAACTAAGTCTTGGAGTGTTAACAGAACAAATGCAGGTGACATCTCTAGTTTCAATCTCCTTTCTAAGTGATCCTCAGTCTGTGGTGGTGGTGCCAAAAATTCTAATATTACTTGTCAAATGGTGGTACATGCATCTTTTCTGTCCCAATGATGTCAGCAGTGGAGTTCTTGAGTCTAGGTTTCATAGCATTTCCAGTTTTCGAACTGCCAGAACTATCCATAGTGGAGTTCTCGATGTTAGGTTTCAGATCACTACGATTGGTTCAGTTAACCAGACAAGGCAGTACGGCAAGCTTCTGAACATGACTTGCCTGAAGGGTTCCAACATTTGTCAAGATATGAAAGGGCATCAAAATTTTCTTTGTGCTCCTGCAGATTTTAGCATTTCACTGAAATCACACATGGCCTTATCAATGATGACATCCTTTGATAAACATGTGCAAGCTAGTATGCTGCAAGTTTCCATTGCTGCCAGTGAAGAAAAGATAACTACTGGAATACGTTTTGTTGTGATGAATGGCCATGATCTTTCATTCAACTCAACAGCTGATAATCCTTGGCATGACCTGGTACTGAATGGTCAGCATCAATTGATTAAAATTTTGCAATTCCTCAAACATGATTGTATGTGTTGGTTCTGTATGTTTTGGATCATATCATTTATTCCCCCTTGAAGCTAGACTGCACGTGTTCACTTCCAGCTACTTTACAGTTTCAAGAGTTCAATTCTCTTCATACTGGACCTTTTCCTTCACAAGTTCATTATGCACCACACTTGAGGGCAAGTGTGATTTCAAGAGGGATGGAATGTCAGGTACTAGAGGGAGAGCATTGGATGGCTAGGATGAGAGGAGAGCTGATCTACGGCTGTTGTCACTCCTAGTATTCCTATTTTCACTATTACTTTAGCTTTGAAGTTACCCACTATAATTCCCAGGCTATATAAGGCCTTGTAACCGGATGAGAAGGTATCGATGAATCATTATGCCAAAACATTGGTTATAATACAAATATACAATATATACACTTTCCTCTCGATTACTCTTGTTCTTATACTTTTCCCCAATTTCTTGTGCTTGATCCACCTCGATTCCATGTCGATCCCATCCGGGACCTGACAGGCTTCGACGGATACGCCCGCCCACATGGCAGTGACTGGCGATGGATACGCCCGCCCGCGTGGCATAAATGCCAGGCGCGTCCCCCCCGGCCCACCTGGCAGCGACTGGCGACGGCTCACCTGCCTCCCCCGCGTGGCATAAATGCCACGCGCGTCGCTTCCCCCATCGCCACTTCCCCAAACCCCCTCCCCCCAAAAACCCTCGCCACGAGCTCCTTTGGAACGGCCATGGTGAAGAAGGAGAAGCCGGCCGGCCAGAACGACCACGAGGCCGGCACCTCGAGCGGGCGCAAGCGCACCCCAGTCGGCCTCGAGTTCGCCACGTATCTGTGGGAACACGACGAGCCTGCGCCGCCCGGGACGGTGAGGGCGCCGGACCACTGGCACCTCAACGACCGCCGGGTGCCTGTGCCTCCGGTGCCACCGTTCGGGTAGAAGCGGCGCACGGAGATTGTGCACCGCCGGAGCTTCCTCCCCCCCGATCTGCGCGAGAACCCGATGTTCTCGTTTGAGTCGGGGATCTGGGACCGCTGGTGGGTGCCCGGCGTCGTCCCCAACGCCCGCCACCGCGCCTTCCTTGCCTCGCGCGGGCCAGCTCCGGCCGCCCCTTTGGATGGAATGGGCGAGGTAGATCTGCCCATGGAGGAGCCGGACGACGAGGAGGGAGACGCGCCCCAGCTCGAGCTCGTGCCACGCACCGCGGAAGAGGAGGAGGAGCACCTCCGGTGGGCCATGGAGGAGTCGGAGTTGCACGAGCTGGGGATGTGGCCCCAGCTCGCCCCGGCGCTGCACGCGTCCGCGCAGCAGGCGCAGCAGGGCCCGCCGTGGTCGCCCTGGGAGCAGCACGTGCACGGGCAGGCACGCGCAGCGCGTGCACCGGCATGGCCGCAGCCGCCCTCCCCGCCACGGACGCCACCGGCACACCTCTACACCGCGCCGCCGTACGTCATCCTCAGCGATGACGACTAGGCGTGCCGGGGACGGCCAGGGGGCGAGGCGGTGGCAGCAGCGACGCCGCCGGTGGCAGAAGATGCGAAGCCCCATATAGGGTTTTTTTTTGTTAATATATATGTTTTATGTTTTTTTCGTATGAACTCTGGCCTTTGTGGCCATATTATGTTTAAATTTTAAGTACTATTCGTATTTTAAATTTGTTAAATTTAGATGCCCCAATTCGGCAAGTGTTACACAAGAAAACAAATTAAGCAGCAATCATGCGACGGACTACGCGCCGGGGCTAAGTCCAGTACCACCTGCGCGGACAGAACATGCTCGCCGGGGGTACCAGCGACTGGATGGCTGGTGGGCCCAGAGCGTTAGCGCCGATGCTTGCTTTTTTCTGCGCGCCGGGGCTATGCGTGTAGCACCGGCGCCCCAACTTTCCGCGCGCCGGCGGTATCAGCTCCGTGATGGCTGGTGGGCCCAGTGAGTTAGCGTCGGCGCTCGCTCCGTGCAACGCGCCGGGGGTATGCTGCTAGCACCGGCGGCTCCACATTCCGCGCGCCGGCGGTACATAGCACCGGCGCACGATTTTATGCTGCACTGGTGGTAACTTTTCCTGTATAAGGTATTTCCTAGTAGTGTCTTGGGGTCTCCCAACGGGTGTGTGAATTCACGCCATCAGCCCACAGCCACCAGCCGATCTCTAGGTGCGGCCAGGGGTGGGACCGCGCCTAGGGGTCGCCTGGTGGGCCCCTGGGTGCGCTCCTGGCCTCCTTTGGTCTCCCCCGGCGATTTCTCATAAAAACACCTTTTCTGAATTTTCTTGACTTTATTGAGTTCCGGAAGATATTCCACTTGACAGGTGCTTTTTCCTCCTGTTTTCTGACTCTGGTAAATAATTCCGAGAAACAGCAAAACATGTAGAAATCGACAAAATAACATAAGTATTGCATTCTAATGTGAAATATATCAGTGAATAAGGAAAATTATGATATAAAATAGTGATGCAAAATGGACATATCAAGTCATGAAATCTCCAATCCCATTTATTTTACCATTAGCATGTTTAGAACTAGTAGAAGACTCATATGTACATAAAGTTTTAAGTTCTTCATATGGTTGGAGGGTACAAATTTTAACAGTGTCACTATTAGCAAGATTTTCAGCAATTTCTTCTCTTTCTCTCCTAGCACGTATTTGAGCTAACATCCTTATATTCTCATTAATTTGGACTTGTATAGAATTTATAGGTTCAGTTTTCTTAACTTCAAGAGTTGTAGTCCAAATTTTTATAATTTCAACATCCTGAGGAAGACTATCAACTTTTAGGAGAAGATTATCTAGTTTTTCTAGCTTTTCCTCAACAGTTTTATTGAAAACATTTTGTGTAGAGATAAATTATTTGAGCATGTTTTCAAGATCAGAGCTGGAACTTTTAGTGTTGCTGTCAGCATTGCCATAATAATTTTCATAAGAATTGTCATTATTAGGAGGATATGGCCTATAGTTGTTACCACCAAAATTGTTTTTATAAGCACTATTGTTGTCTAGCAATAAAATTCACATCAACTTGATCATTTTCTTTAGCGACGAGAGAGTTCAAAGCAACATTATTAGGATCAATAGGCACTTTTTAGCATGCATGGAAACAAGCATATCAACCTTATCATTCAACGTAGAGATCTCCTTAACAGAATTTACCTTTTTACCCGTTGGAGCTCTTTCTGTGTGCCATTGATAGAAATTTGTCATCAAATCATCCATGAGTTTGTGTGCTGCACCTAGTGTGAGATTCATAAAGGTTACTCCCGTAGCTGAATCCAATAAATTCCTTAAAGAAAAATTCAATCCTGCATAAAAAGTTTGGACAACCATCCACGTAGTTAGTCCTGGTGTGGGACAATTCTTAACCATAGTTTTCATTCTTTCCCAAGCATGAGCAACATGTTCATTATCATTTTTTCTAAATTTAATTATGTTACTCCTTAGTTGTAGAACTTGTCCAAGTGGATAATACTTCCCAATAAAAGCATCTTTGAATTTAGTCCAAGAATCAATACTATTCTTAGGTAAAGACAATAACCATTCTTTACCTCTTCCTCTTAACGAGAAAGGGAATAGTGTCAGTTTAACAATGTCACCATCTACCTAGTTATAATTTTGCATAACACATAACTCGACAAAGTTATTTAAATCAGAGGCAGCATCTTCTCCAATTCCAGAAAATTGTTCTTTCATCACAAGATTCAACAAAGCAGGTTTAATTTTATAAGATTCTGCCTTGGAGGCAGGTGGAGCAATTGGTGTGCATATGAAATCATTATTATTGGTATTTGTAAAGTCACAGAGCTTGGTGTTCTCAGTTGAACCCATGCTGGCAAGATAAAACAAGCTAAACTAACAAACAGGAAAAGGAGAAAAAGCCGAAATTCTAATTTTTTGTGTGTTTTTGCTATAGAGAAAAGGAAAACAAGCAAAACAAGACTAAGCAAAAAAAATAACTAAGCAACAACAAAACAAAAGAAGAGTGGAAGTGTGCAATTCCCCTAGCTGAAAGCTTGAAGTCCCTGGCAACGGCGCCAGAAATTAAGCTTGACAGCGTGAATCACACACACCCATTGGGAGACCCCAAGTGGAAGGTATGATGTAGTGTAGCAGTAATTTCCCTCAGTTAAGAAAACAAGGTGATCAATCCAGTAGGACTTCAATGTCAGTTAGTAGGTTGCTTGTTGTCACACGGTTCAACAAGCGTGTACCTGCACACAAAACACAAACTCTCTCTCGCTCCCAACTTTCCAGAAGGTGGTCAATCTTCCGTCTTGCCGTTAACAAGAGAATTAGAAGTATTGAGTGTATTGAGATTAAAAGTAGAACGGAACAATGAGCAAGTGATGATGAAAAGTAACTGAACAAGGTTGTAATCAATGTAAAAGAATGGACCGGAGGCCATAGTTTCACTGTGGTGTCTCTCCATAAAACGGTAAACATGTTGGATAAACAAATTACAACATGGCAATTGAAAAATCATGAGGGCATAACAATGCTATTATGAAAAGAAGTTCACGGGTTCTAATCGTGCATGCATTACATCAAGGCATATGTACCGCTTTCCAACATGCATCCATATCTAATAGTCCACCTCAAGAAAGATATCCAGCAAATCTCTCTGGTATTAAGTTGCAAGCAATAAATGATTGCATTAAAGCAACAGACAATTGAATTAAGATCAATACATAATGTAACCAATAATTATCATCACGCAAACAAGAACACCACTGTTTTATCCATAGAGGCAACAACACATCCTTCCCCTTACATGTTTCTGTCACTCGAGCGCAGGCAACAAGTAGGCATGAACCCACTATCTAGCATAAAACTCCCTCTTGGAGATGCATACAACAACTTGGCCAGAGTAGCCATATACATCAGAGAGTGTGCAAGAACACATTAACACACTAAAAAGATATAAGTGAAGCTCAATATAAAGATATGAACAAGCTGATCATAATTTCATGATTCATCGGATCCAAGCAAACACAACATGTATCAATTACATAATAACGATCTTGATCATGTTAGGCAGCTCACAAGACCATGGCATGATAGCACAAGGAGGAGAGATCACCATCTAGCTACTGCTATGGACCCGTAGTCCAATGATGAACTACTCACGCATCTGTCCGGAGGCAATCATGGTGATGTAGAGGACTACGGTGACGATTCCCCTTCCAGCAGGGTGCCGGAGCAGGACTCCAGAAGCCCTAGATTGGACTTTCAAGGTGATGGCGCCTCTATATCTGTTTCGTGTAAAAATTCTCCGTCCCTAGGGTTTTCGGGGCAGAAGGCAATTTATGGGTGAAGAGGCGGTGCAGGGAGGCGACTGGGCCCACCAGGCAATGCCTAGGCGCAGGTGGGCCCTAGGCCACGCCTAGGGGTCGCCTAGAAGGGTCCCACCCCTCCAGGTGCTGTCCTTCGGGCTTCGTCTTTGTTCCGAATAAAAACTGGCCTCCGTGGATTTTCACAACTTTTCGCGAATATTTCCTATACAACTTTTCTGAAATAAAAAGACAGCATAAAACAGGAACTTGCTCTAGGCACTAGCTTAATAGTTTAGTCCAAGAAAATGCCCTGAAAACGTTGGAAGACATGTGGAAATCGTAAGTAAATTGGTAGAAAACAAGCATGGAGCAATCAAAAATTATAGATACGTTCGGGGTGTATCAAAGACATAGAAAAGTAATCCTATAATCAATATCAAAAATACTTTCACAAATATGATGGAATAAATAGGCACAAATACATCTCACCAATCCCTTACATCTCCCATGCCTTGGGGGATTTACTCGTGCATGAGACATATAACAGGCATGAACTCAATAATTAAAAGGTAAGTTTCATCTCAATATTACCTTAGCAAGGTACAATAATTTGCCGATCAACAAGTTCCAAATCAGAAGTTCAATCTAGATGAAGGCTTTTTCAACCTAATCTTATTACAATGGATCTCTCTTTCTCTCTATGAGGTGGAATGGTGATGGAATGGATGTTTGTTGAAGAAGACGATCGTCCGTGGGATCTGGCAGACGGTCACCTCTCTGGATCTCTTCTTCCTTTCTTCTGGTTTCTATGGTGTGTGTTGCATATGTTTTCTGCCTCCTTCGTCTTCACGAAAGTTTCACCTTTTAATGTGCTGAAGGCAGCGGCGCTTGGTACGGTGGTGGGTACGGTCTCTCTTGCGACCATACCACTGGTCATTAAGGCTCTCTGAAAAGAGTATCTGATTTTCTTCTTCCTAGAATTACTTATTATGCTCCAATCATCATCAATATGTTTTATTTCCTTCCTTGTTTTGATAAATCTAAAAATCTCATCAAGAATTAAAACATTTCCAAACATGGTGTTGTTTGGGTTAGTGTTAGAAGCGAAAACCAATAAAAAGTTAAAAACCAAATAAAGAATAGGGAAATGGCAAGGAAAAATTACGTATAAAATGAAGCTATCATGTAGCCGAGCACGAGGAGTCATTCTTCACATACTCGGTAATCGACTCTTGGATGGACCAAGATGATGCCACCTTCTTTGTCGTCTTCGGTTTTGTCCCAATTGGTCGTTTAGAGCCGGCCCCCTCCTCCACTCGGCCGTTCAAAGAAATTCAAAGTTTTTCCACTTTTGACAATCTTGAATCTTCATCCAACAATTCATCGAATTTAGGCCCTCCTTATTGGGGCTGATTTCGATGTACATAGTTAGAGCATCTCACAACTAGATAAAAGGGCACAAGTCAAATAGGCATGCCAGTAGTTTGTAGCAAATAATATCAATTTCATGTGCATGCCAAGTAGACAGGAGTTCATAGCATTTTACTTTCATGGTGGTGTTCTTGCCACTCTTATTTCTCGTCATTATTTGATCATGGCACCCATGAAACTTGTTATGTTGCCCTTGTATGACGCTCCCACCGGTTTTCAATCGCCTTCACATTGCGATCAATGTTGATTTTGTCGTGTGGCAGATATGACTTCTTTTTTGAAGTCCATATGAATCCTATTCCAATATGATTCCTGAGTTTGTCGTGTGCCAGTAATCGGGTCTTAGCTTATTGCCATCCAAGCGTCACAAAATAACTCATCCTCGATGGAGATCCACGAATTGTCTCTTGAGCCGAATCCCTTGGTGTTTTTGTGGTTTTAAACATCTAGCACGTCCACTACCTCTTCGGCGGCCTCCCTAGCATGGCCCTGGGCCGGCGTTTCCATAGTAGCCACCGTGGCTAAGGTGATAAGTGGCGTCGGTGGTATCATCCTACAACATTCAGTGCACAATTTTTCACATTACAGGCTACATTCAAAGTACAATTCTTGACGCTGGCAGTTACATTCAATGCACAATTCACATTGACGGCTTCATTCAAAGGACACATGCACAGGTTTGGCCTCATTAAATGTACACATGAACAAATATACGCACCTCGCCAAGCTCGGCATGTCGTCGAACATGTTGGCGCCGACAGCACCAAAGATCCGTTGTCGGGAAGCCGTGATGGCGGAGAGGAGGAAGAAGATGAATAGCGAGTAAGGCGAAAAGGAATGGGGTAAACAGTCTCATTTAACCCCTATGCCTTATAAGAGGTGGGTCAAATCTCGTAATTTCAAGACCTTTCATGGTAAAATCTTCAACACAAAATGAGGAGCCGGGGCAATCCCGATTAATGTGGAAATACCTTGGGTCACACGGAAATTTAATAGCTTGAGAACTTTAAGATCTCGCCACGCACTCAAGAAAATGTCCTGCTCCTCAAACACGGTTTGCACGTGAAAAACCTCATCATGGCTAAGCGCTTCGTTCCGAAGCGACATGACATGGCATCTTGCTAGAGGCCCATAGTACAGTGACCAGACAAGAACTACCAAACAAAACTAGATAGATGCCTATGGGGTAGGCTAACATCACCGCGGAGATAACGAAGAGTCATCAGCTCCCAAGTCAAATCTCGAAGGGCTCCAAGACAATGATTGCTTGAGTCGACTAAGTGAAATAGTCCCAACGGGCTTGAGCCGACACGGGTAAAGTCGACTCAGACCGGGTGGTTCACCATGTTGACTCAACACGTTCAGTGTAATTTACCTTCATTCGTTTTAGGAGATTACCAAGGAAGTTCATCTCGCAACTCAGCGAAGGCAAATCACCTCTAGTGAACCCGGTCGAAGCCGACGCTAATGCTGAGCCCTAACTAAGTTCATGGGTTAATGTCGGGGAAATGCCTAAACCGGGTAGGCCCGTGAAGAGAGATGGCCCACAAGACCAAGGTGGGGCATGGCTGGCTCACGGCCGCCCCTCTCCATGGGCTTACACGCCATGAGGTGGTCTGGCTCAAGATCTTGTACGACTCTAGCTAAAGTCATTAGACGATACGACGGCTCAACTTGGAAGGCAAGGCAAAAAACGTAGCTGACTCCAAGTAAGTGCTAGCATGTAGTGGTCGCACGTTCGTTGGGATACCCCAAGAGGAAGGTATGATGTAGTCTAGCAGCCATTCCCCCGATTAAGGAACCAGGGTTATCAATCCAGTAGGAATTCGAAGAATTGAGGAAGGTTGCTTGTTGTCTAGCGCGTCAACAAGCGTGGACCTGCACACAAAACACAACCTCTCTCTTGTCCCCAACTTTCCAGGAAGGTTGTCAATCTTCCCATCTTGCTGAAAACTTGAGAATTAAACGTATCGAATGGTTGGAAGTAATGAAAGGGAAAACGGAACAGCGAGCAAACAATTATGAAAAGTGCTAAACAAAGGTTGTATCAATGAGGAAAATAGGACCGGGGGCCATAGTTTCACTAGTGGTGTCTCTCCAAAGAACAATAAACATGCTGGGTGAACAAATTACAGCTGGGCAATTGACAAATCATGAACGTATAACAATACTATTATGCGATATATAGTTCACGGGTTCTAACATTGTAGGCATTATGTCAAAGCATATGGACCGCTATCCAGCATGCATCCATATCTAAAAGTCCACCTTGAGAAAGCTATCCAGCAAATCTCGCTGGTATTAAGTTGCAGCAATGAAGAGATTACTTGTGTGCAACAGACAAATGCATTAAGTACAATATGTAATGTAAGCAATGGTTCCTGCCCGTAGACAAGAGCACCGCTGTTTTCTCTCTAGTGGCAACAGCACATCCCCCTCTCTGCACGTTTCTGTCACTCGAGCGCTGGTTAAGGGAGGCATGAACCCACTATCTAGCATATAAACCCTCACTTGGAGGTGTAAACAACTACGTGGCCAAGGTAATCATAAACACCGGAGAGTATTGCAAGACAATATTAAAACTCTCTAAATATATAAGTGAAGCATCTCAATATGACATGAACAAAATAATCATAATCTCATGGTTCATCGGATCCCAGCAAACACAACATGCACAATTACATAACGGTGGTCTCGATCATGTGAGGTAGCTCACGAGACTCTAAACAATGAGGCATAATGGAGAGAGACTACCAACTAGCTACTGCCATGGACCTGTTGTCCTGAGATGAACTACTCACGCATCGTCTTCGAGGCAATCATGGTCATGAAGAGGACTCCGGCGATGATCTCCCCCTCCGACAGTGTGCCGGAACAAGGCTGCAGAAGCCCTAGATTGGACTTTCGAGGTGATGGCGCCTCTCTGTATGTTTCGTGGAAAATAACTCCGTCCCTGAACTTTTTAGGGTTTAGGGCAACTTATAGGCGAAGAGGCGACGGGAGGCGGTGGCCAGGGCGCCCAGGTGGGCCCTGGCGCGGCCAAGGGTGGGCGCGCGCCTGGTGCCCCCCAGGGGCTCCCTGGCCCCCTCCGGATCTCGTTTGGACTCCGTCTTCGTTCCGGGTAAAAATTCATCTCCGTGGATTTTCAGCCCATTCCGAGAATATTTCCTTCAGAACTTTTCTGAAATAGAAAAACAGCAAAAAACAACAACTGGCCTGGGGCATCTTGTTAATAGGTTAGTGTATGAAATCAACCGGAAAACGAAGGTAAATGCATAGAAAACATGTGGCATTGGATAGAAAACAAGCATGGAGCATCAAAAATTATAGATACGTTTGCAACGTATCAGCATCCCCAAGCTTAACTCCTGCTCGTCCTCGAGTAGGTAAGTGATAACAAAATAATTTTTGAGGTGACATGAAGCCAACACAATCTTGATCAACGATATGTAAAAGCATTGCAAGCTGAGATCAAAGTACTTAACAAAGGCATGATAGATATCATTCAAACAATGTAAACTTAGCAACTATGTTGCAACATGAAAAGTAACACAAATAAAAGACAATGAGTAATAATGCATTGAAAGTGATACGTTTGTTTCAACCATAATGAAAAACATAATAAAGTGGTATTCAGCTTGTCCTTCATGGAATAGCAAAACATAAATGCTAGGACACCTTCAAAGTTCAGATGGTGACTAGATACAAATAATTTGAGAACAAGCAATACCATAATCATAAATCAATCAATAATAAATTTTGAAACTATGCACATTATACTCAGAATGACAACTATGCTCTCTTAATTGGTTCATAAAGTAAGAAGATGGAGACTCAACATAAAAGTAAAACAAAGGCCCTTCGCAGAGGGAAGCAGGGATTACTCATGTGCTAGAGCCTTTTTATTCGAATAAAAACAGAGATATTGAAAATATAATTTTGAGAGAGGTGTATGTTTATGTCAACGAATGCTATTAAGTGACTTATCATCTTTTCATGTTTGATGGCTTCAAGAGCGGCTCCCATAGAGAGAACAATAAAGTTCCTCTTCTCCTTTTGTTGCACAAGCTAAGTTCATGATTTCTCAAGTCCATAGTGTGACGAGATTTAATATGATTGTTGTAGCTTATCTTTTATGGGCTGGGCACCCTTTTGCCTGCTCTTTTTGCAAAATTAAGGACTAGCACATTATTCATGCTAGTCAAGGTGTGAAGCCATCAAACATAAGAACACAATAAAGCACCTAATACTTCCTCATGAGCTAAAACAGGAACACAAAACAGGTTTAATAATTTTGAAAGTTTAAAGGAAACACACGAGCAATTTACTTGGATTGGCGGTGAAATACCACATATAGGTAGGTATGGTGGACACATTTGGCAAAACTTTGGGTTTATAGGAGTTGGATGCACGAGTAGAGCTCATACTCAGTACAGGGTGAAGGCTAGCAAGAGACTGGGAGCGACCAACTAAGAGAGCAATAACAGCCATAATCATGCATAGCGACAAAACATTATTAATCAAAGCATGAAGTGATATTACAAGTCAAAAACTAGATGATCATCAAGGCTAGAGGTGACTGGTTCATAGTCATAACATGGTGTGAGCATGCGCCAAGTCAACCCAAATAAAGCATCAAAGGAGAATAACACAATACCATGCTTCAATATGATAAAAACAACACATGATTTAATTTCAATGGCACATTAAGCACTCTCAGCTATTTGAGACTAGTCATGCTACATCATAAACCACTAAGCACACAATTAAAATAACATCTAACATGACATGCCAAAGTCTAAGCCACAGTCTAAACAAGCTTCCTATTGCACCACTATAAGCATGAAATATTTTACTCTTCTCCAACACCAATCAACTTGTTTGAAACAAATCTCATAGCTAATATTCAACAAAGACCAGAGAGCTAAACATACATAACTGAAGCAAACCCTCTAAACATAATACGAGTGGAAAACAAGAGCTAAACGTAGTACTAGCAAAAATTGAACACTCACAGAACAATAAGAGTGAAAACTAGAGTGTTCTAGGCAATGAAAACGGAGCGTGAATCTCTCCAAACAAAATATGCTAGGATCCAACCATAAACTACAGCAAACAAAACAAAACAAAACTGAAAGCAAAAATAACTGACGCTCCAAGAATAACACATATCAATGAAGCAATAAAAATATAGTGTCTTGAAAGATGACCTGATATTTTTGTTGATGAAGAAGGGGATGCCTTGGGCATCCCCAAGCTTTGATGCTTGTACTTCTTGGATATGTCTTGGGGTGACATGGGCATCCCCAAGCTTGAGCTTTTGTCCATCCTTCATCTTCTCATATCATCCTTCTCTCCCTACACTTGAAAACTTCCTCCATACAAAACTTCTCACAATCTTCATTAGCAACGTTAGTGAATCAAAATAATAAATCCACATGGTTCAGTTTCAACACAAGTCTAGCACTCCATTTAAAACATTAGCTACTTTCACAACTTCTTTTAAAGCTCTTCCCCCCGAAAGATCAACAAAAGAAAGAGATTAAGATGCAAATACAAATATTGGCATAAATCTGTCAAAACAGAACAGCTGGTAAAGATGATTTTTTCGAAAATCTTCTGTTTCTCAAATAAAAAAGTGCGAAACTAATGAAAGTTAGATAATAACCTGGGGCATGTGTCTATTTTGTTTCAAAGCAATCCGACGTTCTGGCTGAGAGAAATTGCGTTTTTCGTAGCAGCACAGAAATCTGTTTTAGTACAGCAACTTCCCCAAATCTCACTACCTCTCTATTAGAGGTTACTCTTGGCACAAAAACGAAATAAAAAGGATAAGGAGAGGTTGCTACAGAGGTAACAACTTCCAAGACTCAAAGAAAACAAAAGAAACTAAAAGAAAACAAAGTGAAAACGAAGTGAAAATAAAGTGGGTTGCCTCCACAAGCGCTTTTCTTTAACGCCTTTTAGCTAGGCATCAAGAACGAATCAAGTATTATCAATTTTATCATCAAGATCATCAAAAATTTCTTCGATGCCCCCCTCGGCAATCTTAATTATTTTAGCAATATTTTGCGTAACACAATAAATTTTATCCACCTGATCAGCTAATTTACTATCTTTCTCACTTTGTTCCTGAATTCTAGACATATTTTTCTCTATAGCACTCATTCTTTCTACAACTTGTTCCATGGGAACATCACATTTGGCCTCATCACCAGGAATATTTCCTAATAAATTTCTAATAGCCTTGTAGGCCTCTAGAGTAGGGGCTCCTAGAAAATTTCCTCCTGTTACAGTATCCATAACATGCCTGTACCACATAGTGAGACCCACATAAAAGTTCCTAAGAAGGATTTTGGTTGTGTGCGTTTTGGTGGATATATTTTGAGCATCATTAATTCTATACCAAGCATCTTTTAAACTTTCCCCACCTCTTTGTTTGAAGGTGAGGACCTCAGCCTCGGGAGACATAACAAAAGGAGTAGAGCTAGACATTCTAACAAAACAAACTAACAACGCAAATAAAAGACAAGAAACTAGAGAGCTAATTTTTTTGTGTTTTTGATAAAGAGCAAACAAGACTAAAATAAGGTAAACTAAGTAAGAACAAAACAAAAGAAAGAAAGTGGAAGTGTGAGACTCCCCTTGCAGCAAGCTAGAAGTCCCCGACAACAGCGCCAGAAATTCTTGATGGCTTGGTAGACGATCACACGCCCGTTGGGATACCCAAGAGGAAGGTATGATGTAGTCTTAGCGGAATTTCCCCCCAGTTAAGGAACCAGGGTTATCAATCCAGTAGGACTTCAAAGACTTGGAGAAGGTTGCTTGTTGTATGGCGCGTCAACAAGCGTGGAACCTGCACACAAACACAAACTCTCTCTTGCCCCAACTTTCCAGAAGGTTGTCAGTCTCACTAGTGGTGTCTCTCCAAAGAAAACAAACAAGCTGGGTGAACAAATTACAGCTGGGCAATTGACAAATCGTGAACGTATAACAATACTATTATGACGAGATATAGTTCACGGGTTCTAACAATGTAGGCATTACGTCAAAGCATATGGACCGCTATCCAGCATGCATCCATATCTAAAAGTCCACCTCAAGAAAGCTATCCAGCAAATCTATCTGGTATTTAGTTGCATCAACGAAATGATTGCTTGTGTGCAACAGACAAATGCATTAAGAACAATACGTAATGTAAGCAATGGTTCCTGCCCATAGACAAGAGCACCGCTGTTTTCTCCCTAGTGGCAACAGCACATCCCCCTCTCTGCACGTTTCTGTCACTCGAGCGCTGGTTAAGTGAGGCATGAACCCACTATCTAGCATATAAACCCTCTCTTGGAGGTGTAAACAACTACGTGGCCAAGGTAATCATAAAACTCTCTAAAGATATAAGTGAAGCATCTCAATATGACATGAACAAAATAATCATAATCTCATGGTTCATCGTATCCCAGCAAACACAACATGCACAATTACATAACAGTGGTCTCGATAATGTGAGGCAGCTCACGAGACTCTAAACAATGAGGCATAATGGAGAGTGACTACCAACTAGCTATTGCAATGGACCCGTAGTCCTGAGATGAACTACTCACGCATCGTCTTGGAGGCAATCATGGTGAAGAAGAGGCCTCCGGCGATGATCTCCCCCTCCGGCAGGGTGCCGGAACAGGGCTGCAGAAGCCCTAGATTGGACTTTCGAGGTGACGGCGCCTCTCTGTATGTTTCGTGGAAAATAACTCTGTCCCCGAACTTTTTAGGGTTTAGGGCAACTTATAGGCGAAGAGGCGACGGGAGGCGGTGGCCAGGGCGCCCAGGTGGGCCCCAGGCGTGGCCAAGGGTGGGCCCGCGCCTTTTTGCAATATTAGGGACTAGCTTATTATGCATGCTAGTCAAAGTGTGAAGCCACCAAACATGATGAAATAATAAAGCACTTAATACTTCCTCATGAGCTAAAAGAGGAACACAAAACAAGGTTTAATAAATTTGAAGGTTTTAAAGGTAGCACACAAGCAATTTACTTGGAATGGCTATAAAATACCATGTATAGGTAGGTATGGTGTACACATTGGGAAAACTTTGGTTTAAGGGTGTTGGATGCACGAGTAGAGCTCATACTCAGTACAGGTGAAGGCTAGCAAGAGACTGGGAGCGACCAACTAAGAGAGCAATAACAGCCATAATCATGCATAGCGACAAAACATCATTGATCAAAACATAAAGTGATATTACAAGTCAAAAACTAAATGATCATCAAGGCTAGAGGTGACTGGTTTATAGTCATAACATGGTGTGATCATGCGCCAAGTCAACCCAAATAAATCATCAAAGGAGAATACCACAATACCATGCTTCAATATGATAAAAAAAACAACACATGATTTAATTTCAATGGCACATTAAGCACTCTCAGTTATTTGAGACTATTCATGATACATCGTAAATAACTAAGCACACAATTAAAATAACATCTAACATGACATGCCCAAGCCTAGTCACAGTCTAAACAAGCTTCCTTTTGCACCACTATAAGCATGAAATATTTTACTCTTCTCCAACACCAATCAACTTGTTTGAAACAACTCTCATAGCAAATATTCATTAAAGACCAGACAGCTAATCATATATATACTAAGCAAATCAATAAGCTCTGAACAAAATACGAGTGAAAAACAAGATCTAAACGCAGTAGTAGCAAAAACTGAACACCCACAGAACAATAAGAGTGAAAACTAGAGTGTTCTAAACAATGAAAACAGAGTGTGTTCTCTCCAAATAAAAATGCTAGGATCCAACCATTTATTACCAGCAAGCAAACAAAACAAAACTGAAAGCAAAATAAAATGACGCTCCAAGAATAACACATATCATATGAAGGAATAAAAATATAGTGTCTTGAAAGATGACATCATAATTTTGTTGATGAAGAAGGGGATGCCTTGGGCATCCCCAAGTTTTGACGCTTGTACTTCTTGGATATTTCTTGGGGGTGACATGGGAATCCCTAAGCTTGAGCTTTTGTCCATCCTTCATCTTCTCGTATCATCCTTCTCTCCCTACACTTGAAAACTTCCTCCACCTAAAACTTCTCACAATCTTCATTAGCTAGGTTAGTGCATCAAAATAATAAATCCACTTGGTTCAGTTTTAACATAAGACAAACACTCAATTTAAACATTGGCTACTGCCACAACTTCTTTTAAAGCTCTGCACCCCCCCCCCCCCCCCCCCGAAAGAACAAAAAAAGAAAAAGATTAAGAGGCAAATGCAAATAAAGGCAGAAATCTGTCAAAACATAACAGGCTGTAAAGATGAATTTTTTCGAGATACTTCTGTAGCTCAAATCAAAAAGTGGTCAACTAATGAAAGTTAGATAATAACCTGGGGCATGTGCCTGATGTTTTTCATAATTTTCTGACGTTCTGGCTGAGAGAAATAATTTGTTTGGTCGCAGCTTAGAAATCTGTTTCAAGACAGCAACATCCCCAAATCGCACTTCCTCTCAATTAGAGGTTACTCTTGGCACAAAAATGAAATAAAAAGGATAAGGAGAGGTTGCTACAGAGGTAACAACTTCCAAAACACAAAGAAAACAAAAGAAAACAGAAGAAAACATAAAGAAAACTAAGGAAAACAAACTGGGTTGCCTCCCACAAGCGCTTTTCTTTAACGCCTTTTAGCTAGGCATAAAACAAGAATCAAGTATTATCAATAGAATTGTAGCTAGTCCTCATAATGGACTCAAAAGGTAACTTCATTCTATTTCTAGGGAAATGTTCCATGCCTTTTTTTAAGGGGAAACTGAAATCTTATAATTCCCTCTTTCATATCAATCACAGCACCATCGGTGCGAAGAAAAGGTCTTCCCAAAATAATAGGACAAGAAGCATTGCATTCAATATCCAAAACAAGAAAATCAACGGGAACATAATTATCATTAGCAATAATAAGAACATTATCAATCCTTCCCAAAGGTCTCTTAATGGTGGAGTCAATAAGATGGACTCCCAAAATACTTTCATCCAAGGGCTTCAAATCAAGCATATCATATAAACTTTTTGGCATAATAGAAGAACTTGTACCAAGATCACATAAAGCATTGCAATCAAAATCATTCACTTTTATTCTAATAGTAGGTTCCCAGCCATCTTGTAATTTTCTAGGAATAGAGGCTTCAAGTTTGAGCCTTTCTTCTTTAGCTTCAATAAGAGCATTAGTGATATGTTTGGTGAAAGCAATATTTAACTTATTAGCATTGGGATCTTTAGTCATTTTTTGTAAGAACTTTATAAGATCAGAGATGGTACAATTATCAAAATCAAGTTTATCATCCTCAAATATAGTGGGAAAAGTTTCTCCTAAAGTCATATTATCATCAAGCCCACTTTCAGCAATTTTCTCACTAGAAAAATTCACACTCTCCAAATTTTGGGGACTCCTTCTACCTAAAGTATTGACCTCTCCAATCCCACTTGTTTTGATATTAACATGTTTATAAACATTAGGATACTCATGGGTACTGAAAGTTTTAACTTCTTCAAATGGTTGTATGGTACAAATTTTAACAGTCTCACTTTTAGTAGAATTTTCAGTAATTTCAGCCTCTCTTTCTCTTCTAGCACGAATTTGAGCCAACATTCTTAAGTTATCATTTATTTGAACTTGTATAGCATTTATAGGTTCAGTTTTATTGGCTTAAAGAGGTGTAGTCCTAATTTTTAAAATTTCAACATCATGAGCAAGACTATCAACTTTTAGGACAAAATTATCTAGTTTTTCAAGCTTTTCCTCAACAGTTTTATTGAAAACTTTTTTTGAAGAAATAAAATCTTTAAGCATGTTCTCAAGATCAGAGGTGGAACTTTTAGGATTGTTGTAAGCATTGCCATAAGAATTTCCATATGAATTACCATTATTATTAGGATATGGCCTATAGTTGTTACCACCAAAATTATTTTTATAAGCACTACTGTTGAAATTGTTTCTAGCAATAAAATTCACATCAACTTGATAATTTTCATTAGCAACCAGAGAGTTCAAGGGAACATTATTAGGATCTATAGGCACTTGTTTAGCAAGCAAAGAAGCAAGCATATCAATCTTATCACTCAATGAAGGAACCTCCTCAACAGAATTCACCTTTTTACCTGTTGGAGCCCTTTCTGTGTGCCATTGGGAATAGTTTGTCATCAAATCATCCAATAACTTGTTTGTTGCACCTAATATGAGGTTCATAAAGGTTCCTCCCGCAGCTGAATCCAATAAGTTCCTCAAAGAAAAATTTATTCCTGCATTAAAAGTTTGGACAACCATCCACGTAGTTAGTCCGTGTGTAGGACAATTCTTTACCATAACTTTCATTCTTTCCCAAGCTTGAGAAACATGTTCATTATCATTCTGCCAAAAGTTCATAATGTTAATCCTCAATTGTATAATTTTTGCAGGTGGATAATATTTTCCAATAAAAGCATCTTTGCATTTAGTCCAAGAATCAATGCAATTTTTAGGCAAAGACAATAACCATTCTTTAGCTCTTCCTCTTAATGAGGAAGGGAACAATCTTAATTTAATAATATCACCATCTACCTCTTTATATTTTTGCATATCACATAACTCAACAAAGTTATTTAAATGAGATACAACATCTTCTCCAATAACAGAAAATTGTTCTTTCATGACAAGATTCAACAAAGCAGGTTTAATCTCATAAGATTCTGCTGTAGAAGTAGGTGGAGCAATTGGTGTGCATATGAAATCATTATTATTGGTACTAGTAAAGTCACAAAGCTTAATGGTATCATTGGTAGCCATGCTTGCTAAATAAAACAAAATAAACTAACAAAGCAAATAAAAGACTAGAGACTAGAGAACTTTTTTTTTGGATAAAGAGAAAACAAGACTAAATAAAAGTAAACTAAGCAAGAACAAAACGAAAGAGAGAAAGTGGAAGTGTGTAACTCTCCTTGCTGCAAGCTTGAAATCCCCGGCAACATCGCCATAAATTCTTTGCTAGCGTGTAGTGGTCACACGTTCGTTGGGATACCCCAACAGGAAGGTATGATGTAGTCTAGCAGCAATTTCCCCCGATTAAGGAACCAGGGTTATCAATCCAGTAGGATTTCAAAGACTTGAGGAAGGTTGCTTGTTGTCTGCCGCGTCAACAAGCTTGGACCTGCACACAAAACACGAACTCTCTCTTGTCCCCAACTTTCCAGGAAGGTTGTCAATCTTCCCGTCTTGCTAAAAACTTGAGAATTAAATGTATCGAATGGTTGGAAGTAATGAAAGTGAAAACGGAACAGCGAGCAATCAATTATGAAAAGTGCTTAACAAAGGTTGTATCAATGAGGAACCTTACACTACTAGGGAAAACACTAGCCGTGGCGCACCGAAAACCCTTACCCGTGGCGCACGGGTGTGCGCCACGCGTCTCGCACCACGCCTATTGGATAGCCGTGGCGCACCGGCTATTGGATAGCCGTGGCGCACATGCCCGGTGCGCCACGGGTATGCCTAGGTGCGCCACGACTATTTCACCAATGTGCCGGCTACTCTGCGAGGTGCGCCATGGGTATACGTCCGGTATTTAAAAAAATGTTTTAGTGCGCCACATCAAACATTATTTTTATAATTAATTTCCCTTTTTGATAATTAATTTTTCTTTTCTGTTTTGATAATTTTATTGGGCGTTTCGGCGTCGGGCACGGCGGCTGCCCGGAGCTAGTCGAGGGCGGAGCGGCGGGAGGGCGGGCGCGACCTTCATCGGGGATGGCGGCCCGCCGGAGAAGGCCAGGAGGTAGCTGCGCGGGTCCCAGATGGAGCACATGACCACCGTGAGCAGGAGCACCGGGAGGGTGCTCGTCGGCGGTTTCATGGATGCAGATAAGGCGGGATCAAGCCCAGCGATGGCAGCAGGACGATGGGGAGACGATGGGAGCTCCATGGCGAGGTCCAGCAGAGGAGGACGGAGGCGCGGGCGTGCTGACTCGATCTTGCCTGCGGGTGGCCTCCGGCCAGAGGAGTGGCGGCTGCCATGGAGCGAAGAGGACGAGGGCCTAGCTCACCGGGAAGAGGAGAGGCGTAGGTGTGCGGGCGGAGCAGTGCGAGGGGAAAGCGCGCGGCGGCGGGGACGGGAGACGGGAGAAGGTGAGAGCTGCGAGGTGGGAGAGAGAAGTGGAAGAAGTCAAGAGAGGTTAATTAATTCATTATTCTTTTATCGGAATATCTAATTGTAAGGCGCCTGCTGGTTGTCTTAAGCGTACGCACGACTGCGACCGTCCGATCACGAACGCACGGTAGAGCTCGCGCGCGATGCACACGTCGCGCACGTCGTGCTCGCGTCTTTGAATAAGGTCGTCTTCACCGCGAGCCACCCATCGCGTCTCCCCCGCGAGCACCTCCCACGGCGTCTTCCTCCCCCCAACGCCACGGCTGCTCCTCCGCTCCTGGCCGCCGCCGATGTCGCCCTGTCGCGGTACCGCACGGGGGCCAGCACCTCCCACGGCGTCTTCCTCCCCCCAACGCCACGGCTGCTCCTCCGCTCCTGGCCGCCGGTGAGCGAGGCGGAGGTGTTGGTGGTGACTGGGGAGGCTGTGGGGTGGGCGACGACCGCCGGAGAGGGGAACACCGCTGGGTCGCCCGCTGCGTCGCGGGAGCGTTCCATCCGCGACGACGTACTTGGTCTTCACGACCGGCGTCGGCGTGGTCTCCCGTCACAGAGACCAGCGGCTTGACGACGTGTTCCGACGAAGAAACCAGCGGCGGCCACGGCTCCTCCAACAGCGGAGGTCACATCCTCGTGGACGCGTCGGCAATGGCAACGGCGGCTCCCGGCGCGACGGCAACTGGCGGAGGCGCCCGGCTCCAAAGCGGCAGTGCCGCTGCTGACGGTGGAGGGCAAGAGCCTTCGCGGCCCTCGGGGCAGCGGAGGACTAAGCTGAAGACTAGCCGACGGGGATGCCGCACCACGGTGGTCGTCCACGGGCTCTCTATCGCCGGTGGCGGTTGTTCCCGAGGGGAATTGGGAATTTGTAACCACACTGAAGAGAAGGGAGGAAATCCTATCTCTTTGTCGATTTTGCCACAGCCCTCGGGTTCTATGCAAATCATGGATAAGTCCGGGCATGTTCTTGATTCGACTACACCGTAAAATCAATGTAGTTATCATACTCTCTGGGTAATAGTTACCACCCCAGTACTGATGAAGTTACCACCCAGTACTGATAAAGTTATCCATGTTTATCATGCTCTCTCGGTAATAGTTACCACCCCAATACTGATAGAGTTAACCACCAAGTACTAATAAAGTTACCCATGTGTTTTCTAGTGTAGTTATCAACCACAAAATTAATGTAGTTATCATACTCTCTCGTTAATAGTTACCACCCCAATACTGATAAAGTTACCACCCAATACTGATAAAGTTACCACCCAGTATTGATAAAGTTACCCATGTGTTTTCATGTGTAGTTATCCACCACAAAATCGTTATATTTACCCTACTCTCTCGATAATAATAACCACCCAGTACTGATAAAGTTATCCCATGTGTTTTCATGTGTAGTTATCTACCACAAAATTGTTATCGTTACCCTACTCTCTCAGTAATAGTTATCACCCAATAGTTATAGAATTTACCCACTCAGAACTGATAAAGTTACCCATGTGTTTTCATGGTAAAGTTATCCAACACGAAATCAATATAGTTACCATACTCTCTATGTAATAGTTACCCACCCAATATTGAACGAGTTACCCACTCAGTATTTATGAATTTATCCATGTGTTCATGATGTAGTTTTCCACCACGAAATCGATTTAGTTACCATGTCCTCTAAATAATAGTTACGAACACAATGTCCATCTTTTTTATGTGTAGTTTCACTATGAAATCGACAGTTATCATTCTAATACTTATGCATGATAAATTTACCATCTCAAATTAATGTGGTAACTTTAAAGCTCGTAAAGATCTAAAAGAACGAGAAAAAATGGTTCTATTTCAACCAAAAAACTAATTGCTAATATGGTGGGTAACTTACGTATACAAGGCTGGGTAACTTATATGTTACGGGGGTGGTAACTTCTAGGCAAAAAAAAAAAAAAGTTGTCGGAACATATCGACATGGGATCTAGTTTCGAAGATCTCGTCGCGACTAGTCCAACGATGAAAACGAATTTTAAATCAGATAAACGGTTTGGGCTACAAAACTTTTTGAATTTTTGAGTTTCGCATTTAATGCGGGATGACATCAGCTTTTTTGGATTTTTGTGCATGCATGCAAAGTAGGGCTATTCTATCTCTCATCCCGTACGTACCGGCCATGCGCATGCATGTATGAGTTAGGTGATTAACAAAAATTATCCTAACGCCTTACGGTTATGCCAAATATAAGTCGCCTTACATATAGTCGTTCCCTTTATTCGTGTGTGCCAGGCAGAGGCAGACGTCGTGTACGTGGTACATGGCTCTGGCTCAATTGGTGGGCCCCTGGCCTCAACCAATCAGGTGGAATCACGCGGATTCTGTGTTTCTTTAGGACGCTTGCGGCCGTTGGATTTTCTGGATGGATGATGTGTAGATAGATGGACGATGGTAGGTTGCGTGTGTATGTGCGTGTCAGCGTGTGTTTGACTGAGATGTAAGTGTGTGCGTTCAGCTCAGACAAAGAGCACGTGAGGCTGCATCCATGCATTTGACATTATTAGCAAATTAAATCGCGGTTGTCTCCTGTAGGCTGATTAGTAGTGATGAAAAAAAATTAATTAGAAGTGATGATGGCTGATTATAAAATGAGACAAACTTAATTAGTAGTGATAAAAAAAATCGCTTAGCCATGGCGCATAATTATTTTGGTGCGCCACGAGTAATCTGGCACCACCTATAAGCCAGGTCCAGGCCGTGGCGCACGGCACTGTGATGTGCCACGGGTATGGGCGATACCTGTGGCGCACCAACAGTACGGTGCGCCACGGCTATGCCTGGACACCCCCAGCCCCCACTACACCTATAGGCGTGGCGCACATCGCGGCGCGTGCGCCACGGCTATGGCCATACCCGTGGCGCATAAAATTTGGTGCACCACGGCTATGGCCATACCCGTGGCGCATAAAATTTGGTGCACCACGGCTAATTAGGCGTGGCTCACGAAAGTGAGGTGCGCCACGGGTATGGCTTCACCTATAACCATTTTCCTAGTAGTGTTAAGTCGACTAGCTCAACACATTAGATAAGCCACTCTATGATGGCATCTGTCGTGTCAACCCTACGACATTGTCCTTGACTCATAAAGAGTTGATGAACCAAGAGAACAAATAAAGGTAGTCGGCTTACTTTGAGGTGAAAGACCAAAATATTAAGAGCATGGACGATGATAGGGAACTAAAAGAAAAGTCCGAGGAGCATAAGATCATGTCCACCGACACGATAAACATGAGCCCGAATCAGAAGGCTTTGTTTGCTGATGAAGTCGAATGCATCAATGAGAAGAGGAAAGCAAAGGGGAAAGAATGATTTTTATGCATTTTCAAGGCTTTGTTTGCCGATGAAGTCTAATGCATCAATGAGAAGAGGAAAGCAAAGGGAAAAGATTGATTTTTATGCATTTTCGATGATGTATTGTGATTTGGTCGAACTTGAGACTTTTGATGCCTATTATGGTGTGGATGGATTTTTATTTTATGCCCCCTCCCCCCCAGAGGACGTATTTTTTGCGTCGGTGAAGATGCTCTTAAGTGACTGGAAACCGCGGAACTGTAAACACAGGATACAAAATTCTGTTTTACCGCTCGGGTTTGCGGGTTCTATTCCGCCGCAGCCGAAATCAACCCCTAACCCAAAAAAAAAAGTTTTACCATTACACCACAATTCCGTCAAATTCATCACAATTCCGACATAAGTTCACCAATTAACATAGTTTGAACAGTGTAAGACAACAATTAACATAGTTTTGTACCCATGCCCAAAAATCTCGAAATGCCCACTACATCATCACCAAATCAATCATCACTGCCACCACCATCCACCAAGTCAACACCGACACCACCACCACCACTTGCCGAACCACCGTCAAATATTAGCGCACCATGGCCTCTACCCGTCATAGCTTGCTTCCTTTGCTCCAAGATTTCCTTCCTTGACATGTCATGCCACTCTTTGGTTAAGTCATCCATCTCATCTCGGTTCATCATCATTATCTTGTTCTCCTCGGCAAGGAGCTTGGCTGCAGACTTGTTCTCCTCAGCTTTGGCTCTTTTCTCTTCAATGGAGGCCTTGCGCAACCCCTCTTCCCGGAGCAATTGCCACTTTTCTTGCTTCTCTTGGGCCTTCTTCTCGGTCATCTCATTCTTTGCTTCCAATGTCTTGGCTACCATTATCTCATTTGATTTTACATGTGATCTATCTTCTCCTTCGAGCTTGATGCCTCGACTTGCTTCTTGAGCTTATCCTTGGTCTTCTTCTTGCCATCGGGCCTATTCTTGTTTCTTCCTCCACTTGGGGCATCATCATCTTCTTCATCATATTCCACTTTGGTGACTTCGCCTCTTTTCGGTTCTTGCTCCCTCAACTTTCATTTCTCACTTCGTTGGAGCAATTTCTGACAATGATCTAGTGCAAGTGGCTTGTCCTTGGAAGATGACATGTCCTTGTACCTGTCTTCTGCAATTCGTTCCTATGAAAAAGAAAACCATGTCAATGTCAAACAATGCAAAAGAAACTCACCTAATTTGCCTCATTGGTAACACTTGGAGGTGCATTCCACATTTGCTCCAAGCATCCACCATAACGGCTACAAGCCGTTTTGATCGCATCCGAACGACCTTGGAGTGACCGATAGGTGCATGCGACCATTTGCAACTGTTTGCCGGATTGGTCAAAGCGAGACATCATTTGAAAGAATTTGGCATCTACCCTTTGCCAATACCGCTTGCCGGTTTGGTCATTGCCTTGAACGGAGTCGAGAGAAATGCTCTCCCAAGCCTTGATCAAGATATCATGTTCCAATTGGGTGTAGTTCATGGCCCTCAGGCGCTTGTTTGCTTGAGATGAATCAAACACCCTCCCCTCAATCTTCTCCACCTCATCTTCTTCTTCCTCACCACCACCATCAACGCCACTATCGGCCTCGTTGTAACCGAAGTGACCGAGAGGGGTTTCACCAATGTTAACCGCGCCCTCATTCAACATGTTTATGTATGAAGTAGTAGGTACCTCATACAAGTTGGAGCTACAAATTCGAGCCACAATTTTATAAAATAACTGAAAATTGAAATAAACAAGAAATGGAAAGGATTCATACCTCACGGCGTTGGTGGGCGGTGCATGCATTCCGTCGAACAATTGGGAGGCGCCGACCAAGTTGGCGACGCAGTCGGCGGCTTCTTCCGTTTCACCACAGCGTTCCTCAGGTTCGTTGGTTTCACCGTCCCGGTCGCGGCGGGAATGGAAGCAAAACCGGCGCCAGCGGCTGCGTCTGCGGGGCCGGCAGCAGCAGCATTGCCCAGCCGCTTGCGCTGCAGGGGGGCGCGGTGGAGACTGCCTCTGGCACGTGGGCGGCGAGGGCGATGGTGGAGCTAGCCGCGAGATCTGCCTGGCCTGTTGGATCGGACAATGGCGCCACCACGATGGGGACGGTGATTAGCGACGGCTAGGAAGCGTCCATGTCGGCGCTTGAGGGCCGCGGCGAGGTCGGACAGAGCAGGGGAAGGGAGATCAGCGGCAGTAGTGGAAGGGAGCGGGAACTCGCGCACGTGAAATGTCCCTCCCACCAACTGATTCCTCGCGATTCAGGGCACCCTTGGGACGGCCGTGGAAACGGTGTTTTCTCGGATTGGAGGGGGAAATTTTCAGCAGCCCTAAAAAACATTTACAGGTCGGGGCCTTTTTCGGATTCTGTTCGGGAACGTTTTATACGCCCAAAAACTGTATGGAGTGGTTATTTCCCGGTTCCTGACGGGATACGGGTTCTGCTAGAGACGTTTCTTGCGTCCAAAAACTTTATGTAGCGGTTATTTCTGGATTCTATGGAGATGATGCCACCGCTCAGGGTGTTTGATGATGTCACGATGATCTATTCCTATTTCACTTATTAAATCTTTGAGCTATGGTTTAGGTACAGTGTCGTTTATGCCAATACAGCTACAGAAAACAACTAGCAACAGAAAATCAGAGAGGCTCGTTTCGCTTTCCCTTCCTCTCTCTACAGTGCAGAGCGGGCGACCAGGGCGGCGAAAGTTTTCCTCTCTTCCTCGCCAGAGCCAGAGCGGATCTCCGCCACCTCTCGCCGCCTTGGCGGTGGGGGGTGGGTGGGGATCTTGCTCCTGGTGTCCTGGCGTGTAAATAGAGTAGGACTAGCTTCCCTCGGTGACGAATCTGAGAGGGATTTGGTGCCGATAGGGATCTGTTCCGGCCTCCTTCCTCTTCCTCGCCGGTGTCGGCGGGTGGAGGCCGTTTTGATGGCTCCGGACGGCGGCTCCGGTGGTCTTTCTGCTCCCCGTTCTTCGGATCGGTGGAGGGTTGCTTTCCCTGGGCGATTGATGGGGCGTCGCCGTCGATCTGCTCTCTGTGGGATCCAAGTTCCTTCACCCCTTCGTCGCCATGGTCCCGTTCTTCTCCGGCGGTGGCTGTGGGGGTGTGAGGTGTTGTGCAGGAGAGGGGGGCGCTCGTGCGCTTCTGGTGCAGGTTCTGTGGAAGTTGGGAGGCTGATCTCGCGCGGCCTAGCCGTTCCGGCGGCGACGGGCGCGGGATCTGGAGCTGCCGAAGGCTTGGCCGTGCGTGTTCAGTGTGCGAGATTCCGCTGCTTGCGGCGGATGGCTGATGCGGTCGACAAGGTTCGTGGTCTTCACTTCTCCAAGGTGCGGGTGGTGCTGCTCTCTTCTTCCTCTCCGGCGTTGTCGGCGTCCTGAAAGTTGCAGTGGCTGCGGTGGTTCGGCGGTGTTCTTCGTCGCCGTTGTACCAGTAGCGTTTGCGTGCGTTGTGGCCAGTGTATTTCTGTACTTTGTATGCTTCTATGAATATACGCTGGTCTCCCTTGTTCAAAAAAAAAAAAGAAAACAACTAGCAACAGGTAACCAAAATTACACTGTTCAATTTTAAACTTATCTTCAGCCCCAGCTTTGAGTCAATATCTGGAAGCAAAGCATCCAGGACACAAGTCACCACCACTTAAGATCACATCGGTTTCTATCTGCGATTAAAATTGCATTTAACCGATCAACACTAATCAAAGTACGCTATTTATTTTGCCTTCAAGGTTGTCTTATTCGTACGTTATTTGTCATGCTCATGTCACATGAAAACTATATATATCATAACATGGCTCTTTTTTCGAATTGAGGAGCTCATGGCTCGACCCAACTACATCTAAGTACCACACAGGTTTTACAGCAACTACAAAAAATACTGAGAATTTTCATTACAGAACTCAACAGCACCTCCACTTCGCACCAGGCCTTCTATTCTTCACCATAAGCAAGGATCTTCCAGATTTATCCCACTCCAATTCTCCTCTGTAAGACAAATAGGGTTTAGGGTGAAACGCACAACCCAACGTGGGGGCCGTCCTTGCTTATATATTGACATACAAAGCAGTTACAATAGATTTACATATACGTACAAACACAAGTCCTATACGTATTCTATCAGCCTCCCTCAATCTCAACTATGGGAAACATATGGAGATTGCGCTTGCACTCCTGAAACAACGGTAGTGGTAGCGGCTTCATGAAAATATCGGCAGGCTAATCCTTGGAAGCAACAAATCGGACTTGTAACAATTTCTGAGCAACACGTTCATGGACAAAATGAAAATCAACTTCAATGTGCTTTGTCCGTGCATGGAAGACTGGGTTGGAAGCAAGATATGTAGCACCCATATTATCACACCATAAGACAGGTGGAGAGTTTTGTCGCACACCAAGTTCCTTAAGCAAGGCTTCCACCCAGATCAAATCAGTTGTTGCGTTAGCAACAGCTTTATACTTAGACTCTGTGCTGGACCGCGACACAGTAGCCTGTTTGCGAGAACTCCAGGCAATCAAATTCTCACCATAAAAGAGGGCATATCCCCCTGTTGATCGCATGTCTGTAACATCTCCAGCCCAATCAGCATCAGAATAAACCGCAACAGAACTGGTCACCGAAGGACGAAGGAACAGTCCATGATCATGAGTACCATTAACAAACCGCAAAATTCGCTTGACCGCAGACCAGTGTTCCTCAGTAGGCATGTGAAGAAACTGACAGACACGATTAACCGCAAATGACAAATCAGGACGCGTGAGAAGGAGATACTGCAACCCGCCCACAATACTTCTATAACTGGTGGCATCCTCATCCGACAAAGAAGGACTATCACTAGGAAACAGTTTGACAGTGGCTGACATAGGTGTATCTGCTGGCTTGCACTTTAACATACGAGCACGCCGAAGAAGATCAAGAGAATACTTGTGCTGGGTCATTGTGAGACCACCACCTTGTCGAGCCACCTCAATACCAAGAAAATAATGAAGCGGACCAAGATCCTTGACCGCAAACTCCTGACGAAGTCCAAGAAGAAGCCGATCAACAGCATGTGATGAAGAACTGAGAACAATGATATCGTCAACATACACAAGAAGATATATAGTGACATCAGGCCGGTGAAGAATGAACAAGGACGTGTCAGCAGTAGACTCCTTAAAACCATGCTGTCGCAACACTGTCGCAAGACGGGCATGCATGCACGTGGGGCCTGTTTAAGACCATAAATAGCCGTAGTCAGACGACATAGATGATGAGGGCGAGCAGGATCCTCAAAACTAGGAGGCTGGCGCATAAAAACTTCCTCTTCAAGAACACCATTTAAGAAAGCATTCTGAACATCAAGCTGACGCATAAACCATCCTCGTTGAACTGCAAGGGAGAGAAGCAAACGAATGGTCGTAGGTTTAACCACAGGGCTGAACGTGTCCTCATAGTCCATTCCAAACCGCTGTTTAAAACCCTTTGCAACCAACCGGGCTTTATACCTCTCAATAGTGCCATTAGCATGGCGTTTGACCTTGAAAACCCATTTAGAATCAATGATATTAAGACCAGAACGAGGAGGAGTAAGCTGCCATGTACCATTTTTCATCAATGCCTCAAACTCTGTCACCATTGTTGCACGCCAGTGAGGAATACCAAGAGCAGCACGAAAATGTCGAGGCTCTGAATGTGGATCAGCAACCGCCTGGGCCATGCAAGTAGCTAACCAGGCAACGGTTCCATCAGTCGGCTTCCGTGGTTGATGAATACCACGAAGGCTGTGTGTAACAGGACGACGAGAACCAGCTGGAAGAGGAACCACAGGCTCAAGTATTAAGTCAGGCGAAGGAGGTGCAGCACCGGCTGGAGACGAAGGTGTCGGAGACGACTCGTCCAATGGCTGGAACGGAACCAGCGGCAGAGGGGCCACAGCATCGGGTGTCGCAGACGATCCCGAGGACGCTGCGGTAGGTGGCGTCAGGGGCGAAGAGCCTCGCGCGAGGCAGAGAGCGACGCATCAGCTCGCGCGTGAGCGCGCGAATCCGAGGGCGACACATGGTGGACCGGTGGTGAACCAAGCCCACGCAGCGGGGTCAGAGGACCCGCCCGCTGCATGTGATCGACGTCGCCATGCACAGGAGCAGTAGCGGAGAGCGGCGTCGCATTTTCTTCAAGAATTCAAGTCGGGCGCCACGGCCAGTGCCTGCACCATGGTTAGGAAGCAACAACGGTGCATATGCATAGTCTTCAAATTGGTCAAGCGAGACAGGAAAAACAGAGAGGAGGAAGGAGAATCGGTAGATGGCAAGTTAGAAAAAGGAAAAACAAGTTCATCAAAAACGACATCACGACTGATATATACACAATTGGAGGGAACATGGAGACACTTGTAACCTTTGTGAAGGGGACTATACTCTAAGAAAACACATTTTTTGGAACGGACTCAAGTTTATGTTTGTTATAGGGGCGGAGATTGGGCCAACAAGCACAGCCAAACACCTTGAAGAAGGTATAGTCAGGTGTCTCGCCCAAGAGACGCTCAAGAGGGGTTTGCATGTTAATGACACGAGTGGGCATACGATTGATGAGAAAACATGCAGTAACAAAAGCATCACTCCAGAATCTAAAAGGAACAAAGGCGTGAGCAAACAAGGCAAGACCAGTCTCGACAATATGACGATGTTTTCGTTCAGCACTACCATTTTGTTGATGTGTATGGGGACATGAAACACGATGAGAGATACCAATTTTCTGAAAGAAAGCATCAAGTTTAATATACTCGCCACCCCAGTCAGACTGAACATGTACAATTTTGTGCTTAAGGAGCCGCTCAACATGGGATTGAAATTGTAAGAAAACAGCAAAGACATCACTCTTACGTTTAATGAGATATAACCATGTAAACCGACTATAAGCATCCACAAAACTGACATAATAATTATGACCACTGACTGAAGTGTGGGCAGGGCCCCACACATCTGAATAAATAAGCTCTAAAGGACCAGTTGTTACATGCTGAGAAAGTGAAAAGGGTAACTGATGACTCTTGCCTTGCTGACAGGCATCACACACTAATTTATTTTTATTGGACACCGTGGGAAGCTCATTACGACTAAGAACGTGCTGAACAATCGGAGATGAAGGGTGGCCTAAGCGAGCATGCCACTGCGAAGACGAGACTTTGACAGCGCTGAGAACTTGTTTAACCGCAGGAGCATCAAGCGCGTACAGACCACCACGCCACCGACCTCTAAGTATGGTTGCCCGCGTGTCCAGGTCCTTAACAAAAACACTATTAGGATGGAACTCAACAAGAACATTATTATCATGGGCAAGTTTATGAACAGACAACAGATTTCTAGAGATAGTAGGAACATGAAGGACATTGCGGAGATAAAGAGGCCTAGACGAAGGAGTAGGAATAATTGCTTGACCAACATGAAGTATACGCATACCTGAACCGTCGGCCGTATGAACCTGGTCCTTGCCCTGATAGGCCTCCCTCATGTGGAGCTTCTCCATCTCCGCAGCAAAATGATCAGTAGCTCCAGAGTCCGCATACCATGTAGGATCAACCGGAAGAGTGGATGTCTGCCCCGGATGCGGTGCTGGAGGACCATAAACATGATTGGCCATCGCAAGTTGACGCTCAAGGAACCGCCCATCATTGTGCATACCAAGAAACGATTTGTTGAACCTTTTGAAGCAGCGTGCAGAAACATGCCTCGGTTCATCACAGAGTTGGCAGATGGTACGTGACCCGCCCGGACGCGCATCATCGCGTGGGCGAGAATCAGCACGACCCGCCTGTGGCACACCACCAGAAGCTGGAGCAGGCCGTGGCGCAAAACCACCAGGCTTCGACGAAGATGGGCCGGAGCGAGGGAACGGGGCAAACCCACCCGGAGACGCAGGCTTGGACTGCTTGCCGAAGCGGGCCGCATTGGCCTGATGGGCCACAGCGCGGCGACTGTCGACTCGCTGCTCCGTCGAGAGGAGGCGAGCGTAGAGGTCATGCGACGGCATCGGAAATTCACGATCACGGACGAGCTCGACGATGGAATCATACTCCTCATCAAGACCATCAAGGACGAAGTTGTTGAACTCGTAGGGGCGGAGGGGTTGCCCAATAGAGGCAAGGGTATCCGCTAGGGTTTGGATTTTGTTGAAGTAGACCGCAATGGTGGAGTCGAGCTTCTGCATACGGCCGAGCTCTGATCGGATGTGAGAGGCGCGGGCAGAAGTGCGCACAGCAAAGGTGCGGCCGATGATGGTCCACGCCTGCGCCGAGGTCTCGGCGAACATGATCATGGCGCCGACAGACGGCGTCGAAGATGAATGGAAGGCCGACAAGATGGCCTGATCCTGCTGAACCCAAGCCGCAAAGGCGGGGTTGGGCTTAACCTCCGGGGCGCCACCTTCCTTGGGGATGGAGATGGTGGCAGAGGACACGGAAAGGTGCCCTCGACGTAACCATGGAGGAGATTGCTCCGGAGCTGGGAGACAACCTGAGCATGCCATAAGAGATGAGTCCCGGCGGCGAGCTTGGTGGTGATGTGTTGGCCGAAGTAGATCGGACCAGCGGAGGGAGCCACGGTGGACAGGGAGGAGAGGGGCTGCAACGCAGCAAACTCAGCAGCGGAGGGCGCCGACGAGAGGGACGACGAGACGTTGAAACGGCGGCGGCAGAAGTCATGATTGGATCGGTTTTAGTCTGATACTATGTAAGACAAATAGGGTTTAGGGTGAAACGCACAACCCCACGTGGGGGGCGTCCTTGCTTATATATTGACATACAAAGCAGTTACAATAGATTTACATATACGTACAAACACAAGTCCTATACATATTATATCATCCTCCACATCGGTGCCCATCCTTGACGAGCACTGAAGACCTCCAAAGACACTCTAGACATCAGAGCATGGCTTAGTGTTGTTTCTAACAGTTCTTACAAAGAACAGATATCGACAAACATTTTCAATGCAATGTGCATACATTCTGGATGCTATTTTTGGATCATGACTGCGCCCAACAAAGGAATTAATATCGAAACTATCATAAGTGGCAACATCTGCATCTTTTCCAACCAGCTACGAGGGTATGTCATCGCAAGGTAAGCAATGAAAACAGCATAGCAGGTCCCAAGGATGACAGCGGCTTTCTGCATGCAAAAAGAAAAGGAGCATTGCGGTCAATTGATTTGCTGTAGCAGTTGAAATTTGGTGTTTACGAGAAATAATAATACTAGTAAACAGCACATACAAAAGTTGGAACTAGAATCGAATAAGGCCTTTGTACCAGTGGAGATGGTATGAACTAAGAGAAAGATGATAAATTGCCATGCATTATACTAAGAACAAACCCAGGAGCAAATTTGTTCAACGACTATACTTCTAACATCCCTGGAACGTGCGAATTGGGCAAAGCTCGCAAAGCTTGTGTTTATGCTGCTGGCCTGCCACCCAGCCCTGCCAGATCAATGTTGTCGCTCTCTCTACTCCCTGGTTGGGGGGCCAGTGCACATCGTCCTTGGACATATCTCGACCAGATTTTGTTTCTTTATTTGTGTCATGCAATTATTTCCGGTGGACACCATGCCACCAATCTCCACTAATGCTATAAAAAAACAGAGGGGCTGATCCAAACCATCTGGACCGTTAATTCCAAATTGATTCTGTGTTTAGCGGAGTACAACACCCCATCAAACCATGCTTATGCCCCTTTTATTCCACCCACAAAAATCATCTAATCCCTTCGCACAACAGATCTTGCGCTAATTTCCGGTCAACCGCAGCCGTCCTTGTTGCTTACTCAGCAGCCTGAAGGAAACACCGCCACCGCGGTCATCCTGGGCCCATCGGAGCAGCCACAAACCATGCTTATGCCCCTTTTATTCCACCCACAAAAATCATCTAATCCCTTCGCACAACAGATCTTGCGCTAATTTCCGGTCAACCGCAGCCGTCCTTGTTGCTTACTCAGCAGCCTGAAGGAAACACCGCCACCGCGGTCATCCTGGGCCCATCGGAGCAGCCACACCCGAGAACCCCTGCTCAGGTTGATCGCCAGCCACACACACCACAATGACAGGGTTCCGGCGTTCCGCCATCCATGCTGGAGCAGAAAGGACCCATCGACGGCGACCTAGGTCCAGTCGAAATTAGCCTACCTCCACGCCACTGTTACGGACACCAAGATGGTTGTGGTGCTCCATCAGCAAAGGAACTCGAGTACCTCGAACTCTCAGGTTTGGTGTTCCTCTACCTCAATCCCCTATGTTCCTAGGGCGATGATACTTACTGATTCATGACTGCCTACTCTCTGTTGTGCTTAGATCGCTTTTCTAGGATTCCATGAATTGGTTATTCCCCATACGGAACTCAAGTACAGTACTTTCAGATGTTGTTCAAACTGCACAACGCCAGCATGTATGGTCCTGTAAGCCAGCAGGTTTCTTCAATTGCTCAATGTGTCCTTCCCCAGGTAGATTGACATTGTTCATTGCAATCATGATTTGAGGTCGGGCTTACAGCTTTCATAATAAAAAGCTATATAACGTTGATCCGAGTAGTACTAATATTTTTTGTGTAGTCTCCAGGACCATAATCGGTTAACCTCTCACATCAATTCCAATGTACTACCTCCGATCCATATTAGTGGACACAACTTTGTCTAGATACACATGTATCTAGTCTAAATACTTAACTAGATACATATGAATTTAGACAAAGCTATGGCCACTAATATGGATCGGAGGGAGTAGTAATTTTTGCACGCGTTGACAATTTATATATTGCTGTCGGGGGATGACCCCCGGGTGGTCCAAAGCACTTAGAAGATTATCTCTCAGTGAATTTGCAGGCTGCCCAAGCCAGACCAAAGCATGGCATCCTGGAGGATGCCAGAAGCACCCGGCCGTCTAGGAGAGCCAGCTGGACTGAAGCCCAACCGGAAGGCCTTAGGGTCTGGCTGGAGAAGATGAGTAGGCTGGCCGGTTAGCAGAAGTCAATGCGACACGGGTATGGGTGGGCACAAAAAACCGAAACCAAACACCGAAACCAAAATAACCGGAACCGGAACCGAATACACCGAAACCGAAATAACCGAGACTAATTTCGGTTGGTAGTTGTGATTAACCGAATTTAAATATGTAAATTCGGTTTTGACCCTCAGTTGACCAAACAAACCGAAAAACCGAGATATAAAGGGACACAAAGCAACATCATTCATCTCGTGTGTAGTGTCGTGTGTGCTTACATACTGCACTAGGCCAGTCCATGCACGTACATACTGGTGGGCTGCATGTACGCATCCATCCTAGTGTACCTAATCATGTACTTAATGTATTCTTTTTTTTGTTTGCTACACATGCTTTAGTTAGGCATTTACTTGACTAGTTCACGGACGTGGCCCACTCGAAAGGCACTAATTTGTGTGGCCGCAACCGGAAAGTGCTTTTGGCTCCCGAGCTCTAGTGCTCCTGGCAATATAAAAAATTCGAAAAAAATATTTAAAGTTTCAAAAAATTCTAGACGTAGTCCATGATGTATCCCTACGCACGTGCAAAATTACAATGTGAAATTCTTTGTATTTTTTGCTACACAAAACTGACAAAATATCAAATATTTTGGAGATTTGAAAGACTATATTATAGATCTATGCATTTGTCATTTTTGTGTAGCTTAGTGTTTCAAACAGAAGTTTTTCACGTTTGTAGAACATATCATTGGAAACATTCAGAACTTTTTTCACATTTTTCTAAAACTTGTAAATATGATTTTTGATTTTTTTTTTTTTAAGTGCAGAGAGCACTGGAGCTCGGGAGCACCAAATCCCCACTCGGCCGCAACTCACTACTCACAAGTCTTGGTCGTTGTGGTCTAGTTTCCCTACATGCCACCATACAGACATACAGACATGCGTATACGTGGTGTTCTTTGCTGCCAGTTTGTCACATTTGGTCAATTCGGTTTAAAACCGAACAGCGAACCGAATTGTCGGTTTAACCGAACTACCAGTTACTAGAAAACCGATATAATTTCGGTTGTCATTTCTAATTACCCGAATTATTTAAAAACCGAACAAACCGAACCGAATTTTCGGTTAAAACCGAATGCCCAGGCCTAGACACGGGGTATGGGCCGCGTACCTACTGCGTAGGGTGACACCGCCTACGGTGCCCCCACGTCGTCAGCAGCCGGAGACTTTGGTGATTTGGTCTCCCACGTCGTCAACAGTGGCGCCGCGGTATGGCTTCCGGCCACTGTGCCCGACATCACTCTAGGAATATCCCTGTAGCGGTTGTTCGCGGGACCCAACCGGCTGACCGTTGGCCAGCCGGACCCCTAGTAAGCCAGCCTGCCAGCCCCTATATAAGGAAGGCTAGGAACCTTGGAGGAGGGAGCGATCTCTACAACCCCTAGTCCATCTTCTTCATATAGCTCAAGGAGCAAACTCTGTAACCTGTGAACATCATAGTAGATCCTTGCAGAGTAGGGGTGTTACCTCACCAAGAGGGCCCCGAACCTGGGTACATCGTGTCTTCATTCTTGTTGCCCAATCTCGTGCGAACACCGTCGCCTGCTAGTTGCTCCACAAACTAAACTCCATCGCTAACCCGATGGTGCTGCCGTGCAACACACCACGACAGTTGGCGCCTACCATGGGCCATATGGCGGCGACCGGAGTCTCGTTCTACACGGGACCCCGCACCAACTCCGGCGAGCACGTCTCCTCCGGCCTCGTCCTGACGTTCGGCGCCTTCGACTGCGTCCTCGACAACGCCACATGCTTCGTGAGTCCCATCCTCCCGAGAACGGCTCCATCATCCACTTTGGCGACCACCGCGTCTTCGTCGCCGTCGTCCTCGAGTACGCCGCTGAGGGGCACGCCTGCTCAGACCACCTCCCTGAGGAGGTTGCCGGCTGCGAAAGCAGCGCCGAGCCCCTCATCTTCGCGGAAGTCATGGTTACCGTCACATCTGCTGACGCGGACCTTCCAGGCAGCAGCCGGCCACCCCACCCGCCGACATCGACGCCCTGATGCAAGACCTCATGACTCCCATTGCTCCAGGCACTGGAACTCACGCGCCAGCGTCTCCTAGAAGGCAGCGTCGCCACAACACAGCGCCGAGTGGAGGCGCAAATACGCGAGTTCAACTCCGTCCATGGTTTCACACACGTCTCGGCCGGCCCCAGCCGGCAGGGAGACGTCCGACAACGCGGGGGCAACCTCGTGCATGAGCTGGGAATCACCTCCGACCCAACGGTGCCGCCCGGCTACCGCCAGCCGGTCTACAACACCCCCGTCAAGAACATGAAGGCGATAGCGGCCACGGCAGCCGAACTCGCCGGTTTGCAAGAAGATATGCAACGCCAGCAGCAACGTCTCTAGTACCACCTAATCGCTGCGAACCGGCAGCAGGCGACATACGGCCAACGAGACGCCTCCGGCTCGTCTAGCCTAGCAGGCAGTAAGGGCGCTCCCGGCGCCGCCCAGGCGGTCGCGCTACTCCCCAACCAGCCGGAGCCGGGGGCAACCCGGAATGATCAGCATGCTTCATCACCAAATCCCGACCACCGGGAACAGCCTCGGCCAGACGGCAACGTCAATTCCAGCGCTCGGCCAAGGCGCACCTATGGGCCGGCTGCAGGAGGCAGCCGGCAGAATGGCAACGACAACCGCCCGGCTTCCCAATGCGGACCCCGCTAGCCGGATTTCAAAACTAACGGCAACCCGGCTGCCGCTTCTCAAGACGGCACCCGTCAGCCGGATCAGCAGCCCAACTACAACAACAATAGCGCGGCGTCCCAAGGCGGCAATCGCCAGCCGGAGACCCGCGCGGGCAACAACCGAGCCGCTACCTACAGTGGCAACCAGTACGCAAAGCCGGCTAGCCGAGTCCCTCTAGCAAACGTCCACAGCCAGGGTCCCCCAACCGGCATCGATGCCTGCGCCCGCCTCAACACGCTAGAGGCGTCACGCATCGTCGAGGAGGAAGACATGGCAAGGCACAAGTGCCTCAGGCCCCGCATCACGCAGGAGCCCTTCATTAGGGGGTTCATGCACCCAAAAGACACGCCCAAGTATGACGGTAGCACCAAGCTGGAGGACTGGCTCGCCGACTACACCACCAGGGTCGGCATAGCCGGCGGTAACACAAAAGTGGCGGTGCGTACGCACCGCTAATGCTAAAGGACTGAGCACGCACATGGGTGAACAGCCTCCCAGACGTCAGCATCAACTCCTGGCTGGATTTCGAGTCCGTCTTCGTCACCAACTTCTCTAGCACCTACAAGCGGCCCGGCCGGCCGCAGCATCTAGCCAGCTGCGTGCAGCACAAGGATGAGACAGACCGCGACTACCTCACGAGGTGGTCCACCTTACGCAGCACCTGCGAGGGGGTGAACGACGGACATGCCGTCGGGTTCACGAACGGCTGCCTCGACGGTACGATACTCAAGCACAAGCCCCTGCGACGGGACCCACGGCCATCGCGAACAAATACGCGACGGCCAGCTCGGCCAAGCAGATACCCATCCGCCTAAACACATCCGGCCAGCAAATCATCAACGAGCCAACCCAGAATGAGAGCGGCCAAACGACGGGAAGGAAAAGCGGTGCCCCGTCGCGAGGATTGGAACGGGGTGCACATCGTCTGCGAGGTCGGCGGCGATGCGCTTCTGCGGGAGAAGAGGAGACGAGGCGTGAGATAGAAGGAGGAGCGGAGAGGAAGGAGGCCCCGCGACCCCTATTTATTGCCGGGGGGAAGCGTAACCGATGCGCGACTCGCGGCGGAACTGCCTCCCACGATCTGCCCACGTGGCACGAAGTACCGCGGCGCAGGGGATCCCGCCACGGCATGGTAGGCCGTAGAAGATCCGAAGCACAAGAACCGAAGCGACGACAAGACTTGACGGCGGTAGCAGGGCCACTTGATAGGGCCTACGTCATCAACGACGTCACATCTACCCGGTGGCGCGGAGCACTCGAGGCCCTGCGCACCCAGCCGGACAGATCATGCCGGTATCTTTTGGGGAAGCAGATAGAAGCTTCCCGGCGGACGGGCCGGCCGCGAAACTCCAACCTGCTCGGGGGCTACTGTCGGGGAATGACCCCCGGGTGGTCCGAAGCACTTAGAAGATTATCTCCCAGTGAATTTGCCGGCTACCCAAGCCGGACCAAAGCACGGCATCCGGAAGCACCCGGCTGGCTAGGAGAGCCAGCTGGACCGAAGCCCAACTGGAAGGCCTTAGGGTCCGGTTGGAGAAGACGGAAGCGGCCAGCCTACTCTGGCCGGTAAGCAGAAGTCAATGCGACACGGGGGGTATGGGTCGCGTACCTACTGCGTAGGGTGACGCCGCCTACAGTGCCCCCACGTCGTCAACTACCTCGACGAGACATAAAAGAGGCGAACTATGTAGTTAAAAATGTTGAGTTGGGACAGTTTGAAGAGTTTCAGCAAAGATAAGGAAATGCGGTTGTGTTCTTTCCTTCATTACTGTGGGGTCAGGACGCAAGAATGTATTTCCTTCATGATCGGAACAAGTGTCGGCTCATCTGTGTGTCCGTTGGCAGCACAGGGACCAGGGGTGGTGCCTGCACCCTCACGCACCATTGTCGTTGTTATGGACTGTTGTACAATCACCAGCCCTTTGTTGCTTCCATCTTCTGTCATACAGATGAGGCCCTTCAATCTGTTGTGTCGCCGTCGCCGTTGTTTGGTATGACACCTTCATTCGATTTTTTCAAGAGTTGCGAGAAGATGCTTAGATAAGTTCATGCTATTTGTTTGCCAAAGTTGTACAAGTTGTTCATAATTGCTGGTTCAAATTCCACCACATGGCTGAGATCTAGCAACCATCATTGGGTACCACACCTCGCCACCATCGCTATCTGAATAAATCCAACATGTTCGGTTTTTGCAATTTCAAAGATTTGGCTTTAATTGATAGAAATTTACCAATTTCAAAACCAGGTCATAGACAATTGAGAGAATAAATTTCAACTACAACTCATAGAAAGAAATTGACCAATGTCAGAATTAAATAGCAGGTTGTTAATAGTCAGAAACATCTAGGTTCCATTGAATATGTGAATTAACCAATGTCCACATATCTTTTTCAAATATGAGAGAAAAAACTTATCTTTTTCATTGCTATCATTCTGTTGAAAGTAAACTCAAGCTCGGCACGGAGAACAAATGATTCTTTATATTGTAACATACTGACTCAGATTGATCAATGGGAATAAAATGTTCCAGTGAAAAAATGGTGTTACTTGTGTATGGTTCACTTGGGGCAGGAGACTAAAAGTAACGAATGGTGAACGCCTAATGCAGATTTCATGACCTTTAGGTGATTGATACTATAAATTTTAGTTTAATTGTGAGCTTATTGCTTAATTCAAGGTTATCGTTGTTGCCTTTTACATTTTTAAGTGCCAACTGCAGTGTCGACCAATAAGCGATTAATCTCTAATGTGAGGTCGACCGAGCAATAAACGATAAGCGATATCTTGAACAGTTGACTTTCCATCTCGTGGCGGCCATGACGTGGTTGAGGACGCCGCGTGCAGGAACCACCGAGGGGCGAACTTGCCGTTGCAGGCCATGAGGAAGGCGGTGCCTCCTTGCCGGCGGTACAGCCGTACATCGCCGTCTTCCCGTCTAGGGGAAGCACGTCCGACGAGATGGCTGCCCAAAACTCGTCATCCTCCTCGAGCGTAGTACTAGTAGTCACTGGTAAAGCTTAGAAGGGGCCGGCCTAGGCCATGGCCCGCCCAGGTTTTTGGCCCAAAAAATGTAACTACATCAAATCACCGCAGCAGAGGCTCAGCCTAGTCGAATGCCCTTTGTGCTGCCTCTATTCTTCACACAAACGCACGACTCGTTCGACTAAAGTGAAGAAAAAAGGATCGCACGAGGGGACTGGACGTGGTCGAACGAATTGTTTCTGGACGCAGACGGAGCGGTGCATAGACTGACCAACCTCCACCCACGCCTTGCTAGGTTTATAGAAATTTAGGGAGGGCCAGATGGAGAACAAGGAGGAGGCGGAGCAGGGCAGCACAGCACCGCCGCCCGCAGCCAGGGGATTGCCGGCTCGCTGCGGCCCGCAACCAGACGTCACCAACTGCACAAGGGCATGGGGCACCTGCTAGCAGGATGTCTAGCAGCCGATGCAGCGACCAGCTACTGAATCGAGCTCGTATCTTGCATAACTTCCCTAGTTTCTAGTTAGCATTTTTCAATTGAATGCATGGATTGGTCAGCTGGATTGTTCACCGAATTTGTTTTCAGTTTTACAAATTGCAACAGGCGGATGCATATGGTATATTATGAATACTGTTTAGAAATTAGAATCTACATTTTTGCCTTGCTTCACGTTATATTTTCTTTGAAGCTCCGCCGCTGCTAGCAGTACTAGCTATCCAAACAACCGGCTAGCGTGCGAATCAACCCAGCCAAAATCTGCGATCCACCAGCGCAGAAACAGAGCATCATACAGCCTAGGAAAACAGAGGACCAGGATATCCGTCAAAACGCATCCAAGAAATCGGTCCCGGTTGACCCGGCTGAATCCGTCGAGAAGCACGGCTAACAACTTTGCATACCATGCTAAACATGAACCAACCGCCGGGGAAGGATATGCCCGGAGGAGGCGGAGCCCAGGCCAGCGCTGCCGCCATAGATGCAATAACGGATAAATCACCGGGGAGCTCCAAATCCTGCGGTCGGCCGGACGGCTCGTGGATTCGCAGGCGGATCTTTCGTCCGGGACCAGACGGGATTCCTAATCGTATGCTAGCGCCCGGATTCTCAATCGTATGTTACCGCCGGGATCTGAAGCCTAGACGCTACACCATGAAAGTACACAGAGGAAGTGGATCAGGGCACTTACCATGCATAGCTGGAATAGCAACGCGGCGAGAGGGCTCGATACTCTGGCCTCCACCGGCGGCGTCAACTTCGCCTTCATTCTCCTGGCGCTGGAGCAGACTTGTGTGAAGGTGGGCAGGAAGCACGAAAGACTGTCCATCTACCACACACCGAGACCCGAAACCGAACTCACTCTGTTGACCCAAAACCTTTATGTGGCCCAGACAATACAACGATAACAAATCTGACGGGTTTCTCAAAAAAAAAAAAAAACTGACGTCGCTTTCCCTTTGCTTTTCTTAAAGGTCTTTTCCAGCTGGACTGTAAGGACATTTCCAGATGAAACTCCAGCCAAATTATACACAGATGACTCGGACCCGGCTTCATCACGTGGTCCCTATGTCCATGCTGCCCAAAGCAACACGCTACTCGGGTTGGAAGTCTAGAGAGCCGACAATAAAAAAAATCATCAGTGGGAATGTTAAAAGTTTAGATTAATCATGCATTTCAGCTACCACTATCTCATCACTCGGGAACACTTTTCAGAGCTACTGTACGAATTTTTTAATAAATAATATTTTATTAGGATCGTATTCTCTTCATTTCATAGCTTAGTCACAATGGAGAGTAACATAGAGTAGTAAGGTAGTAACATAGAAGTGTAGAAGTGGTAACGTAGGGGATTTTATTTATTGTTTTGTTGGATCTATAGTAGTATTCCTCTATGATTCATATGTGGCATGTATCAATATGAAATTTTGTTTACGTATAGAAACATTTTTCTCCACGAACGGTACATATACTTACATGGTATGAGTACAGATAAATGAGGATCACTAGGACTAACCCCTAGCAACTTCTCCAACATATTTATCAAGATGTGCATTACAGAGCATATGGGATATAAAACTGAACATCTCACTAGTTAATTACTAAATTAAGCTAGCAAGTTCAGGGAAGACAATCCATTCCGGATGGATAGCTTACGACTGAACAACACGAAGCTTGAAGCATCTACAATCTGTCACTTAAACGCACCACACACAAAAAAAAAATCTCCATGAACGGCACAGATACTGAAACATTGTCCTTACAAGGCTATGTCTATAGCAAATTCGAGAGATCCACCTTCACATTCAGTCATTGACTTACTCATGCATATTCCCAACGGGAAGTCTATCCCCTCCATCTTGATCAGTGAGCAGTCCAAGCTTTTTTGTAGAAACGGAGTGAGCAGTGCAAGTTGAAGCAATCACACTGCAATGAAAGGATAAACATAACTAGAACCATCTATTTGCAACATCAGTTCACAGTTAGCAACGAAGATTGAAACCAACGAAAAACTATTGAAGAAAATAGGTTCAGATCAAAGGATACTGAATTACCGATCCCAACATGCATTGATCCAGTATCGCTCTATTCATAAATCAAAACAATTATACGCGGGCAGCATCGGCGTCCAAGCCTGCAGTCGAGCCCGCACGCGCGCCCAACCTAGTAGTCCCGCCATGGGGCGATCTCACAGCTGAACCGGCAGATGAGCTCACCGACAGATGCTCCTCTGCCTTGCCTTTTCCTGCCTCCGCCCCGACTTCCATGAGAGGCGGGTGGCAGTGTGGAGGGGCTCGCTGAGAAGCTTGTCGGTATGAGCTTGCCATGGCGTCGGGGAAGTGCTGCTGTGGCGGCGAGGTAGCCGATGAACGGACATGCGTCGCCTCCTTACGTGCACGGGACTTGGCCATGATTCGGGTGGCTTCGCGCCTCCGGCCAGATCCGCCGTCGGCCGGCGAGACGGAGAGCGGGGCGAGGGAGTTCAAAGCGGCGGCGAGGAAGAAGGATGGAGGCGCAGCAAGAGAAGGTCACGGGATGGGCTTTTTCTTGGGTTCCCTTGCGATGTGATGCACACTGGATCCGTTCGCATTAAAAAAATCTTGTATGGATCGCTATGTTAGGCCGCTCATAGTGCGCGTAATGCCAACTAAGCGTTCTGGTGACATGACATGTCATTAAATAAGAAAAGAGAGCCTTGTGGTAACATATTATGTTACCGTAACATCACACACCCCGATACAAAATGAGTCTACAGTCTATTAAATAAGACTTTGCATGTTACCACACTTAATTTACTACCCACTATAAAGGTAGTAACATAGAGTGGTAACATATGCATGAACTACTCTATGTTACTCCCCACTATGAGTAGTACTAGATTTTGGAGTGCGGCTTGCCGCGCGGCACTTGGTAGTCAGGTTAAAATTTTGCCCGTGGTCATGGCACTAGAGAAGGGTTTAAGTTGGTATTCGAGTCTAATAAATTAGTTGTTACGAAATATGGACTATTTGTTCGAAAATGTTATGAATGCGGAGGTTTGTTCCGCCTTTCCCTCCCGGATTTCTGCAATAAAAAGTCGTGAACAATATTCATTCGAGTGTTAATGAAACCAAAGTTTGGCACTCACGTCTTTGTCACATTGGTTTCGGTTGTATGACGCGGTTAGCAAAACTAAATTTAATTCCAAGTTTCAGTTTAGTCAAAGCTTCTAAGTGCCATTCGTGTGTGCAAGCAAAGCAATCTCGCAAGCCCCATAAGGCTGCGGAGGAGAGACACTTGGCGATGTTAGAACTCATATATTCTGATCTCTGTGAGATGAATTGTGTGTTGACTAAAGGAGGAAAGAGATATTTCATGACGTTAATAGATGATTCCACTAGATACTGCTATGTATATCTGTTAAATACTAAAGATGAGGCTCTACACTACTTTAAAATCTATAAGGCAGAAGTTGAAAATCAACTTGAAAAGAAAATTAAGCGAATCCGGTCAGATCGTGGTGGAGAGTACTTCTCTAATGAGTTTGATTCTTTCTGTACGGAACACGGTATTATTCATGAGAGGACGCCTCCCTTTTCACCTCAGTCAAACGGGTTTGCCGAACGGAAAAACCATACTCTAACGGATTTGGTTAACACCATGATAGATACATCGGGTTTATCCAAGGCATGGTAGGGGAGGCTATATTAACATCAAGTCATGTACTGAATAAAGTTCTGACAAAAGACAATGAGATTATTCCCTATGAGCAATGGGAGAAGAGAAGAACGACACTCTCGTACTTACGTACTTGGGGCTGCTTGGCGAAAGTCAATGTGCCAATTCCCAAAAAACGTAAGCTTGGACCAAAAACCGTGGATTGTGTTAATTTGGGCTACGCTAAGAATAGCGTTGGCTATAGATTTCTAGTAGTGAAATCTGAGGTACCTGACGTGAAGGTGGGTACAATTTTGTAGTCTAAAGATGCTACATTCTTTGAGAATATTTTTCTATGAGAGATATGCAAAGCACTTCTAGACAGGAATCAGAGGAGACTCATGAGCCTGCCATTCCTATGGGATATTATGAACAAACACATGTTGAAAATCCTGAGGAGGATGACGAGGAAACCTTTGGTAGGGGTAAGAGACAGAGGACTTCAAAGTCCTTTGGTGATGACTTCCTTATGTACCTTGTGGATGATACTCCTACTTCTATTTCAGAAGCTTATGCATCTCCAGATGCTGACTACTGGAAAGAAGCGGTCCGTAGCGAGATGGATTCCATCATGGATAACGGGACATGGGAGATCACTAAACGTCCCTATGGTTGTAAGCCATTGGGATGTGAGTGGGTGTTCAAAAAGAAGCTTAGGCCCGATGGTACGATTGAAAAGTACAAGTCTAGGCTTGTGGCCAAGGGTTATTCCCAGAAAGAAGATGATGATTTCTTCGATACTTGTTCACCTGTGGCCAGACTGACCACCATTCGAGTATTACTCTCGTTGGCGGCCTCGCATGGTCTTCTCGTCCACCAGATGGATGTTAAGATAGCTTTCCTTAACGGAGAGCTAGACGAGGAAATCTACATGCAACAGCCAGATGGTTTTGTGATATATGGTTCGGATGGAAAGGTGTGCAAGTTACTGAAATCTTTATATGGCCTGAAACAAGCACCTAAGCAATGGCATGAGAACTTTAATGCAACTTTAACATCTGTTGGTTTTGTTGTTAATGAAGCTGACAAATGTGTATACTATCGCCATGGTGGGGGCGAAGGAATTATATTGTGCTTGTACGTTGATGACATACTGATATTTGGGACCAACCTCAAAGTAATTGAGGAGGTTAAGTCGTTTCTATCTCAGAACTTTCAGATGAAGGACCTTGGTGTGGCTGATGTTATCCTGAACATCAAGCTATTGAGAGATAATGAGGGTGGGATTACACTTCTGCAATCCCACTATGTTGAGAAGGTTTTGAGTCGTTTTGGATATTCGGACTGCAAATATCTCCAACGTCATATGATCCTAGTGTGCAGATTTGAAAGTTCAAAGGCACATCTAAGGATCAAATGAGATAATCTCAAGTCATTGGTTCACTCTGATGACCCACAAGTGTAGTCTTCGAGGGTAAATATAGCCCAATTTATTGATTCGACATAAGGGAAGCCAAAGAATATTTATAAACCTTAACAACTGAGTTGTCAATTTAGCTGCACCTGAAAAGTATCTTGCTTGACACAATTTATTAGTAGTAACGGTGATATAATGGCAGCAGTAGTGTGATAGTAGCAGTAGCAGTAAAACAGTAGTAGCAATAGTAACAACGAATGTAAACGAAGTAGACAGCAGTGCTAAAAACATCGTAGGCATAGGGATTGATGTACAGTCGTTGCATGAATGAGATTAACCATGTAATAGACTTAACAAAGGGCAGCACAAATATATAAGAGAGTATCCAAGTCACTAACTATCATAGGCATGTATCCCGGAATAGTCGTACGTGCTTGCAATAAGAACATGCACGACATCTTTTGTCCTACCATCCCGTTGCTGCGGGGCCAATATGGAACTAATGGTAATTAAGGTACTTGTTTTACCAAGTACCGGATCAAAGCGTTAATACTCAATGGATACATATAATCCTCAAACTAAAATCCATCCCCTCTGATATCCCAACCTGTCACCTTGGGGTCTCAGGTTCCGGACAATAGTAGGTGCATACAACTCGTAGATATGATCCAAAACAACAATTATATTCAAGAAAATATAACATGTTCAGATCTGGAATCATGGCACTCGGGCCCTAAGTGACAAGCATTAAGCACTCCAAGTTGCAACAACGATAATTAACAACAATAGTGGATACTAGGCATCAAGCCCTAACAATCTTATGAACTATTACATGATCAATCACATCCAATCCCTACCATCCCCTCTGCCTACAGCAGGGAATTACTCACACATCGAAGTGGGAATCATGGATGGTTGATGGAGAGGCGTTGGTGATGACGATGGCCACAATCTCCCCTCCAATCCCCGTCCCGGCAGGGTGCCAGAACAGGAACTTCTGAGTCCCGAACTAGGGTTTTGGGTGGCGGCGAAGCTGTGAATCGTATTTGGTAAAATCCTTCGGGGGTTCTCTGTTTCGGGGACGAAGTAACTTAAGTACCAGATGAGAGCCCTGAGGGTGGTCCAAGGACACGAGGTGATCCCACGGCGCGGGTAGGGGGGGTACCCGTGCCTGGCACCCCTCTGGTGCCCCTGGGGCCCACCTCCAGGTGCCCTCCTGGCTCCGGGAGTCTTCCGGGAAGTTAGAATTTCTGTGAATTTTTCATAATTTTTTGAGCACTTTGATTTTTGACCTATTTCTGCAATGCACAGACAAATAAACAGGAACTGGCACTGGGCACTGGGTTAATAGGTTAGTCCCGGAAAATGTGTGGAAAACGTTGAAAAATAAAGGGAAAACATGTAGAAAACAAGCAAGGAGCATAAAAAATTATAGATACGCTTGTGACGTATCAGCATCCCCAAGCTTAACTCATGCTTGTCCTCGAGTAGGTAAGTGATAACAAAGATAATTTTTGATGTGACATGATTCCAACACAAACTTGATCAATCAAAACATATGATACATGTTATTTGAATAATGAAAACTTAGCAACTAAGTTGCAACATGAAAAGAACACAAATAATTGAAAACAAGTAATGATGCATTGAAAGTGATACGTTTGTTTTGATCATGATAAAAGCATGGTAGAGTGGTATCTCGCTTGTCCTTTATGGAATAGCAAAACATAAATGCTAGGACACCTCCAAAGTTCAAGTGGTGACTAGATACAAATAATTTTAGAACAAGCAATACCATAAACATGCTTCAATCAATAATATTTTGGGGACAATGCACATTATACTCAGAATGACAATTATGCTCTCCTAATTGGTGCATTAACTAAGAGGATGGAGACTCATCCTATATCTAAAACAAAGGCCCTTCGCAGAGGGAAGCAGGGGTCACTCATGTGCTAGAGCTTTTTATTTAATAGAACAGAGCATATTGAAAATATAATTTTGAGAGAGATGTATATCTATGTCAACGAATGCTAATAAATGCTTTATTATCTATCATGTCAAATGGCTTCAAAGAGCGGCTCCCATAGAGGAACGATAACATTCCTCTTCTCCTTTGTTTATCATTAACCGTTGTTTGACTGATTTCTCAGGAACAATGTGTGAATGAGATGATCAGACATTACATGTTGGCATTTAACTTGTGGGATGGGCACCCGTTTGCCAGCTCTTTTTTAAATATTAGGGACAAGCACATTATGCATGCAAGTCTAAAAGGACAAATGATGTCGCCTAGAGGGGGGTGAATAGGCGATTAAAACTTTTCCGGTTAAGGCTTGCTAAATGCGGAAATAAACTAGGTGTTTAAATTAACAAGCACACAACCTAAATAAACTAGGCTCAACTAACTGCACCAACAACTTATGCTAAGCAAGACAAGTAACAAGGTGATAGCAAGATATATAACTTCAAGCACGAAGGCTATCACAATGTAAAGTGCATAAGTAAATAGCTCGGGTATAGAAATAACCAAGGCACACGGAGACGATGATGTATTCCAGAGTTCCTCCCTTTGAGGGAGTACGTCTCGTTGGAGGGGTGTGAGCTCGCCACAACAGGCCTACGCAACGCCACAGAGGCCTCACCCTATTCTCCGATGAACCACCACAAAGGCCTAGTTCACCTTCCACTATCGGCAACCTTCAATCTTGAGGCACGCATCCACAACTTAATTGGAGGCTCCCAAGGTCACCACAAATTTGGGGCACGCATCCACAACCGAATTGGAGGCTCCCAAGTGAAAGGATCGAGAGGTTAACTAGAGGGGGGGTAAATAGGTTAACTACAAATGTTACTTCTTTTCTTTTAATTGGGCATTGCTCAAATATAGGTTCTCTAGATTATGCAACTAGGTGAACAATCCTATATGATGAGCAATAGACTACTAGCACAAGATATATATCGCGAGTAAGCTAGTAGCAATAAGTAAAGGTAAGTTGTGAGATAACCAACACAATGACGCGGAGATTTATCCCGAAGTTCACTTCCCAATGGAAGCTAATCTCTGTTGGAGCGGTGCGATGTTTACCAAAGTGAAACACCGAATAGCCGTCAAATGGCACACCGTATCTCCCTCGTGACTTTACACCAACGTGGAGAAGCACGAGTCACTATGTTGCCGTTGAGGTTGGCAACTAGAACCTTTACAAGGGTAGAGTGTTTGATTGGCTAGGGAGAGAGATCTAGGGAGATGAAGCTCATGAACTTGGGGTGTATTTGAGTTCTGGTCGTGGTGGCTGTTCTTGAGGAGAGTGAGGGGTATTTATAGCCCCCTCACAATTTCTAGCCGTTGGAGAGTTTCTTCTGAAATCCAGGGGCCGGATATTCCGGGGTAAGTGGGGGCCGGATATTCCGGGCCTGAATAATCCGGTGTTAACTGAATATTCCGGCCAAATGTCCGGGGCAAATATCTGGCCCCATCAGAACGCTGCACGCTGGGGTCCTTAGCCATTTCCAAATATCCGGGGTGCAACAAAATATCCGGGGCAAATATCCGGGGAAAATATCCGCCCCCATCAGTACCTCGCGCACTGAGTCCTTAGCCAATATCTTCAAGGGCCGGATTATCCGGGGTACCAGGACACCGGATTATCCGGGGGTCTGAACTGAATTTCTGTCAGTTTGGCAGTTAAACTCTTTTTCCTTAAAACTTCGGTTACTCAATGCTTCGATGATCATGTCACTTAAATCCCTGCATCACTTAGCATCTAGTTAGTTTATCACTAGTATTGTTGCCTAACACACAAAATTAGAGGATGACAAGAATTGTTCTTTCAATCTCCCCCTTTTAGTTGTTAGATGACAATACTAGGATTTGCAAAATAATTGTAGATGCTAGAACTATAGATTTACTCCCCCTAAAGGAGCGCATACTCCCCCTTAAGCAAACCAATGAGGAAATCTTAAAACTATGCATGATAGTTTCACAATGGATAGATCCGAAGCATAATAGTTCACAAAGCAAATAAACCGTCAAAGTTTCACACACAAGAAGCAAAGCAAATAGGTTCAACTTAAGATAAATGGACACAAGCTCTAAAAGAGTGATAGACGAGCATGCTTGTGTCCGACACCCTTGCAAATCCCACAAAGTCCTAATAGAACTACTTCTCCCCCTTTGGCATCGAGATGCCAAAAAGGGAAAAGAGCGATGCTACGACCGAAAGGAGTCACTCGGAGTCCTCGTCCTCTTCTTCATCGGAGTCCGCATCATCATCATCATCATCTGTTTCATCTCCATCCACATCATCTTCATCATCGGCATCTTCCTCAAACTCCTCCTCGGAATCATTGTGAGCTGTGGGACGAGAGGAAGAAGGGGCATGGGAAGTGTCATGTAGTTCCTGCTCAATCTCTACCCAGGGGTACTTCGAAGAACCCCACTTCTCATAAGGGACTGGCTGAGCTAACTGAGGAGGTGAACCCGGAGCACCACTGATTTTGTGAAGAATCAGCTTCTGAGTATTCTCTATCGCATGATTCTGGCGATAGGCATTGTATTGCTCACGGTGTATGTCCACCTTCATGCATAGCACGTTGCGTTGAAACCAGTTGAGCTTCTTGATCTGTGGAGCAATAGAAGTTGATGGAGTGGGTGTCTTATGAATCCGACGAGCATCAGCCATGAATGAGCTAGAAGAAGCCTGAGGGGCAGCTGAGGCAGTGGTTGGTGCAATCACATGTCTCTTGACATATGGTTTCTTGTCCTTGTGTTCTTCACAGTCATCATCAGGCAGATCCTGATTTGGGAGAGCCGCCTTAATGAGCAACATGATATAGGGAGCATATGGAATGGAGCCTCGCCCAATCATGGTCTCATAGATCTCATTATACAGATAGTCCATGACATCAACTTTAAATACCTTATCCTCCTCTTCATTTTCAGCACATTCTTGAGCAAGCAGCAGTAAGTTGACCAAGGATCCACGAACAGCATCATTGTTTCCACCACTCGGGTCAATGTTCTCCCTGAAGATGCGCACAATCTGATCATAGAGTGGTAGTAACCCAGTGGTAGTACCAACAACACCACCAGCACCATACATGTTTGTCATCATGTTCTTGTCTGGTCTTTCAGGGTGATGGAGCCGGTAACCCACTGGAGTATTTCCTTCAAATGTATACCCAAGAGCAGTAGCAAAGTCGTAGAAGGTGGCTACACACTTGGTGGACCCTGTCATCCACTTCATAGTTTTGGCCTCATCACCGCATATCACTAGAGTAGCAAAGAACTGTTGAATGAGAGCCACATTATAGTTGCATTTGTGCTCCATAAGAGTTTGCAGCCCCATTGCTTCAATCACATCAGCAGCTTGAGCAAAATAAGTTTTAGTCTTCAGATAGCTCAACTTGATGGGATGCATAGGACGAATGGGATGAGCCATAGTGAGGTATATGTCCCTGTGAATGTACAGCTGCACTTTGCACCAAAAACTGGAGTCCTCAATATTTGGATCACGGGGAGTGGAGGAATACCAGTCACCTTGTCTCAGTTCAGCATACTCAATACCATCCATCTCCTTGTAGTTGATACGAGGAGTCTTCCCTTTCTTCTTCTTCAACTCGGCTTTTGACAGAGGTTTCTTTCCATGTAGTTTCTCTTTGGCTGCCTCAGCCTGCTTGTATCTGACGGCTGTTTCATCAACTGCTTTGCCACTAGCATCAGTTCTCAAGTATCGAGGACGAGGCCGCTTCTTTGGTGCACTCGAGTCACCTAATGTGAGAAATTAGCAATAGAGAGATAGCATAGGTAAGTGCACAACAATTCAGGGAAATGAATTGCCAGAAAACATTAGGAGAGCAACCAAGCATTGATGTTAGATTAGACACAATAAGAATTGAAGTTTCTGAAGAAAAAAATCCCAGGCCGGATAATCCGGTCTATCATGGGGCCGGATATTCCGGTCGTACTGTCGATGTTCAGAAACTGAATTCAGAAAAGTGTCTAAATCTAAATCCCTAAGTGGTGGCTAGCCTAGTGTATCCCAACAGCAAAAACAAGCCTAGTGCAACCATTTACTCCAAGATTTCACAAATATAATTTCACATCTAAACATCTAGATGACTAGCACCTAGGGTTTGAGATTGCAAACATTACCCTCATCCATTTGAGGATCTTCTTGGGGGAGAAGGTGCCCGGAGGTTTGGGGAACAAGATCTGGAGGTCCCCCGGAAATTCCGGCGGTTGGAACAGCTCCGGTGAGGCGAGGGAGCAGAGGCGGCGGCGTTCTTGGTGGGAGAGGTCGGGGTGGAAGGAGAGCAACTGTTTGCCCCCCACCCCGGCCTCCCGTATATAAAAAATGACAAACCGCCAGGCCGGATATTCCGGCCCATACTTGAGCCGGATATTCCGCCCCCCGGATATTCCGGTCGTTTCGACTGAATAATCCGGCCTCTGAACCCAACTCTCAAAGTTTGAAAGAATTGACTTGTGTGCTTTAGATAGAATGTTTTAAGAGATGAAAGGCTTAGGTTTAGATATCCAAACTGATCATGGTACTACGCACTTAATACTTGCAAGAAGCAATAAATTGTAAAATCCGAGTTATAAGTGTGTTTCCCACAAAAGAAAATAAACATGAGATTTCACATGAAGTTCGAATAAGATAAAAGTTGCAAGGAGAAATGGTCGGTGGCCAAGGCCACCTTTGTATGAGCATACTTGACATGACACCGCGAAGATATATCTTGGGTTCATAGTCAATACTCATCATTGAAGCATAATTTGTCAAAAATTGACCATTGTGCATGATTTGTTTATTTATGCATTATAGATATAGTGTTGACTCATGAATTGAGCTACACTCCCCCATGTCTATGCGTGCATCTAAAAAGCCAAACAAGAGTCTAGTAGAGGTATGTATGCAAGGATTTCAATCAACTAAAATTGCTTGCACATACGACATTGATCTCTCCCCTTAGTATCTTGAATCTTTTCTCATCTAGAGGCTTCGTGAATATATCGGCAAGTTGATCTTTGGTGTTGACATAAGAGAGTGAAATATCACCATTAGCCACATGATCACGGATAAAATGATACCGTATTTCAATATGCTTTGTCTTGCCATGGAGCATAGGATTGTGAGCAATTTTGATGGCACTCTCATTATCACATAAAAGAGGCACTGTCTTTATCTTAATTCCAAAATCCTTAAGACATTGCCTCATCCATAACAATTGAGAACAACAACTTGCGGCGGCAATGTACTCGGCTTCTGTGGAGGAGGTGGAAATACAACCTTGTTTCTTGGAAGATCAACATACAAGTGACCTACCAAGAAATTGGCAAGCACCCGAGGTTGATTTTCTATCCACTTTGTCACCTCCCCAATCCGCATCCGAATAACCCACAAGATCAAAGGTAGTATTCAAAGGATACCAAAGACCATAATGGGGAGTATCAACCAAGTACCTAAGAATTCTTTTGACCGCTGTCATATGGCTTTCCTTAGGGTTAGATTGAAACCTTGCACACAAACCTACACTAAACGCAATGTCCGGTCTAGATGCACAAAGATAAAGCAAAGAACCAATCATAGAGCGATAAAGTTTTTGATCAACCGGTATACCTTCGTGATCTAATTTTAGATTCACGGTTGTTGCCATTGGAAATCTTAATGGATATGCATTGGCCATATCAAACTTCTTGAGCATGTCTTGAATATATTTAGCTTGGGAAATAAAGGTTCCTTCATGATATTGCTTGATTTCAAATCCAAGGAAGAACTTCAATTCGCCCATCATAGATATCTCAAATTCACTTGTCATTATCTTGGAAAATTGGTCTACAAATTTCACATTAGTAGAACCAAATATGATATCATCAACATATACTTGGCAAACAAATAATTCTCCATCTACACCCTTTGTAAAGAGAGTGGGATCAATTACCCCAAGTACGAAGCCATGGTCTACTAGGAACTCCTTTAGGTGATCATACCAAGCACGTGGGGCTTGTTTGAGGCCATATAAAGCCTTGTGGAGTAAGTAGACATGGTTAGGATACTTGGGATCCTCGAACCCCGGAGGTTGCTTAACATATACCAACTCACTTAGTGGACCATTTAGGAATGCACTTTTAACATCCATTTGATGCAAGATGAAATTATGACTAGTGGCAAATGCAAGTAATATACGAATGGATTCAAGTCTAGCTACGGGAGCGAAAGTTTCACCGTAGTCAAGTCCTTCGACTTGAGAGTAGCCTTGAGCAACCAAACAAACTTTGTTGCGAATCACTTGCCCATGAGTATCTTGCTTGTTCTTGAAAATCCATTTGGTACCAATGATATTATGATCTTTGGGTCTTTCAACTAGAGACCAAACTTTGTTTCTCTCAAAGTTGTGGAGCTCTTCATGCATGGCTTGGACCCAATCTTCATCTTCAAGAGCATCATACACTTTCTTGGGTTCAACATGAGAGACATAGGAGTGGATTCCACAAAAATTCAACAATTGTCCACGAGTGGAAACCGGCCTCCCAAGTCCACCAATAACATTCTTTTGATGAATACTCTTTGTGAGGTTTCTTGAAGCTTTGCGAGTCTTAATGCGAAGGAGGGCATCTTCGGGTCTCTCAATTGGTGGAACATCCTCATCATCGCCTTCATCTTGACCATGATCAACCCGTGAGTGGAGAGGAGTGCTTGCTAATGGATCACCAATATCATCTCCACCATTATCATTGGGTGGGTCTTGATCATTTTCTTGATGGGTGGTATCATCTTGAAGGTCTTCAGCTTGTTCTTGGTTCGCCGTTTGATCAATGGTTGATGTAGAGGGCTCCACTTGCATAGAGCTTCAGTCCAACTCCTTTGCCACAAGGTGTCCCTCAACAGGTATAAGAGGAGCTATACCCATTCTTCCTATGGCTATGGAGGAAGGCTCGTCATCTACAACATTAAGATCAATTCGCCCCACTTGGGAGCCATTATCCTCATGGAACTCTACATTCATAGATTCTTCAACACACCCGGTGGATATGTTGTAGACCCTATAAGTGTGAGATTCCTTGGCGTAACCAACAAATATGCCTTCAAAAGTTCTAGGCTCAAATTTAGACAATCTAGTGCCTTTTATGTAAACTTGGCATTTGCATCCAAAAACTCGAATATAAGTGAGAGTGGGCTTTTTACCAACTAGGAGTTCATATGGAGTCTTGCCAATTAATGGACGGAGATAGAGCCGGTTGGATAGATGGCAAGAGGTGTTGATGGACTCAGCCCAAAAGTTATATGGAGATTTAAACTCCGCCATCGTAGTTCTTGCCATATCAATAAGAGTGCGGTTCTTCCTCTCCGCAACACCATTTTCAGCGGAATATTGGTGTTTAATACCCTCATCACTTAAGAATTCATCCATGGTGTAGTTCTTGAACTCCGTACCATTATCACTTCTTATAGCCAAGATGGTAGTATCATATTGGCGTTGCATTTGAGTAGCCCAATCAATAAATATGCCTTGAGTTTCACTCTTTTTCTTGATATAGAATACCCAAGTGTATCTTGTATAATCATCAACAATCACCAAGCAATATTTATTGCCACCAAGACTATCATATGTAGGAGGCCCAAATAAATCCATATGAAGGAGTTCAAAAGGCCTCTTTGTATTGATGGTTGATACCTTGCGATGGTTATTCTCATGCATCTTTCCGGCAATGCAAGAGCTACAAGGACGGTCTTTAGAAAAAGTAACTTTTGTTAGTCCTTCCACATGCTCATCCTTCACAAGAGTTTGCAAGTTTCTCATACCGACGTGGCCTAAACGGCGATGCCAAAGCCACCCCACGTCGGATTTAGCCATTAGACATGTGGCAATATGTGTAGTTTCTTTTGAGAAATCCACTACATACATATTGTTTTCCACAAACCCAACAAAGGCTACTTTAAGAGAAACGTCGTGAAGGATAAGCACATGGTGTAGCTTAAATACAACTTCGTAGTTGCATTGACAAAGTTGCAAGACGGAAAGTAAATTATAACCAAGGGACTCAACAAGAAGGACTTTCTCAATGGACACGTCCGGAGAAATGACCACCTTGCCATGTCCCAATACCTTGAGTTGAGAACCATCACCAATAGTGACTTGAGAAAAACGAATGAGTTGTTGCTTTAAGTCATGTAGCACTTCTTTGCTTCCGGTCATATGTGCGGAACATCCGCTATCAATAAGCCATGACCCCCCCCCCCCCGGAAGAACAAGCCTACAATGAATCAAGTTCTTGTCTTAGGTACCCATTTTTGGATGGGTCCTTTTTTGTTAGTCACAAGGGTCTTTGGAACCCAAATAGCAAAGTGATAATCATCACCATATGAAGTGCCAACATATTTTTGCATATACATGTCCATCATTAGATTTCAAAAGCACATAAGATGGATTATATTTTCTGGCAAAATCATTGTGAGGATCAATGTTCCTAGGAACAATGCTCCTTGCAATAACATCAAACTCCACTTCATCATTATCCAACTTCCCCTCCTTCACAAAAACAATATTATTTGTGGGGGAGGTTGACTTCTTCTCATTGGTCTTCTTGGAAGTGAATCCAAAACCAAGACCTTGTTTAGCTACAACTCTCTTTTGATTTCTCAAAAGATCATTGAGGTTCTTTTCTCCTTGGATGCATGTGACAAGGCCCTTTTCAAGTTGAGCCTTCAACCTATTGTTCTCCTCAATGAGAGATGCTTTGACACACAAAGGGTTAGTGGCACAAGCATTTGCATTTATATCACGAGGTTGAGAAATGCCATGTGACCCCTTAAGAGCCTTGAGCTCACTTGAGAGCGCCATGTGAGCTTTCTCAAGTTTCTCAAAGTACTTAAGAAGTTTGAGGTGGCCATCCTTAAGTTCATCATTTTCTACTATGAATTCCTTAACTTTACTTAGAGCATGCTCACGGTCACCCATCATCTTAGATAAGTCTAAGGTAAAGGTTTCCTAAATTAATTCTTTATAGCATTGAGATTCCTCTAGGGCCTCTTCAAGATCGGCTATCCTAAGAGAGTCATCACGAGCAAAGCCCTCAAGTTCTAAGATTCTTTCATCTTGTTCATCAAAGAGACCATTGGTCTCACCTAGTTGAGTCATGAGAGCATCAAATGCAATTTTATCGTCACCCTCAAATGACCTCATAAGATTTGAAAGATGAACTTGGGTTGCATTCTTATCTACACTTTTCTCAACACAATCTAACAAAGATGGAGTAGAGGTAATTGCAAGTTTAGGTGAGGAAGTCACCTTTGGGGGAATACCCTTGGCCATGAAGCATTTGTGCTTGGTGGGGCTTGTCTTGTCATTAGGGTTGGAGAAGTGGGAACTAAAAGGTGGGGGTATGACACCAATTGCCACGGATGACATGCCCACTTGTGCTTCATCTTCACTTTCTTCTCCACCGGAAATGTACTCTCCTTCATTTGCAACCATTGCCCTTGGGGCCACCTTCTTCATGAAGTTCTTGGTTTTGGGAATGAAGTTGATCTTCTTTACAAGCCTCCCACCATTCTCAATTCTACTCTTGAAGGGGCAATCCACAACAAAGTGCTCACTATCACCACAATTGAAGCAAGTCCTTGCTTTCTTCATGCTTGAGCCTTCCTTTCTCTTGTTCTTGGTGGCATTGGATCTAAAGTCTCATTTCTTCCACCAATTATGATCGGCAAGAGCCAAGCATTCACTATGTGATTTTGTCTTCTCCTTTTCGGAGGGCTCATATGTGGATGCACCATCATCACTTGATTCTTCCTCGTCATGAGATATAGCCTTTAAGGCTAGACTAGGTCGCCTTGTTCCATTCACACGAGCAATGGTGTCTTCTGAGGATTTCACCATCATGTTCATGTGAACAAAGATGCTCAACACATCATTGGGGCTTAGATCCAAATAGTCCGCCCTTGCTTGCACATTCATCACCATATTCTTGTCATGTGGAACCAAGGTTTGAAGAAATTTCTCCTTGAACCAATCATCATCGCAATCCTTGAATCCACAATCCTTCATGTCCATCATGAGAGCTTTGAGTCTTCTATGCACTTCTTCGAGGGTCTCTCCATCCTTCAAGATGAAGTTATCCACTTGGCGTTGCATCGTGGTCTTCTTTGAGCGTTTGATGGCCACATTGCCATCATACATATCAAGAAGATAATCCCAAGCTTCTTTTGCATTGGAGAGAGACCGAATGTGTTCAACACCCTCATTGACCATTGCCCTCTCTAACATGTGCATTGCATGGGCATCGAGTTGTTGACCATTGAGATCACTTGAGCTCAAATTCTTGGGATCCTTAGGATAGTATCCCTCATCGATAATCCTCCATACTTGCATTGAAGAGCTACACACATAAGACTTCATGGAAGCTTTCCAATTAGTAAAACGGGACCTATCTACTAAAGGTGGATTACCAAGATTGTTAACATGTGGATGTTGAATATTAGGAGCAAGGTTATATGTATGACCAAATTCATTTATCTTTGAACCCTCACTACTTTTGGATCCTTCCTATGTTCTCCGGGAATAGGAACACCATTTTCATCTAATATGGATTCACCCTCCGAAGGCTTACTAAATGTTGGTTTTATTTTATTTATCATTTCCTCCATCCTCTTTTCGAATTTCTCACACATGTCCTCCATCATCTTTTTGATGGCTTCCAAGGTGACTTCCGACATCCTCCTCTTTAGGCGGTGAAGCCCTTAATAAAGTGCACTAGCTCTGATACCAATTGAAAGGATCGAGAGGTTAACTAGAGGGGGGTGAATAGGTTAACTACAAATTTTACTTCTTTTCTTTTAATTGGGCATTGCTCAAATATAGGTTCTCTAGATTATGCAACTAGGTGAACAATCCTATATGATGAGCAATAGACTACTAGCACAAGATATATATCGCGAGTACGCTAGTAGCAATAAGTAAAGGTAAGTTGAGAGATAACCAACACAATGACGCGGAGATTTATCCGAAGTTCACTTCCCAATGGAAGCTAATCTCCGTTGGATCGGTGCGATGTTCACCAAAGTGAAACACTAAATAGCCGTCAAATGGCACACCGTATCTCCCTCGTGACTTTCCACCAACGTGGAGAAGCACGAGTCACTATGTTGCCGTTGAGGTTGGCAACTAGAACCTTTACAAGGATGATGCACACTCCACAACTTGGATGGTCCTCACCAAATCCACCGAGCCACCAAAGCTCGATTCTTCAAGGCCGGAGCACACACCAACTCAATTGGTGTGCCCGGCAAAGTCTCCAAAGCTCACAAATCACTATGGAGGACCAACAACCTCTAATGGCTCTAATGAACCCTAGAGTACAAGCCCCTCTCACAAATCAAGGGGGAAATCAAATCTACTTGGTAGAAAGGTGTATCTAGGTCTCCTCCCTCAAATCCCCAAAGGGTAGAGTGTTTGATTGGCTAGGGAGAGAGATCTAGGGAGATGAAGCTCATGAACTTGGGGTGTATTTGAGTTCTGGTCGTGGTGGCTGTTCTTGAGGAGAGTGAGGGGTATTTATACCCCCTCACAATTTCTAGCCGTTGGAGAGTTTCTTCTGAAATCCAGGGGCCGGATTTTCCGGGGTAAGTGGGGGCCGGATTTTCCGGGCCTGAATAATCTGGTGTTAACTGAATATTCCGGCCAAATGTCTGGGGCAAATATCCGGCCCCATCAGAACACTGCACGCTGGGGTCCTTAGCCATTTCCAAATATCCAGGGTGCAACAAAATATCCGGGGCAAATATCCGGGGAAAATATCCGCCCCCATCAGTACCTCGCGCACTGAGTCCTTAGCCAATATCTTCAAGGGCCGGATTATCCGTGGTACCAGGACACCGGATTATCCGGGGGTCTGAACTGAATTTCTGTCAGTTTGGCAGTTAAGCTCTTTTTCCTTAAAACTTCGGTTACTCGATGCTTCGATGATCATGTCACTTAAATCCCTGCATCACTTAGCACCTAGTTAGTTTATCACTAGTATTGTTGCCTAACACACAAAACTTAGAGAATGACAAGAATTGTTCTTTCACCAAGAACACCACAAGGTCGTCTAGGGTCCAAAGATCCAAGAGTAACAAGCTCACAAACTTACACTTCCATGAATCCTCGTGGAGCGAGCAAACCGATGCAACCGATGCAAATAGCAAGAGCACAAGTGGTCAAATCCTTCACTCTCAAATTTCAACAAAGCAACAAATGCTTATGGGGGAATAAGAGAGGAAGAATAAAGGAGAAACACCAAGAACTCCAAGATCAAGATGTACTAGGTTTCCCTCACTTGGAAGAGAGATGGATTGGTGGAAATGTAGATCTAGATCTCCTCTCACTTTTCCCTCAAAGATATGCAAGAATCATGGGAGGGATTGAGAGGGGCAAGCTTTCCAAGGTCAATAATGGTGGGAGAGAGAGGGGAAAAACGTGCTTGGCAAAGCTGTGTATCTCTTTGGAGATGAAGGGGGCCTTTTATAGGTCCCACGAAAAAGAGCCGTTGCAGGAAACTAACACCTGAGTCTCCGGCCTGGGAGGCCGGAGTCTCCAACTTGTTGGTTAAACATTTTCATAAGCTTTCCAGAACAATTGGATTTGATTTATTTGGATTCCTAAATCTCGAGATATTAAATTTTAAAGTTGGATCCAGTACTGATTTCATATTTCAATTTTAAACAGAGAAAATCTAGTTATGGATAATGTTTAAATTTCTGACTAGTGGGGCCTACACGTCAGCGACACAGTGTGTGCGGTGAAAAGAATAAAACCCTGACGAGCGGGGCCCGCCCGTCAGTCTCTCTCTCTCTTCTTTTAACCGAAGCGGTATGGCACCGTTGGATCAAGATCCAACGGCCCACGATCAAAGGCAACGGCGGCGACCTAATTTCGGCGGCGCTGCCGTGCCGGCGACGGCGAGGCGGATGAATCTCTCACCTAGGGGGCTCGGGAGGTCGCGGCGATGATGCAGATCGACGGCGGTGGCGTGGGGGAAGCTCCTGGCTGAGTTGCACTTGCTGGGGTGGACTGGTTCGTCGGCGGCAAGGTCTCCGTCTTCCACGGCCACGGACACGGGCTCCGGCGATCTCCTGGCGACGCTCTGGTGCACGAAACAGAGGGGAACAAGGTGTGGGTGAGTGCGGTGATCATAGGGATGCAGGTAGTGGCCAGAGGGAAGGGAATGGGAGGCCAGCACGGCGAGGCCGTGGTCGTCGCCTACCTCGGCACGGCGAAGTTGCAGCGCACTACCACGGGCAGCAGCGGCTTCACGGCAGAGGCTCCGCCCTCCTGGCGGTGCACGGGAGAGGGTGGTGAGTGAGAGAGACAGTGGGGCGGTGTGGAGAGAGTGCGGGGCTCGGGTGGTTTAAATAGCCGCAACGCCGGCGTACGGTGGTCGCGGTCCAGCGGCGTCCAGAGCGCGGGAGAGGCCGGTGCGTGCTGTCTGGGGGGTCCGGGATGGAGCTAGGATTCACGGCGTAGCGGATCGCGTGTCGGGGAGCTGTGAGGGGGGGCCAATTTGGCCGGCGCCGTCGAACTCCTCCGCGGCGGTGCAGAGGGGACAGGGGCGGCATTGGGGCGGGAGAGAGCTCAAGTGCCCTCCTCTGCGAGGCAGAGGGTGCAGAGGCAACGAGCGTGGACGAACGCGAGCAGGGGGGGCCTGGGGGGCCCGGGGAACGGCGAGGTGCACGGCGTCCAGCGTCGACACGGCGACGGAGAGGTAGGCGAAGACGGTTTTGCAGAAAACCCCCTGGCTCCTCTCCTTTCTATTTCTTTCATTTGTTTTTCAAACCAGAAGCTTTTCTCGAATTTAATTAGGGCACTAAATCTATTTATAAAAATTCAAGAAAATTTGTGAAGCCTTCCCATGGCATGCAGAAGCTTCACAAAAATTGGCTTTACAAAATAAAATGTTTTGAATCATTTTTGTTCATAGGGTTTTAATTATGGAATTTTGTTTTATTTCCAATTGAATTTTACTTTTGAATTTTAAAACTAATTCAAAATATTGTTTGAGAGAGAAAAGTAGTAAGGATAAAATGGGAGTGTTTACATTACCACTCCACTGAATTTTATTGTGAAGGAAAACAATTTCTCACTTGGAGAATTTTATGTGACACTTGTCACATTATTTTCTTGCTTTGCTTTTTATTTTATTTCTCTTCTTTTCTTCATGTCTTTATTTAGAGCAAGCAACACATAATTAGCAAGAAATAAACAACACAAGCAACAATATGAGATCAACACATATAATTAAGCAAAAGTTTTTGTTGGCTCTCATTTTTGGAATAATAATACTGATTAATATTTTTGGGATGTTACAATCCTTCCCCCCTTAAAATAAATCTCGTCCCGAGATTTGCTAGGCTTAGGTACTAAAGAGGTCTGGGAATTCGCTTCGAAGATAATCTTCGCGTTCCCAAGTTGCTTCTTCTTCAGAGTGGTTAGTCCACTGGACTTTGTAAAACTTGATCGCACGTCTTCGGGTAACACGAACATCTTCTTCGAGAATCTTGAGGGGTCTCTCACGATAAGTCAGGTCTTGGTTCAGGTCGATGGAGAGGTGGTCGATGTTTTTGAAAACATCAGGCTGGTCAGGAACTTCAAGACACTTCCGGAGCAAGGAAATGTGGAAGACATCATGATAATCTCCTAACTCCGGGGCAATTCCAGCTGATAGGATACTTCTCCTCGACGAGCAATGACTTGAAGGGTCCAATATACCTTGGCGCTAATTTTCCTTTGACATGGAAACGCTGCATTCCTTTGAGGGGTGTCACTCGGAGATAAACATAATCTCCGACTGAAAGTGAGGTCACGGCGCTTGGTGTCAGCGTAACTCTTCTGACGGGATTGGGCAGTTTTGAGGCGTTCACGAATAAGCTGAACTTGCTCTTCAGCTTCACGGAGGGTATCTGGTCCAAACAATTTGCCTTCTCCGGTATCGGACCAATTCAGGGGTGTACGACACTTCTTGCCGTAAAGGGCTTCAAAAGGGGCCATTTGCAGACTGGACTGATAACTGTTGTTGTACGAGAACTCTGCAAACGGAAGACAATCTTCCCACTTGGAACCATAGGATAGAACACATGCGCGAAGCATGTCCTCCAATATCTGGTTCACTCGCTCAGTTTGGCCATCGGTCTGGGGATGATAAGCTGTGCTAAATGCTAACTTGGTTCCGAGGGCTTCATGAAGGGATTTCCAGAATCTTGAGGTGAATTGCGTGCCTCTATCAGATACAATCTTCTTAGGCACACCATGCAGGCTTACTATTCTGGAAATATACAAGTCTGCTAACTGGGCTCCATTGTGAGTGGTCTTGACGGGTATAAAATGAGCAACCTTGGTCAATCGATCAACGATGACCCAGATTGAATCATGGCCTCGGTTGGATCTTGGAAGTCCGGTAATAAAATCCATTCCAATCTCATCCCACTTCCACTCGGGAATTTTCAAAGGTTGAAGCAATCCAGCGGGCCGCTGATGTTCAGCCTTGACTCGCTGACAGATATCACACTTGGCTACGAAAGAACCAATCTCTCGTTTCATTCCATGCCACCAAAATCTTTCTCGAAGGTCTTGGTACATTTTGGTTCCGCCGGGGTGGATTGAATAAGGGGTCTCATGGGCCTCCTTTAGGATTAACTCCTTAAGTTCCGTGACATTGGGCACACAGATACGGTCATTGAATTTCAGCACTCCTTCAGCATCTTCGGTAAAACCGGGTGCTTTGCCGAGGGAAATCTTCTTCTAATTCCTTCAATGCTTTCATGATCCTTTTGGGCTTCTTTGATTTGATCCATCAGGGTTGGGGTTAACTCTAAATTGGCGAGATAACCATGGCTAACAAGTTCTAGTCCAAAGTCTTCGAACTCTTTGAACAAGGCTGGCTGTTCGGCTTGGATCAGGGCATTCAGGGTGCAAGGTTTGCGACTAAGGGCATCGGCAACTACATTAGCCTTTCCAGGGTGATAATGGATTCCAATATCATAATCCTTGATTAATTCCATCCATCTCCTCTGTCGCAGGTTCAATCTTTCTGGGTGAAAATATACTTCAAGCTTTTGTGATCTGTATAGACCTCGCAGCGATGTCCCGCAAGATAGGGACGCCACGTTTTGAGAGCAAGAACAACAGCAGCTAACTCCAAGTCATGGGTTGGGTAATTCTCTTCATGCGGTCGCAACTGCCGGGACAGGTACGACACAACTTTGCCTTCTTGCATCAGAACGCAACCAAGTCCGAGGCGTGATGCATCGCAATACACGTCGAAACTCTGGTGACGTCTGGCATAATCAAAATTGGGGCTGAGGTTAGTCTCTTCTTCAGTTCTTGGAAACTATCTTCACATTCTGAGTCCATTCAAATTTCTTGTCCTTCTTCAACAGTTGGGTCATGGGTTTGGCTATACTGGAAAATCCTTCAACGAACTTGCGGTAATAACCGGCAAGTCCGAGAAAGCTTCGGATTTCAGTCACACTGGTTGGGGATAACCAGTCAACAATGGCTTGGATCTTCTCGGGTCAACAGAAATTCCTCCGGCAGATACAACATGTCCGAGAAATGCCACTTTACTGAGCCAAAACTCACACTTGCTAAGCTTGGCATACAGCTGGTGCTCTCGGAGGGTCTCCAAAACTAGACGCAGGTGTTCAGCATGCTCTTCTTCGGTCTTGGAATAAATAAGGATGTCATCAAGGAAAACTACCACGAACTTGTCGAGGTACTCCATGAAAATCTTGTTCATGAGATTCATGAAATAGGCTGGGGCATTGGTCAGACCAAAGGACATCACGGTGTATTCAAACAAACCGTAACGGGTGGTGAAGGCGGTCTTGGGAATGTCTGTCTCTCGGATCTTCAACTGATGGTAACCTGTCCGAAGATCGATCTTGGAAAAGACTCGGGCTCCGTTCATTTGATCGAACAGATCCTCGATCTTGGGAAGAGGGTACTTGTTTTTAATGGTCACGTCATTCAGCTTGCGATAATCCACACACAGGCGTGTGGTACCGTCTCTCTTGTCCACAAAAATAATGGGTGATCCCCAGGTGAAGCGCTTGGACGAACAAGACCTTTGCTGAGCATATCAGCCAACTGCTTCTTCAATTCAACTAGTTCTTCCGGATTCATCCGATAAGGTCTTTGGGATATGGGGGATGTCCCTGGGATAAGCTCAATTATGAACTCAATATCCCGGTCTGGCGGCATACCAGGCAATTCTTCTGGGAAAACATCCTTGAACAGGTGAACAACACGGATCTCATCTAGGGCGGGTCGAGCTATGCTCTCATGGCAGCCTGGTTGGGAGTGGTTGGTTTCAGACACATACTCCACTTCTACTTCTTTGTCGGTGGTGACGGATACAGCTCTTCTGGCACAGTCTATTCGACCATGGTACTTGGCTAGCCAATTCATACCAAGTATAACATCTATGCCCTGGGTTCCTAGAATAATTAGGTCGGCTGCAAATTTTTCGCCTGAAATCTCAATGGCAGTATTTGGACAAAATCTCTTGGTTTCTATGGTGGAGCCAGGAATTTGTATACTCAGGGTTTTATTTAGGAAGCCTTCTACTAATCCTCCCTTAGCGACAAACTCCTCGGTAACAAATGAATGGGTTGCACCAGAATCAAACAGAACAGTTGCAGGTACTGAGTTGACAAGGAACGTACCCAGCACAACATCTGGCGCCTCCTGAGCTTCTTCAGCATTGATGTGGTGCAGACGGCCCTTGACAACAGCAGCATTTCCGCGGGGTGCGGCATTCTTGCCATTACCATTTCCATTGCGGCCTTGACCATTGTTCGGTGCATTGGGGCGCTGAACATTCCTCTTAGGATTGGGGCATTCTCTGGAGTAGTGACCTTTGTTGCCACATTCAAAGCAGACAACATTGGCATTGGGGTTGAAGTTGTTGAAGTTTCCTCTGGGACGGTTATTGTCATTGGGGCGGTTGAAGTTGTTTGGGCGGTTAGGGTAATTGGGGCGTGGGGCTTGGGTGGACGATAGGCAGGCCTGGTGTTTGCTGAAAGATACGAGGTTTCTGGCTGCTCGAACCTTCCTGAGCATTCATCCTCCTCTTGCGACCTTCATACATAGACTTGCGCTTGGTCTCCAGCTGGATGGCTTTGTCCACAAGTGACTCCAGATCACGGAAGTCATGGATAACCAGAGCACACTGCAGTTCATCATGAAGTCCACTCATGAAACGCTCCATCTTCTTCTCTTCTTTGTCGGTGTCATCAGGAGCATACCGAGATAAGTCGGTAAACTCATCCAGATAACCGACCACATCTTACTTCCCTGCCTCAGCTTGCGGAATTCATCCTTCTTCCTCTCAATAAGTCCGCTGGGAATATGCTTCTTGCGGAACTTCTCCTGGAACTCAGCCCAGTTGATAACATGACCAGCTTGCTGGAGAGCCTTGGTAGTTTCCCACCAAGCTCTTGCAGGTCCAGCGAGATAGTGGGTTGCATACAACACTTTCTCATTTTCTCCCACAGCAGCAACTTCCAGATTGTTGTCGATGGTGCGAAGCCAATCATCGGCTTCCAGTGGGTGAAGTCCCTTGGAGTAGGTGGGTGGGTTGGTTTTCTGGAAATCGCCTAAGGTGGATCGCTGGTTCCCATCTCCACCATTGTTGTTGTTGTTGTTGTTGTTGTTGTTGTTGTTGTTATAAGCGGCTGCGAGTTGTTGCAGGGCAGTGAGATGAGCCTGGCGCTCCTGCCGGGCATTTTCACGTTCCTCCATGATAAGCGCGAGAAGTTGGGCGGGGGTTGGGTCCGGTGGTGGTGGTGCTGATCCTGATCCTTCCGCATTGCTGCGACGGGGCGGCATCCTGAAGCACACCGGGTATAAGAGGCAAGGCAAGAAAAGTTCGACTAAGGGAAAAGACGATTTCACAAGTGGTTGATTAATTTTAAGGACTTATATGAAAATATTTCACACAGATCTAACAAGACAAACATACTTATATTTCACAAACATCACATCAAGGAGTTAACAACATCAAGCTTACAACATCAAGCTTACAACATCACCTTACATCTAAGATACATAGCATCTGGTTTCCAAAAGAACCACTACTTCGACTCGACTAGCGATAGGGGTCAACCTAATCCTGCGGTAGTGATCAAGTCACTCGCCTACTGAGGTGGAACCTCCAGCTCTAACACGTCAGCATCTGACTGGTAGGGTGGCTCCTCGGGATCCTCCTCCTCGTCCTCGAGAACTGCCTCGAGTGGCTCCTCCTCCTCGTCAACTAACTCCTCCTCATCATCTCCTCCTCACAATCCATCTCCTCCACGAAGTCATCATCGTCACTGAGGAAAGCGTTGTTCTCCTTGCGGAGATCCTCGCCCTCCTCCTCCATCTCGTCAGTATGGTGCTCTAGATCCTCAATCAGCTCGTCCTGCTCCGCCACCTTCTTGCGGAGCTTACGATAGTCTCCTCAGCTGGGCCCTCTTCCTGAGAAGAGCGACCTTCTCCTCCATCAGCTTCTCCTCGTTCTCGCGAAGCTCAACGAGCGACTCGCGGTCAAAGTGAAGCTGAATCCTAGTGCGCATCAGATCATCCTGAGTGCACTGAAGTAAGAGCTCCATGTCCATGATGTAGCTCCCAAACATCGGGTGGCAAGGGGAAGGAGTAGGGTGTCCGTCGCAGTTGCGCCTCCCGTAGAACCGGAAACGGGAATCTGCCAACTCCGCCTTGTGCTCCTCACAAAGTCGGGCTAGCATCCTCTGTGTGGCAGTACAGAGACCGTCAACCCAGGTGGCCTCCTTGGTGGTGAAGACGAGCGTCCTGGAACTGGGAGACTTGATGTTCCTGCGAACTGACGACTTGATGAGCCAGCTCAGCCTTCCGACACCGTGAACGTCAATCTGAGCTCCCTCAAACTCTGGAGCGGGGCGACCTAACAGCTTGCTCAACTCGAACAAGTCCCTCTCAAACGTCAGCTTGCTATCCTTCTCAAGCTGAACGAACTCGGTCCAATGGAGTGCCATCTACAATTTTTAAGCAAAATTTTAAGTTAGTGAGATGATAAGTGTACAAAATTTTAAATTTAGTGAGGTAACAATAAGCAGAATTTTAAGTTTAATGAGATGACAAGTCTGCAAAATTTTAAGGATACTAAGGAAATTGTAATGTTTAATGAGAATAAATTTTTGCATAAGTAAGAGGATTGGAGATAAGCAGTTTTCGAAAATACTTCACTCCTTTCTTTTAGAAATTAATCTTTTTGTAACATTTGTCTAACGACCATGCTAACTAAGGTTTCCTAAAGTCAGGATGGCTCTGATACCAAGTCTGTGGGGACCCCGGACTAGCTGTCCGAAATACCCGATTATGCTTAACACAACGATCCCGTGATCAGTCTGTCGTTGCACATAATCCGAATTGGATACCAAAGTTTACATCCATTACAATACCGAATAAAAAGTCTTACATAAATGGTCATTTAGACCAAGTCTTACATAGGTGCCTTCATGGGCCAAACCAAAATATCAGCGGAAGCTACGGCGTAGTAGACATCATATTCTAACGATGACGACCCGACAGGCAGCTGACTTGTGGAGATCCTTAGTTTGCGTAGAAGTCGCCATACTCCTGCTCGGCGTAGTGCTCCTCCTCGTAGTCTGGCTAGGACAATAGCCAGGGACGAAACCAATATGAGTACATTTGAATGTACTCGCAAACTACCCCAACATGAGTATGCACTAGTTTTATTTTAACTTACAACTTTTATTTATTTAAAACATCTCTATATCTTTATTGAAAAAGGTAAGAAGAGTTTTATAACTATCTTTAAAAGAAGTCACCATCTCATTTGTTTCTCCAAAACCCTCCTTTTCCTGACCATGGCTCACCATGGTCCATTTATTCCAACAACTCATACCACTCCATTTGGTATAGTTGTGTAACACCATCACCATTTCATTTCTTTTAAACTTAAAAGCTTTTCCAAAAACTTGCACATGATCTTAGGACAGCCTCCCAATTGTCCATATCCGAGGACTCGGCTATTCGAATAGTTTTGACCCTCTGCAGAGGTAGCACGCTTTTATCCCACATCCATCCGGTAACTCATCGTGTCAGCCACGTCCCGCCATACAAGGTGTATGCGAAGTTGAGCCACCGACCCTAGCCTCTCCTTTGCTCATGCTAGTATAGGATCCTACCCATATGATAATTCCCACCAACACTCAGTCCGGTCCCCGTCGGCAACCCTAAGTGTGAGGACTCATATGTTTTTCCCGGCGACCACATTGATGAAGTCTTCAATCCTCCTCCTTATCTTTCCATAGAGTTTGAGCGAGGACCCAGGTCAGGGGAGTTCTCCAAACCATCCCCTCATGCATAACGGAGTCATCTCCGTCGATGAGGTATCCCATACTAATAAGAGCAAATTATATGACTAAGCCCCGTTCCCATATGGGGGTAAATGTGGTCGCACAGATTAAGATTGGTTGTCATAGTACTAGGACACTGTGCATTTTTCATAAACATTCCCATTTTCCATTTCTCCACTTCAACACCGACATCTCGGTATTCCATAACCACACAAGTATTTCAAAGGAGTTTTGAGTAAACAACATTTATTTTCCCATCCTATAATTTTATATCAACTATCTTATACTTCTACATAGGTGGCAAAATAGTTTTCATGTACTTGTAAAAAGGTTTTCAAAATCATTGATACTTTTGAATAACTCATGTGACAAAATAGATGTATGTAAATGCAAGCTCAGTGAAGTAGCTTGCCTTGCTCGGCAAAGTTCTCGGGTTCTTGTGCTTGCTGATCAAGGTATTCCCCCTCCTCGTAGACTTCGGCAACGTTCTCGTCTAAACGTCAAACAAGCAATGCAAACAATTACTAAACTACTCAAGCAAGCATCACAACATATCAATCATAAACATCACAAATAGCTACTGCACACATCAAACCATACAATTTGGTTTCAAAATAATTGAATTAAACATCATTTATTTATGTTCAAAATTATGGCAGAAACTTGTGGAACATGTTTAATTGCACAACTTGAGTTCTGTTGGTCACAAAAATACAAACTAAATTTCTATGAAAGCTACTGATGTGTAGAAGACAACACAATTTGATTTGGATCAATTGGGGTTACCAAACTCCCTACACAAATGTTTGAATCCAGTAACTTAATAATCAAGTTTTAGCTACCAATTAAGTTCTGTTGATCCTAAAATTAAATCCTTTTAGGGGTAACTAAACATGACAAATGTGACCTAACAAAATTGGTCCTAATTCATTTGGGTTAACCATTAAACATATTTAAATGTTTGAGTGCAGAAGGGTTTTAAACTTCAACTTTATACTAAACAAATACTATGCACAAATAATTCTACCAAAATTAGGGAAGCTAATACATGGCAGTACTAAGCTAGAAAAATTGGTTTGGAATTATTTGGACTAACAGAGTATCAGAAACAAACAAGTTTAGAATTTAAACCTTCTGTAGTATTTTTAATAATACTTTTTAACTATTTATTAAATGGAATGAACCAATTGGGTTGGTTAAACATTTTCATAAGCTTTCCAGAACAATTGGATTTGATTTATTTGGATTCCTAAATCTCAAGATATTAAATTTTAAAGTTGGATCCAGTACTGATTTCATATTTCAATTTTAAACAGAGAAAATCTAGTTATGGATAATGTTTAAATTTCTGACTAGTGGGGCCTACACGTCAGCGACACAGTGTGTGCGGTGAAAAGAATAAAACCCTGACGAGCGGGGCCCGCCCGTCAGTCTCTCTCTCTCTCTTCTTTTAACCGAAGCGGTATGGCACCGTTGGATCAAGATCCAACGGCCCACGATCAAAGGCAACGGCGGCGACCTAATTTCGGCGGCGCTGCTGCGCCGGCGACGGCGAGGTGGATGAATCTCTCACCTAGGGGGCTCGGGAGGTCGCGGCGATGATGCAGATCGATGGCGGTGGCGTGGGGGAAGCTCCTGGCTGAGTTGCACTTGCTGGGGTGGACTGGTTCGTCGGCGGCGAGGTCTCCGTCTTCCACGGCCACGGACACGGGCTCCGGCGATCTCCTGGCGACGCTCTGGTGCACGAAACAGAGGGGAACAAGGTGTGGGTGAGTGCGGTGATCATAGGGATGCAGGTAGTGGCCAGAGGGAAGGGAATGGGAGGCCAGCACGGCGAGGCCGTGGTCGTCGCCTACCTCGGCACGGCGAGGTTGCAGCGCACTGCCACGGGCAGCAGCGGCTTCACGGCAGAGGCTCCGCCCTCCTGGCGGTGCACGGGGAGGGTGGTGAGTGAGAGAGACAGTGGGGCGGTGTGGAGAGAGTGTGGGGCTCGGGTGGTTTAAATAGCCGCAACGCCGGCGTACAGTGGTCGCGGTCCAGCGGCGTCCAGAGAGCGGGAGAGGCTGGTGCGTGCTGTCTGGGGGGTCCGGGATGGAGCTAGGATTCACAGCGTAGCGGATCGCGTGTCGGGGAGCTGTGAGGGGGGGCCAATTTGGCCGGCGCCGTCGAACTCCTCCGTGGCGGTGCAGAGGGGACAGGGGCGGCATTGGGGCGGGAGAGAGCTCAAGTGCCCTCCTCTGCGAGGCAGAGGGTGCAGAGGCAACGAGCGTGGACGAACGCGAGCAAGGGGGGGGGGGCCTGGGGGGCCCGGGGAACGGCGAGGTGCACGGCGTCCAGCGTTGACACAGCGACGGAGAGGTAGGCGAAGACGGTTTTGCAGAAAACCCCCTGGCTCCTCTCCTTTCTATTTCTTTCATTTGTTTTTCAAACCAGAAGCTTTTCTCGAATTTAATTAGGGCACTAAATCTATTTATAAAAATTGAAGAAAATTTGTGAAGCCTTCCATGGCATGCAGAAGCTTCACAAAAATTGGCTTTACAAAATAAAATGTTTTGAATCATTTTTGTTCATAGGGTTTTAATTATGGAATTTTGTTTTATTTCCAATTGAATTTTACTTTTGAATTTTTAAAACTAATTCAAAATATTGTTTGAGAGAGAAAAGTAGTAAGGATAAAATGGGAGTGTTTACATTACCACTCCACTGAATTTTATTGTGAAGGAAAACAATTTCTCACTTGGAGAATTTTATGTGACACTTGTCACATTATTTTCTTGCTTTGCTTTTTATTTTATTTCTCTTCTTTTCTTCATGTCTTTATTTAGAGCAAGCAACACATAATTAGCAAGAAATAAACAACACAAGCAACAATATGAGATCAACACATATAATTAAGCAAAAGTTTTTGTTGGCTCTCATTTTTGGAATAATAATACTGATTAATATTTTTGGGATGTTACAATTAGTCCATAAGGATTGTCATTAATTACCAAAACCACACATGGAGGCACCATGCACTTTCAATCTCCCCCATTTTGGTAATTGATGACAATCCCTTTTACGAGGGTTTATATAATGAATTAAGCAACCATGCAAAGCAATGAGCAAGGATGCAAGAGCATGGAAGGCCAATGCTTAAGAACAAAACTAAAGCAAAAACCCAAATTCCCTTAAACCCTCTAAACTGCTCCCTCATTGGCATCGATTTCCGAAATGGGAGGAAAAATTTAGACGGTCAATATAATATGAGTTCCTCCACAAAGTGTGCATTTCTCAAAATTTGAGTGAAATCAAATGCACCTATCCAATGACGAATAGTTGGAGGAAATCAAACTATATTGAGGATCCAAAGATAGCAAATAAAATGTATCTCTCTAAACATCTCCCCACAAGGAGACAAGCAAACGAAAAAGATCCAACAAGAGAGCTCTAGATAAAAATGGAGAAGCTTCCCAATGTTTATGCACTATTGAAGAGTGCACAAATATGGAATCATCACTCCCCCATAATCATATACAACACACAAGAAGTGCAAGAGAATACATGGGAAATGAAGCAATTCAACTTGCAACAAACAAATGTTGAGCAATTTAGGATCAAGGAGCGACAAATAAAGACTTACTCAACCGAAAGAGTTGGAATATCAAATAAAGATGTAACTATTCTCATGTGTATAAGTTTCTAAGTGGACACCGATCACGAAGATATAAGTCCACAAAGAAATATGCACACAGAACATAGGTACTAAGGTGAAGAACATGATATCCAAGAGAAAGTCATAAATACACCAATAAGATTTTTGCTTAAAAACAATCATAGCACAAAGCTCAATTTTATCCTAAAGGAATATAGATGAACAACCAACAACTTGTCAAAGCCTCACAACTATCCACAAGGGAAAAGTGATAGTTGGGATGCTTCAAGAAAGGTAACACGTATCAAAAAAAGGCAAATGGTTTTGAGAAATCATCAATATTGCACATGAGAGACTTTGAGTAGAATTTGCTAGATTAACATATTTGGGATCGGTGAATCATGAAAATGATTATAAATATTCCCCTTGATATGTAATCATCCCGGCTTACTCACATTTGCAATAAAGATGTTTTTATAAGACATTTGCAAGAACCACATGAATTGCAACAAATGGGATTCATGCCAAGATACAACCTACACAAGGTTGAAGCTAGAAAAGTATGCATGAGGTAGATACTTGTTACCGGGATGTCAATGGTGATGAAGAAGATGCGAGTTCGTTAATCATCGTAGCTTGACTCCTATAATCCCATGGTGAGAACACCTTCCTTGTAAATGAGACAAGCTTACAATGCATCTCGAGTATACCTAAAACAAATTCAATTACAACATGGTACCCAAACTCATTGGGTCCAAAGTAGTTAGAGCAACTACAATACACAGGACAATCTCCACAAAAATATGTGCATATTGATATGAAATTGAATTTCATGCACATCTTAGCCATTTAGGATTTGATGGAGTTTATCCTATATACTGGATCAACGAAAGTAAGTATGTCATAGGATATATATAGTAAATATACATGCACACAACTTTCAAGAACCAAATGAGATACAAATTGGACTAAACACCAATTAAGCCAAGAAGGCACTCACAAGAGTGACATGCAAAAGAATTGTCCAAATTATATCAAAAACCCAAATCAACACATGATTGAGGATACCAATTTGAGAAGATACCAAAAGAAAATAAGATCAAAGAATAAACCAAACCCTCTACACTTTTCATGATGGCACACAAAGTACCAAGACGAAAAATGTTTGTCTTCCAAAGAGACACGTCATCGGGATAAAATACCAATTGAAGACAACAAATGTTCAAAAGCATATAGGATAGCTCCTCCAAGGTTTGTGCATTAGTTATGATCTTCCTTTTGAATACAAAATGCACCCAAAGGAATCATTACTCTCCAGATACATTATTCAAACACTAGTCATGTTCAAGAAAAGCAATAAGATGCAATACCAAATTAAAGAATGGTGTTCTACTCAATGTAGGATAGCATTTTCCCCAAGAATAGTGCATTATATAGAAGTATGAATTTGAATGTAAGTGCACAAGAATGGGATCTTTGCTTTTCCTAACTCAAGAAAGCATAAAACAAATTTTGAGTAGAGCAAAAGGATTCAAAAGGTACAAGGAAGACACAAGGTAGTTAAACCAAAACAAATCCTTAGCAAGAAACAAGACAAATTTCGAGCAAAAGCCAATGTAAATATGATCAATAAATTTACCACTAATATTATTATCACTTGTCAAATACAAGGGATGTATGGAGATATTTCTCGGTGGTAGATGGCAAAGATTATTCACAATAATATTCACAAAACATAAGCATGTGGCAAAAGATAGGAGTTCAAAAACATTCTTAGATAGAGATTATTGAAGGCTTCAAATAATAACCGATCATGCAAAGCACCAAGGAACTCTCTCACAAACAAGATACCAAAAGAAGAGAGACAAAAGGTATTTAAGAAAATATGGAACTTGTTTGAGCAACATGCCATATAGGAAAAAGATAATTGACAATATCAACTCTAGGTGGCAAAACCTCATATGTTCACATTTTCTAGGCTTGTAATATGCACATAGCTTATTACTCCCCCATAATGTCATAATCCATTTGTTTTCAACAAGAGGCACATAAAAATCCAACTAGAGAAAGTTAATGGACATTATAGAATTTGAATTTCTCATGATCATGTCATACCACATAGAGAGTAGATAATATTGATATATCAACACTAAGTGGTATGCCTCATGTATACACATTTTAGGATTGTGAGGTGCCAAAGCATATCACTCCCCAAAAATGGGATAGTCCATTAATCTCTCAACAAGAGCCAATTAAGATATAAGTTGATAAAAGGCTCAACACGTATATTGTGTGCAAACCAACATACACATACTTGATACTCAAGATTAGTAAGTAGAGAGCACAACACATACAAACATTAGCAAGGTACAAAACAAAACACATGCAAGGGTGCAAGCAACTTTCAATGTATATGTGATGTAAATACAAGTTACCACAAGGAGGAACATTGGATAGAGATATAAATATGATGATCCAAATTACTTGGCTTGAGGAAGTATAATTGATGAAGATCCCTTAATTCTTCATGAGATAGCCAAGTCTCCAATGCCCTCCAACAACACCCATTGATCAAGTTTTGGCTTGTTGGTCCCCAACCAAGTTGGGTCCTAAGAGGTTAGTCACAATAGGCTTGGCAACCCAAATGGTTCTTTCCTTGACACCACTTTGAGTACCCAACATATTTAGCAAACACATTGCCAATCTTATCCTTCCGAAGAGAATAAACATTATCAATTATAATTGGGTTGGATAAGGTACCATTAGTGCATGAAGAAGCAAAGTGGCCCTTCTCACGACACAAGTAGCAACATCGGCTTCGTCCATTCTTCTTAGTTGAAATCTCACCTTGGGAAGAACTAGCTTGATTCTTCTAGGGAAGTGGCCTTTCTTCAACACGAGTTTGAGCATGAGATTGAACTTGAGGCCGCTTCACTTGTTGCTTCTCACTAAGTGGCTTCTTCTTCAAAGGGCAAGATCGAACATGGTGCCCTTCAATTTTGCACTTGAAGCAAATAATCTTGGCCGAATCTTTTACTTGCTGTTGGCCCTTCTTCTTGCCATTGGACTTCCCTTTATCATTGGAGTTGTATCCAAGTCCACTCTTGTCATTGGGAAGTCTTCGCACTCTTAACATATTGTCAAAGGTGGACCTTCCTTCATGACTCTTTTCCAAGTCTTTCTTCAAAGAAGTGACTTGTGCCTTGAGATCTTTTATTTCCTCTACGTGGTTAGTGAAAACACGAGTACTAGAGGAAGTAGATGCTTCATTGTTAGACCAACAAGGCTTGGAAAGTAATTCATCACAAGATTTAGCAATAGTATGAGATGAAGAATTACTAGGACTAGCACATGGCAATATAGCATTTTACTAGAGATTGTGTTAGTGCCCAAATGAAGCTCACAAGATGTTACCTTTGTAGTGATATCCTCAAGAGCTAACTCTAGCCTAGTATGGGATGCTAGAAGATCCTCATTAGAGCTAGAGAGCTTTTCATGGATTTCTTCCAATTTCCCATACTTGCTAGTCATCAACTCAAGTTGAGCCCTTAGCTCAACATTCTCCTTCAAAATAGATGCTTCACATGAAGTGGAGTTAGTAGTACAAGAATAATTAATATTAGAAATAGAAGAAGACAACTTGGCAAGCTCATTATTCAACCTAGCATTTTCCTCAATAATATTTGCATGATCACAAGAGGAAGTAGAGGTACTAGGCATATAAAGTTTAGATAGTTGAGTTTGATCACGAGACTTGATAAGGAGAGAGTGTTCACTTTCCAAAGCCTTGTGAGCTTTGTCAAGTTTCTGTATGTCCTCAATTAGTTTAGCATTGCCAACACCACATTCAACTTTTTCCTTTTTAAGCACTTTATATTTCGTAATAGTATGGTCACGTGCTTTAGTGAGATAAGCATTTTTCATTATAAAGCTCCTCAATAGATTCGAGTTTCTCCTCAAGAGAAACCCGGGTCTCTTGCTCTTCCTCAAGAGCTTCCTTGAGCTCTGCGATCTCAGCTACGTACTCATGTTCGATGCTATAACATTTATCAAGGCTTGTTTCCAAAGCCTCAATAGTATCCTGGTGCTCCACAAGGGTACTCATGATTTCGAAGAACTTAGAAGAAGCAATTTTATTATTCGTGAGAGTATGAAGAACCATTTGACCTTTCTCATGAATGGAATCATCATTATAATTTTCTTCTTCATCATTATCATCATCATCATCATTATAAGATACATTGGGATTCAAGGTAGGAGATACCTCCGAATCCTTAGCCATAAGGCAAACGTGAGTAAGGGATAACGGTGATGAAGAATTACTTGAAGCACCATTGAGGTCCATGTCTTGTTCCAACAAATGTTGGGATTCCTCTACATTGTTAGCCACACAAGTACTAGAGGATATGGAAGCCTTGTTTTCATGACAACAAAACATAGGAAGCATATCATCATGAGATTTAGTTAAGCAACTATTACATGATATGCAAGGACTAGCAACACTAGCATGTAAGACATTTGGAGTGCTAGAAGAGTTTAAGTCCAAAGATAGAGCATTGCAATGGGATAGAGATGAAGTATAGTCAATAGTAGATTCACTATCAACAATGCAATTTCTATCAACACTCACCATATCATTACCTTGTGACAAATCACATGTTGGTGGAGTGGAAAAATATGTGAACTCATCACGGCTGAAGGTGGAAGAATAACAATCATCCTCAATAATGTTGGACACATCATATTTATCTTGAAGTTTTGTCCGCAACTCATGAGCGTTCCGAAAAGGCATGATTGATCAAAGAACTACATCGCCCAAAACACATATGAGACCATTAGATACTAGAGTATCGACATAAGAGTTTTCTTCATCCTCTAAAGACAGTTTTTGGGAAGTCTTTGGAGGAGGAAAATCCATATCAACAATTCTCTTTATATAATTTGGACCCATGTCCCTAAAAAGATTAAGTATGTGAATTTTCCAAACATCGTAATTTGTGCCATCGAATATAAAAGTGGGATCGTGCACTAGTTCCCTAAACGACATTGTACTCTCTAGGATGTAAAGCCTAATAACGAGAGCACAGGCTCTAATACCAATTGAAAGGACAAACGATGTCGCCTAGAGGGGGGTGAATAGGCGATTAAAACTTTTCCGGTTAAGGCTTGCTAAATGAGGAAATAAACTAGGTGTTTAAATTAACAAGCACACAACCTAAATAAACTAGGCTCAACTAAGTGCACCAACAACTTATGCTAAGAAAGACAAGTAACAAGGTGATAGCAAGATATATAACTTCAAGCACGAAGGCTATCACAATGTAAAGTGCATAAGTAAATAGCTCGGGTATAGAAATAACCAAGGCACACAGAGACGATAATGTATTCCTGAGTTCCTCCCTTTGAGGGGAGTACGTCTCATTGGAGGGGCGTGAGCTCGCCACAACAGGCCTACTCAACGCCACAAAGGCCTCACCCTATTCGCCGGTGAACCTCACCACAAAGGCCTAGTTCACCTTCCACTATCGGTAACCTTCAATCTCGAGGCACGCATCCACAACTTAATTGTAAGCTCCCAAGGTCACCACAAACTTGGGGGAACGGATCAACAACTGAATTGGAGGCTCCCAAGAACACCACAAAGTTTTCTAGGGTCCAAAGACCCAAGAGTAACAAGCTCACACACTTTCACTTCCACGAATCCTCGTGGAGAGAGCAAACCGATGCAACTGATGCAAATGGCAAGAGCACAAGTGCTCAAATCCTTCACTCTCAAATTCCAACAAAGTAAAAAATGCTTATGGGGAAATAAGAGAGGAAAAACAAAGGAGAAGCACCAAGAACTCCAAGATCAAGATCTACTAGGTTTCCCTCACTTAGAAGAGAGATGGATTGGTGGAAATGTAGATCTAGATCTCTCACTTTTCCCTCAAAGATATGCAAGAATCATGGGAGGGATTGAGAGGGGGCAAGCTTTCCAAGGTCAACAATGGTGGGAGAGAGAGGGGAAAACATGCTTGGCAAAGCTGTGTATCTCTTTGGGGAAGAAGGGGGCCTTTTATAGGTCCCCACGAAAAAGAGCCGTTCAAGGAAACTAACACCGGAGTCCCCGGCCCGGGGCCAGAAACTTTGGAAGTTTCTGGTGTAACTCCGGCCATACTCCGGTCTAGGCATCTGCGGAATTTATTGAGCCCCTGAGATGAGAGACCGGAGTCTCCGGCCAGACTCCAGACAGGCCAACTGCGAAAAATCGACTCAACCAAGGAATCAATGGGTGGAGTCTCCGAGGGTCTTGGGTCCAGATACTCCGGTGTTTTCACACCGGAGTCTCCGGTCTTGGGACCCTGGAGTCTCCGGTCTGTTCCCAACAGCCACACAGCAAATCCTGAAACCCCTTAACTTTTGCAAACGAAGTCCGATTGAGGTGAAACCAATTTTGTTGGGAAGATAACAATAAGGACTATCCAAACAAGATTCCTCAAAGTATAGAGAAATTACCACACATGGGAAGGTGTAGAACCTTTCTCAAAGACGAACCGAGAATATTTTCACCACAAAAAATGCAAGAAGTTTTTCTTACGAAATCCGTTTTCGATAAACCTTAGCTTGTCACGAAGATCACGACAAGCACCAAAAACCCCACAGAGATAAAAACCAAATAAGAACCAAGAAAGATAATATGCCAAGTATGCAAAGTTTTGAGCTCTCCACAAAGATGCGATCAAGTTACTCACTTGAGAGCCCCTCTTGATAGTACGACTATCGATCCTATCATCTGGTTTCCCAAAGCATGAGACCGGTAAAATAGAAAACCTATCAAGATCATACCTTTGCCTTGAGCATTCCACTTGAGCTAGATGATGACGATACTGACCCTCTCAAGTTGGATCCCCTTTCTTGATCATGCTTGCCAGCACATGCTCCGCTTGATGAAGACTTGCAAGTTGATCCCCCATACACTACTATGGGAGAGACCCTTTTCGGCAAATCTTCGTATGGCCACAATCTCCAAATGGGTGGCAAGCATCAAACATAGGATTTCTTCGAAACGCTTATCTTGAGCTTCTACTTCTCAAGCTTGATGACTAATACGTTGCAAACGTATTTATAATTTTTGATGCTCTATGACTGTTTTCTATCCAGTGCCTTTATGTTTTCCACATGTTTTCACATGTTTTTCTTCGTTTTCCGGATGTTTTCATGCACTAACCTATTAACAAGATGCCCCAGGCCAGTTGTTGTTTTCAGCTGTTTTTGTATTTCAGAAAAGTTCTTAAAGAAATATTCTCGGAATGGGCTGAAAATCCACGGAGATCAGTTTTTACCCGGAACGGACAAAGACCGAAGGAGACTCGGAGGGGTGCCCTGGGGCCCCCAGGGGGCCCGACACCTCCTCACACGCCTCTTCGCCTATAAGTTGCACTTAACCCTAAAAAGTTTGGGGGATGGAGATATTTTCCACGAAACATACAGAGAGGTGCCGTCACCTTGAAAGTCCAATCTAGGGCTTCTGCAGCCCTGTTCCGGCACCCTGCCGAAGGGGGGAATCGTCACCGGAGGCCTCTTCATCGCCATGATTGCCTCCACGATGATGCGTGAGTAGTTCATCTCAGGACTACGGGTCCATAGAAGTAGCTAGTTGGTAGTTCTCTCCGTTATGCCTCCATGTTTAGAGTTTCGTGAGCTGCCTCACATGATCGAGACCACCGTTATGTAATTGTGCATGTTGTGTTTGCTGGGATCCGATGAACCATGAGATTATGATTATTTTGTTCATGTCAAACTGAGATGCTTCACTTATATCTATAGAGATTTTTAATGTTGTCTTGCAATACTCTCCGGTGTTTATGATTACCTTGGCCACGTAGTTGTTTTCACCTCCAAGAGAGGGTTTATATGCTAGATAGTGTGTTCATGCCTCCCTTACATCTGTGCTCGAGTGACAGAAACGTGACAGGTGGGGGATGTGCTGTTGCCACTAGGGAGAAAACAGCGGTGCTCTTGTCTACGGACGAGAACCATTGCTTACATTACGTACTTTACTTAATGCAATTGTCTGTTGCACACAAGCAATCACTTCGTTGCTGCAACTTAATACCAGATAGATTTGCTGGATAGCTTTCTTGAGGTGGACTATTAAATATGGATGCATGCTAGATAGCGGTCCATATGCCTTGACGTAATGCCTACGATGTTAGAACCCGTAACTATATCTCGTCATAATAGTATTATTATACGTTCATGATTTGTCAATTGCCCAGCTGTAATTTGTTCACCCAGCATGTTTGTTTTCTTAGTAGAGACACCACTAGTGAAACCATGGCCCCCGGTCCTATTTTCCTCATTGATACAACCTTCTTTCAAGAACTTTCACCATTGTTTCTTTGCTGTTTCGTTTTTACTTTTATTGTTCTCCAATACTCTATACGTTTAATTCTCCAGTTTTCAGCAAGATGGGAAGATTGACAACCTTCTCGGAAAGTTGGGAGCAAGAGAGAGTTTGTGTTTTGTGTGCAGGTCCACGCTTGTTGACGCGCCAGACAACAAGCAACCTTCTTCAAGTCTTCGAAGTCCTACTGGATTGATAACCCTGGTTCCTTAATCGAGGGAAATTACTGCTAGGCTGCATCATACCTTCCACTTGGGGTCTCCCAACGAGCGTGTGATTCTACGCCATCAATGACGAACACCACTTGACGTCATCAGCCAAGGGCTATATGAAATCTTTCTTTTGATGCATGCCCATGGAAAGATACCTAACCACTCATAGAAATGCCACACACACATAATATGGGTTAGTTCACCGAGCTATATGGACAATTGCTTACCATACCACGAGATACATAATCCCACTTGGTACATATTGTAGCTTTGTGTGTTGATCACAAGCTTGATCAACCTTGTATCTTTTCATCTCTCTTCATATGATGATGTCTTGAAGGTAAACATGAAGGACCGCCTAATCCTTTTCTCCAAGACATACTTGCAATATGCTCAACTCTATACATGACCATTCTTCATATAAATTCTTGAATATAACAATGGTCATCATGTAAGCTTCTAGAGTCCAACACATGAACTCCACTATTTTCCCATGGACAAGATCTATAAGGATATCTCAACGCAAACATTAGTCCATAAGGATTGTCATTAATTACCAAAAACACACATGGAGGCACCATGCACTTTCAAAGTCAAGAGGTAAAGCCACCCGGCACAGAGAAATAATAAAGCATTTAATACTTCCTCATGAGCTAAAGCAGGAACACAAAACAAGGTTTAATAATTTTGAAGGTTTTAAAGGTAGCACATGAGCAATTTACTTGGAATGGCAAGGAAATACCATGAATGGGTAGTTATGGTGGACACATTGGAATAACTTGGTTTAAGGGAGTTGGATGCACGAGTAGAGCTCATACTCAGTACAGGTGAAGGCTAGCAAGAGACTGGGAGCGACCAACTAAGAGAGCAATGACAGCCATAATCATGCATAGCGACAAAACATTATTAATCAAAGCATGAAGTGATATTACTATTCTAAAAATAAAAGATCATCAAGGCTAAAGGTGAATTTGTTTATAGTCATAACATGGTGTAAGCATGTGCCAAGTCAATCCAAATAAAATCTTCAGAGGAGGATGCCCCAATATCATGCTGCATTATGATCAACCCAACACATGATTTGATTTCAATGACATATTAAGCACTCTCATTTATTTGAGACTAGTCATGTTACATATTAAATCACTAAGCACACAATTAAAATAACATCTAACATGACATGTCAAAGCCTAGCCACAGTCTAAAAAAGCTTTCTTTGCACCACTATAAGCATGGAACCTTTTTTTACTCCCATCCAACACCATTCAACTTATTTGAAACAACTCTCTTAACAAGTATTCATTAAATACCAGAGGGCTAATCATATATAAATTAAGCAAACTAACAAGCTCTGAACAAAATATGAAAGGAAAACAAGAGCTAAAAACAGTGGCAGCAAAAATTGAACACTCAGAAACAATAAGAGTGAAAACTAGAGTGTTCTAAACAATAAAGTGGAGCGTGTTTCTCTCCAAACAAGAATGCTAGGATCCAGCCATTTATTACCAGCAAAAAAAAACTAAAAGCAAAATAAAATGACGCTCCAAGAATAACACATATCATGTGAAGCAATAAAAATATAGTGTCCTGAGAGATGATCTGATAATTTTGTTGATGAAGAAGGGGATGCCTTGAGCATCCCCAAGCTTTGACGCATGTACTTCTTGGATATATCTTGGGGGTGACATGGGCATCCCCAAGCTTGAGCTTTTGTCCATCCTTCACCTTCTCATATCATCCTCCTCTCCTTACACTTGAAAAGTTCCTCCACACAAAACTTCTCACAATCTTCATTAGCGGGGTTAGTGCATCGAATAAATAAATCCACTTGGTTCAGCTTTGAATAAAAGTTCCTCCACACAAGAAAAACACGCAATTTAAACATTAGCTACTGCCACAACTTCTTTTAAAGCTCTCCACCCCAAGAGAACACAAAAATAAAAAGATAAAGAGGCAACTACAAACAAAGGCAGAAATCTGTCAAAATAGAACTGACTGTAAAGATAAAAAAATTCGAGGCACTTCCGTAGCTCCAATCAAAACGTGGTCAACTAATGAAAGTTAGATAACAACCTGAGGCAAGTGCCAGATTTTTTTCATAATTTTCCCATGTTCTGGCTGAGAGAAATAATTTTTTGGTGGCATCTCATAAATCTGTTTCAGGACAGCAAAAACCGCAAATCGCAGTTTCTTTCAAATAGAGGTTACTCTTGGCACAAAAACGAAATAAAAGGGATAAGGAGCGGTTGCTACAGAGATAACAACTTCCAAGACTCAAAGAAAACAAAATAAAACTGAAGGAAAACAAGAGAAAACAAAGTGGGTTGCCTCCCACAAGCGCTTTTGTTTAACGCCTTTTAGCTAGGCAAAGAGGAATGCAATGCAGAAAACACTTTATGAAATGATGGAAAACAAATGTAAACCTATTTTTACAGATGTTCTAAGCTATGCCACAGTGCAAAGGACAAGTGAAAACATAAGAAAATATGTGAAAACAAACTGGGAACAGTGGAAACTAAGGAGGAAACATATTAAAACATGGAGAAAACATCGGAAAACATGTGGGAAACATGTGAAAACATGGTGAAAATATAGTTTCTTTCATTCAAAATTAATTTGTTAACAAGGTTGATCAAGTCTTGTTACCAGACCAATTTTATGTGAAATAAAACTTTGCATTTCACTAAGTAATTATGTTATCTCAACTTTCATAGACATAGTCCCAACCATAACAATTTCATATTCTTTTTGTGGCACTGGAATGGGACAATTGAACTCTCCAATCTTAATGGTCTCAATATTTTCAACCATATTTCTTATCAATCTTCTTTGGAAAATAAACTGTGTGCTCTTTATCATTGACATTAAAAGTGAACTTTCCTTTACTAAAATCTATAACAGCCCCTGCAGTATTAAGAAAAGATCTTCCAAGAATAATAGACATATTCTCGTCCTCAGGCATTTCCAACACAACAAAGTCAGTTAATATTAAACAATTAACAACTTGGACAGGAACATCTGAAAGGACAAACGATGTCGCCTAGAGGGGGGGTGAATAGGCGATTAAAACTTTCCCGGTTACGGCTTGCTAAAATGCGGAAATAAAGTAGGAGTTTAAATTGGCGAGCACACAACCTAAATATTCTAGGCTCTAGTATGTGCACCAACAACTTATGCTAAGCAAGACAAGTAACAAGGTGATAGCAAGATATATAACTTCAAGCACGAAGGCTATCACAATGTAAAGTGCATAAGTAAATAGCTCGGGTATAGAAATAACCGAGGCACACAGAGACGATGATGTATTCCCGAGTTCCTCCTTTTTAAGGGAGTAAGTCTCGTTGGAGGGGTGTGAGCTTCACCACACAAGGCTTGCTCAACGCCGCTAAGGCCTCACCCTATTCGCCGATGAACCTCACCACAAAGGCCTAGTTCACCTTCCACTATCGGTAACCTTCAATCTCGAGGCACACATCCACAACTTAATTGGAGGCTCTCGAGGTCACCACAATCTTGGGGCACGCATCCACAACTCAATTGGAGGCTCCCAAGAACAACACAACCGTCTAGGGTCCAAAGACCCAAGAGTAACAAGCTCACAAACTTTCACTTCCACGAATCCTCGTAGAGAGAGCAAACCGATGCAACCGATGCAAATGGCAAGAGCATAAGTGCTCAAATCCTTCACTCTCAAATTCCAACAAAGCAACAAATGCTTATGGGGGAATAAGAGAGGAAGAACAAAGTAGGAGAAACACCAAGAACTCCAAGATCAAGATCTACTAGGTTTCCCTCACTTAGAAGGGAGATGGATTGGTGGAAATGTAGATCCAGGTCTCCTCTCTCTTTTCCTCAAGTATGAGCAAGAATCATTGGAGGGATTGAGAGTTAGGCAAGGTTTGGAAGGTCAACAATGGGAGGCAAAATCGTGCTCAAGAGTTGGGGACCAATGGGGAAGAAGACCCCCTTAAATAGGGGCCCAAATTGTGACCGTTATGCAGTTTTTACTGCCTTGCCCGGTAGTACCGGACGACGTCCGGTAGTACCGGCCGGCAGATTTCCTTCGAGTTCAGCACAGACACTTGACAGCCCATAGTACTACCGCTCGGGTGCGGTAGTACCGCCTTTGATAGGATGGCGCGGTAGTACCGGGAGGATTCGGTAGTGCTGGGGAAATGCACCACCAAGACCAGAAGCAAAACTGGGTACTTCCGGGAGGGCGCGGTACTACCGGCTTGATGTCTAGCGGTAGTACCGGGAGGCGCCCGGTAGTACCGGCCAAAGGAGAAAAGGCAGAAACACCAAAACAAGAAATGCGATAACTTTTGCATATGAACTCCGAATGAGGTGAATCCAATTTTGTTGGAAAGATAACAACAAGCACTATGGAGGAGTTACCACACATGGAAGGTGTGAAACCTTTCTCAAAGGCCGGTAATATTTTCACCACCAAAAACGCAACAAGTTTTTCTTACGAAATCCATTTTCGATAAACCTTGGCTTGTCGTGAAGATCACGACAAGCACCAAAACTCCATAGAGATAAAAGCCAAATAAGAACCAAGAAAGATGATATGCCAAGTATGCAAAGGTTTGAGCTCTCCACAACGATTCGATCAAGTTACTCACTTGAGAGCCCCTCTTGATAGTACGGCTATCGATCCTATAACCCGGTCTCCCAAAAGTATGAGACGGTAAAATGGAAAACATAACAAGATCATACCTTTGCCTTGAGCATTCCACTTGAGCTAGATGATGACGATCTTGACTCTCTCAAGTTGGATCCTCTTTTCTTGATCGTGCTTGCTAGCACATGCTCCGCTTGATGAAGACTTGCAAGTTGCTCCCCCATACACCATTATGGGAGAGACTAGCTCCCCCATACACCATTATGGGAGAGATCTTCGGCAAATCTTCATATGGCCACAATCTCCAAATGGGTGGCAAGCATCAAGCAAGGATTTCTTCGAGATGCTTCTCTTGAGCTTCCACGTCAAGCATGATGACGAACACCACTTGACGACAAAGACCATGGGCAATATGAAATCTTCCTTTTGATGTATGCCCATGGAAATATACCTAACCGCACATAGAAATGCCACACACACATATCATGGGTTAGTTCACAAAGCTATATGGTCAATTGCTTACCATACCACGAGATACATAATCCCACTTGGTACATCTTGTAGCTTTGTCTGTTGATCACACGCTTGATCAACCTTGTATCTTTTCTTCTGTCTTCATATGATGATGTCTTGAAGATAATCGTGAAAGATCACCTAAACCTTTTCTTCAAGACATACTTGCAATAAGCTCAACTCTATACAAGACCATTCTTCATATAAAACCTTGAATATAGAAATGGTCATCATGAAAGCTTCTAGAGTCCAACACATGAACTCCAAAAGCTTCCCATGGACAATATCTATAAGGATATCTCAATGCAAACATTAGTCCATAAGGATTGTCATTAATTACCAAAACCACACATGGGGGCACCATGCACTTTCAACATCCTCACAATACTAGTAGGAACAGTAGTGGATTTATCATCCATTTGCAAAGAAATATCAGTAGGTATCAGCTTATCTAAATAAAGCCTCTTATAAAGAGAGAAAGGCATAACACTAACTCCAGCACCAAGATCACATAAAGCAGTTCTCACATAATTGTTTTTGATAGAGCAATGAATTGTGGGTATACCTGTATCTCCCAGCTTCTTAGGAATTTTACCATTGAAGGAATAATTAGCAAGCATAGTGGAAATTTCCTCATTAGGAATTTTCCTCTTATTAGTAACAATATCTTTCATATACTTAGAATAAGGAGGTAACTTGATAGCATCAGTCAAAGGAATTTGCAAGAAAAGAGGTTTCATCCACTCACAAAATTTATTATAGTGTTCTTCTTCTTTAGTCTTAAGAGACTTACTAGGAAAAGGCATAGGTTTTTGCACCCAAGGTTCTCTTTCTTTACCATGCTTCCTAGCAACAAAATTTTCTTTATCATACTTTTTATGTTTAGGAGGTTTTTTTAGGTTCTTCTCCACTTTCTTCCTTATTGGAAGCATCATTCTTATCATTATCATTAGTATGTTCATTACCACTTTCAGTTTCAGCATCAGAAACATATATACTATTAGGATCTTTAATAGGTTCTTTATCAATATCATTATCATTAGATTCTCTATTTTTTTATGTTTCTTCTTCTTTTTATTTTTAGGAGAGCTAACAAAATTTTCATCTAGCATTTGAGAGTCTTGTTCAAGCCTTTTTGGGTGTCCCTCGGGATATAGAGGATCCTGAGTGAAAGCACCACCTCTTGTTTTAACACTACAAGCTTCTTTTTTAACTTGATTAGACATCTCAGCAAATAAATCATTTTGCACTTTAGTGAGTTGTTCAATTTGGGTTTGAATCATTTCAAAGTGCTTAACAAGCCCTTTAACATCATTAACAGTTCTTCCCAAAGTATCATGCAAATTTTTAATAACAAGAGAATTTTCATTGAATTGGTTTTGAACTTGTTCATTAAAATGAGTTTGTTTAACAATGAAATCATCAAATTCATCCAAGCATTGATCAGGTGGTTTATTATAAGGAATATCACATGCATCAAATCTATAAAGAGAGTGTACCTCTACCATAAGAGGGTGAGTGGTAGGCTCACATAATGTTTCAATAGGAGGTAGATTCTTGACGTCTTAAGATTTAATACCCTTCTCTTTAATATATTTCTTAGCTTCTTGCATATCTTCATGATTAAGGAAAATAACTCCTCTCTTCCTGGGTGTGGGTAATGGTGGAGGCTCAGGAATATTCCAATCATCATGGTTCTTGGCTATATTACCCATTAATTCTTCAGCTTCATCTGCAATTCTTTCCCTGAAAATACAGCCAGCATAACTATCCAGGTATGTCCTAGATTCAACAGTTAGTCCATTATAGAATATATCAATAAGCTCATTTTTAGGTATACTATTATCAGGTCTACCCTTAAGGGTAGCACAAAACCTCCCCAAGCTTTAGGGAGTTTCTCATCCTCAAGTTGTTTGACATTAAAAATCTTTTGTAAAGCAGCATGTTGCACTTGAGCAGGAAAATATTTTTCGCAAAAGACACGAGTCAAGCATTGAGGAGTCTCAATACAACCATAAGGCAAATTATCATACCAAACCTTAGCATCATCTTTTAATGAGAAAGGAAACAATTTAACCACATAATAGCCTCTTATCGAATTTCTATCAGAAAACAGAGTACCAATCTCAAATAATTTAGTCAAATGGGCAATAGCATCATCATTTTCTTTACCACAAAAGGGTTCAGCTTCAACCATAGGAATAAGGGAAAGATCAATAGAGAAATTAAATTCCTCATCTTTAATGTTTACAGGAGATTTAGCAAATTCAGGATCATGAACAAACTTGTTTTTCATAGAATGTTTCTGGAGCAACTTCTTAAAAGTCTCAGTATCAGGAGCAATTTCATGACTCATATAATCTTTAAAGAATTCATCATCAAGTGAAATATAAGTATCATCAAGATAGTCACTCTTACAACTCTTAGGATCAGGACGTTCAGGTGATTTTTCAGGTGAAGACAACATTTTCTCAAAAAATTTAGCACGTTCAATTTCTTTAGCTTTAGCAATTTGTGTTTTTAAAAAGGTACCTAACGAACCAGAAGTATCAAGCACAGTAGAAGCATCATTGATACGTCCATTTTGCATCACTATTTTATATGTTAATTCTCCCTTATTCATTGATATATTTCATATTTGGGAGCTATACTTATGTTATTTCATTGTTTTCTGTGTGTTTTACAGTTTTACAAAATTATTTATCAGAGTCAAAATTCAGCTGGAAAAAGCACCTGTCAGAGGGGGCATCTTCCGGGCGTCAGAAAAATCAAGGAAAATCAGAAAATGCATTTTCTTCAGAAATCACTGGGGGAGCCTGAAGGACACCTGGTGGGGAGCCAGGGGGGGGTCCCAAGTGACCCTCAGGCGCGGCCCCCCCTAGGCCGCGCCTGGAGGGCACCTGGGGCCTGTGGGCCCCGCCTCCGGCCCTCCTTTGGCATACTTACCCCCCTTGACCTAAAATTATCGAGGAGCCACTTCGTAGAATTTCTCCGCCGCCTCTTCACGACAGAAACGACAGAAAGAAGAAAACACCTTCCTGGCGGGGAGATTCCGCCGGGGAAATTCCCTCCCGGAGGGGGAAATCGTCACCGCCGTCACCGTCATCGCTCCGGGCATCATCGGGACCATCATCAACATCATCACCACCATTAGCACCATCACCATCATCATCCCATCTCATCTCGCTGTAACAATTAGGGTTCCATATTGTTGTATTTCATTAGATCTCTCTACCGGTGTGAATTACCCCTTCGTAGTTGATGCTTGTGAGAATTATCAGTGTTTGTACTTTATGACCAGATTGTTATTCATCCTTATATCACCTCTGATCATGATCCATATGATGTGTTGTGAGTAGATCATTTAGTTCTTGAGGACATGGGAGAAGTCTTGTTATTAGTAATCATGTTTCGTTGAGTAATATTTACGGTTTGATATTTAAGTTATGTTGCTATTTCTCTAGTGGTGCTTTGTGAACGTCGACTACATAACACTTCACTTTTATGGGCCTAGAGGAATGCATTGCAGCCTGGAAGCATGCTCTTACGCCTGTCGTCTCACAATCGCGCCGTGGCACACAACGTGTGCGCGTGGGCGCTGCTCTCGAGACGCCTTTGTGTGCTGTGGCTCGCGCCGTGTGCCACCGCCGTGGCCGACGAATTTGCACCGATTATCACCGGATGAGGATCGTGTGGATCTAGGGATTTTTTATGTGGCTAATTGAAAGATCTAATCTACGAAACTAGGAATTTTGAAATTGTCTAATCTAGTCTAAAGAACCGATCAGATCTTTGATCTAGATCGGGTGCCGCGCCCCCGGGAGAGGAGATTGATCTCCCCGGGGGCGGCGTGATATGCGGAAGTGGTGGAAAACCTAGGATCAGCGTCGTGAGACTAACCGCTCTGATACCATGTGAAAAGGTGTGATCCCTAATATTTCGTTGTTGCATTGATTTGACCCTCATATGGGGTATATAAGGAGGTACACGGAGGGGGTAGACTTGGATTACAAGATGGTCTAGGAGTCCTAGTCTACTCCTACTCGTATACATGTGTTGTATTCTAACAACTCCCACGTCTCTCCCAGCCTGCTGTATATATACTGGCAGACGCCAACCCTAGATGTCGTCTCATCATATGGTTTCTAACCGTTCCAAAGCCTTGTGCCGCCACACAAGGCTTCCCCATCCCTCCTTCCGGCGTGCACCGAGAGAAGGGACAGCAAGCCTCCGGAACTCCGCCTCTTGCGATCTTGTACGGGAGAGGGGCGATCAGGTTTTTGGGGAGCGCAATCGCGCGAATGCTGACGGCGATCACTTCCCCAACGACGACTTCGTCCCGGATCTCGGCAACCTCTTCATCGACAACATGGGCGACAACGTGGACAACAACGCAGCCGGTTCCGCTGCCGTTGCACCGTACGTATCTTTCTCTCATCTATATGAGATCTTGCTACAATTCCTATGTCTAGTATTTGCCGTAGATTAGATCTGTTTGTCTACGGTACTAGATATCTGCATGCTTAGTTTAATTGCTACTGTCATGATTTACTTGGTGATATTTCAGATTAAATCATATGCTAAATTGCTAATATATTCAACAAATTCTAGTCTGACACATGCAAGAGAGAGAGATCAGCTACCATGCAAGGCTGGTAGAAAGGGACACGTGAAAATGATTCTTTATAAAGGAGTTGGGCCCCATGTTCAGCTTTCAGCCGGTTCAACACACTGCAGCAAACACACGGCGATTCGAAGAATTCTTTGAACCGAACCACCAGTGTGGCTGGTCTTATGACCGACACTCCCGAAGAACAATGCTCGTGCCAATGAAGCAAAAAGCACTTCACTTGTAGAAAATGGGCCTTTCGTCCGGAGCTTTAGTCTCGGCCGTGTTTGGGCCCTGGACTAATGTGAGCATTAGTCCCAGTTCCAACGGCTAGGATGTCGCACAGGCACGGCCAGCTTTAGTCCCGGGTCAAACGGGACCTTTAGTCCCGGTTGGAGATACCAACCGGGGCTAAAGGGTTGCGGCTGACTGCGGCTGGTGCGAGCCCGTTTAGTCCCGGTCGGTGTCTCCAACTGGGACTAAAGATAGACCTTTAGTCCCTGTTGAAGACACCAACCGGGACTAAAGTCTTTCCAAATTTATTCCGGATTAAAATTAGAATGGCAGCTTTGCAAAACACCCCTGGATATTAGAACCTTCATATCTTTTTATCCACAAGGCCAAATTTAGCAAAATTGGAATTTTTGAAAATCTCTTGATATATAGAATATTTTGGTACTACCTAATTTCAAATTTGACTAATTAAAATTGGTTCATTTTCAATTGATCCATTTAGATGAAATTTGACATAGTTTAAATTTTATAATTCCACAAATGGCAAATAATATTTTTTGAAAAATATTAGGATGTGTACTAACAGAACCTACTGTCCAAAATAATTTTGGAACTATTTTAAAATTGATCTAGCACTAAAATGCCCATTTGAGTATTTTGACCTAGTATAAAATTCTATAAATAAATTAAATATGATTTCTTTTACAAAATTATTCCAAATAGTAACCTTGGACCAGAGAGACCAATACCTAAACCATTTGGGCACTAGTAAACCTATTCCATGTAAGCTTGGCCTAAAAACCCTCCCTAGTTTTCAACAAGATTTGAACATGAAAAGAGAAATGCTAATCCCTAATAGCCATTTGTGGTGTGATCATTTTGGATCAAGACCAGCACCAAGTATGTGTCAACCACATGCTACAGAAACAAGTGATCATGAAACCAATATATTAAAACCATTTTCAAATTTACAACTCATGTTGTAAATTTAATAGAACCCTAACACTCAAACCTTTATATGAATCTTGTTGATCATGGTTTGCTTCTAAAACCCTTAGACCAAAACCTTGTGTGATCATTATGATGAAAGAGCAGCCATTTGGACCCTTTGAACAACCTTGAAACCTATTCAAGTTTGAATTGTTGTAAATTTGAATTTTACCAACCATTGACCTAAATGGCAAACTCAAAACCCTGTCACAATAATTCTTTCACTTTGGAATTATGTTATGAACCTAGACCAACCTTACCCAAAATGGAAAACCTAGCCCAAACAATTTAATTATTTTTGTGAAATGAATTAAGTGTTAAAACTTATCACATATGTTCCTTTTTGCTTATTGAGTGATGTGATAACCTTTGCCCAACCCAAGTGAACTCTTGAAACTAATTCCTTGACAAATAGAACCATTTGAGTATGAATCCTTCAAACCCAATCCTTGACCAACCTATAAACATATGGTAAACCCTAAACCTAATCACAACAATTCTTTTTGTAAATTGAATTATTGAGATAAACTTTGACCTTGTAATAACCAACTTGTTTAAACCTTTTTTGCTATGCTTGTTTGCTTTGTATACTTTATTCTTTTGTTTGTATGTTTGTGAATTGCTTGTTTAAACAATTTTTTGGGTGTTCCTAGGGGCTACCCTAACACAACCAAGCACAAAATTGCACTTTGCTACCCCTTCTGACTTCGGTCAAAGGGGTAGACGATAAATTTGACTTTTCTCCAGCGGGGTTAGGATTTCGCCGGAGAGGGGCTCCGGAGCGTCGGAATCCAACCAAAAGCTAGGTGGTGCCATACCAAGTGTGTACAAGTGTGTTATGGGTTGTAGATGTCCAAGATTCCAATTCGGGGTGTTAGCGGGTTCACCGTAATCAGTTTCTCTCTAGTGAGTTTCTGGACTTATAGCCGGAAACTCCCACTTCGGACTAACTGGAGGGAATCTTGTGAAGAGTTGGGGTATAACTTTGTTTTGGGTGTTCCTAGGGGCTACCCTAACACAACCAAGCAAAAAGTTGCAATTTGCTACCTTCTTTTGAAGCCGGTACCGGGTGTAGACGTATAAGCTGGGTTTTTCTCCAGCGGGGCTAGGGTTTCGCCGGAGAGGGGCTCCGGAGCGTCGGAATCCAACCAAAATCTAGGTGGTGCCATACCAAGTGTGTACAAGTGTGTTATGAGTTTTCAATGCCATTGTGTTCCAATTTGCCAAATCTTGGCCCATTCCAACATGGTTTGATCATTTGGTGCCCAAGTTTGGCCTGTTTCCTCCAGAAACCCTAGTTTCGACACCTAATTTGCCTGGGGGCGACCCTATACTGCACACCCAACTCCCCAAACCAAGGTCTATGTTTGTTTGCAATGCCATTGTGCTACACTGTGCCAAATCTTGGACCATTTCAGCATGGTTTGATCATTAGATGCCCAAGTTTGGCCTGTTTCCCTAGAAAACCCTATTTTCGACACCTAATTTGCCTGGGGGGTGACCCTCTACCTCACACCCAAGACCCCAAACCCAGGGCTATGTTGGTTTGCAATTCCATGGTGCCCCACTGTGCCAAATCTTGGCCCATTCCAACATGGTTTGATCATTTGGTGCCCGAGTTTGGCATGTTTCCCCCAGAAACCCTAGTTTCGACACCTAATTTGCCTAGGGGTGACCCTATACCACACACTCAACACCACACTTAGTAAAGTCCTATACATGATGGAAAATATGATATGGATGTCATATTTGGATTCCTCTCATTTTTCTAATCGATTTAGACATATTATTTGTCAAATTTTGATTTATGAATTTGTAGATATGAATTATTCAATATTAAATGGAAAAAGGCAAGAAAGTTAATTGTTATTTGAATTCAAGATTATTATTACTTATTCATTTTTGTTTACTTAAATAATTGTTTGGATTCACAAAATAAAGGCATGTGGCATCATGGTCCAAGGGTTAATAGAATTGATAGGATATTATTGTCAACAAAGCATCCGTTGTTTCTAGGAAGCTCATAGGGATGGAACTAAGAAGTTAAGCGTGCTGGGGCTGGAGCAATCTAAGGATGGGTAACCGATCGGGAAATGTCACTAGAAGTGAGCGATTTAAATTGAAATTTAGAATGGTTAGAGATAAAGATAAATATGTATCTAGTGCGATTAACCGGTTAAACTATTTATAAAAAAATTCGATTTTTTTGTGAAAATTGTTTTTTGAAAAAAAAATTGAATGGAAAACAGAAAATCTTTAGTCCCGGTTGGTATCCAGCCCCAGCGCTCGACCGCAGCCACGTGGAGGGCCTTTTGTCCCAGTTTGTGGCCAACCAGGACTAAAGGACGGGGCCTTTAGTCCCGATTTCATAGTTCTGGTTGGATAACCGGGACTAGAGCCCGTTCTCAACCGGGACTAGAGGCCCTTTTTCCACTAGTGCTTTGATATACAAATAGAACGCATGATTAAAAATCAGAAGGAAGAAAAAGGTTTTTCATCTACTACTATACAAAGCTTGTATCAAGGAAGAAACGAAACAGTCGAAGGCATGACGAAGCAAGCAAGATATATAGCAATAATCCATAACAGAAATCGTTTAACACTTTGTGACAATTGCTGACTTCCTCAGAATATAATACAAAGGAAAAGAGAGGGATAATTCTTTCCAATTTCAGGCACTCAAGACAGTTGATCAATGGTGTAGTATGAAGAAGTTATCTTACTTCGAGGTGGATGACACTCTTTCTTAGGAAGGTAATAAAATAACAGAAATTTCGGCAAGAAGTTGAGTGTCAATATTCTCCTCGCGGAGTAGCTTTAAGAGGTCTCAAGTCTCAAAATATAGTTTTGGAAAACATTTGGTTTAGTAGTTAGATCACGCGCCATTGGCAAAATACAGTCAAAAGAAACTATGTTTTATTTCTGAGCAAGCACACTGTTAAATTGTACCCCAAATCGAATCTTGCAACAGGATACCGAAACTGTACAAAATAATGTTAAATCGAAAATAGTTTTACAAAGAAGCACTTCAATTAGAAAGATTGCACAACTAATTGGTGCCTCCACAAGTCCCAATCTTGAATCAGGCAGCTCAGGCAAACAAAATTAAGCCAAGCTATTGTTGGTTGTCACTTGGAGAAGAATGATAGGCAAGTGAACTTTGTGGCTTAACAGAGTTTGATATGTGCAAGATCAAGCATAATTATGAATAGATTCTAAACTTTAATACAATGAAATTGTGTTGTTGTATTGAAACATTCGCACTGAGTAATACTTGAAACAAAAAGAAGGAACGAACCCTTGTTCTTATAATTACTGCAACTTCAAAAGGAGCTCATTTTTCAGGGGATTTTTAAGCAACCCTGTCATATAAAATTCACAATATAAATTAACTTGCAATAAATAAGATTCTAAAGAAAAAAACTGTTTTGAAACACATATTTCAGGAGGTATTTGGGGAATGGGAGAAAGAATAATTATCTAAAAAAAAAAATCAAAGAACACCCTTTTCTGCTCAACCGTATAAATGAAAGCAAAAGAAGTATAATGCCACACAATGCATCCTGAAAATCACAATGGATTTTTATTACTTCACAATTATTTAGCATATGCTCCAATCAAATAAAATTCGAGTAGGCTACACCTTAAGATCAGATTCTAACGTTTGTTATATCATCTCTAATATACTCCTGTACAGTTCCTTTAAACGATACTTTTGTATTGATAATGTCCACAAAGACAACCAATCTTGTCCTGCTACTGATTAAAGATCAGTCTAAGAGAAGCAGGAAAGACAAGAATTATATAGGAGATCAGGAGATAAAACATCTTAACTGAAACAGAAGCTCTTCTGAATACAAAACCTTGTTTAAAAGAGGTGGCATACAGTTTGCAAATCTATAAATATTTAGACTCTGAATAAAACATATGTAAGAATTACAATCATCGGTAGAAGTAGATTATTTTAACGTAAATCTTATATCTAAAGGAAGTCCCCTCTTATGTTGGAACTTGGTGTGCGACACTAACACAAACGAAAGGTTTACTCATCTGGTCACATATTTATTTATCAACTGAACAAGTAAATGGCACAGTAAGCGCATGTTAATTCTACACAAGCCAACCTAGCTAGGTGGGCAACCTCGAGCAGAACTAAATAAGCCGATCGTGCAAGTATCTGCTGAATGAAGCATCCATCCTGTCAATTCACACAAGACTATCTAGAGAGCAACTCAATTATAATGAAGACCAGACACAAACTTCTGCCATCTTATGAAGCATCTATCCGTCGACAGATAGAAGGAAGCATTATAATTAGCCGCCCACCCTATGTACTAATAAGCACGAAAAGGACAGGGCACAAGAGACGGGGTTAAATTGCCCATGTCCAAGAAGCATTTTCACAAACACAAGGTAGGCAGGCAGGCTGTAGTACCATTCGAAACAAACCAATGAGAGGAGAGAGTTGTCAGAGCATATCGATGCGTGAGCTTCAACCAGAGAACCCATCAGAGTTGCGCGTTCCCCAATCGACGCAGGCGATGTGCCACGCATCCCTGATTCAGACTGTCCTCGCCACTACTCGTCACACGCCCCGCGCGGCCATGCCTCAGGCTCTGCACGACATACTAGGGAGTAGGGAGGAGGAGGACCATGACGTCGTGTTCCTCATCTCCTCGTCGTGGCGTTGAGATCTGTGTCCGGATCGAGAGGACGGCTATGGAAACTCCAACCTGTACCGTCAGATGTAAAATGAGTGCTCTAGATCATCTCCCTTCGGTCTCGTACATTTTGCAAATAAACTCCCGCAGGGCTGCTAGCCTTTTCGCATAGAACCCCTTGTATATGTCCAGCCATTTTATCCTGTCCTCAACCTGAACCGCTTTCATATTTTCGAAATAAACAACAAGGGTTATATTTGGGGATGTATCCAGCCATTTTATCCTGTCCTCAACCTGAACCGCAAGCGCTCAGGAGATGCATCGACGGCGCCGGCGGCCGGTCAGGAGACTGCACAGGCGGCTGCGTCAACAGCTCGGAAGATTGCACTGGCCCGCCTGAGGAAAACAGCTGGGAATTTGTTAAACACTTAATTCAACAAATTATGTGCTAGTATAGTAGTTGCTGGCTGGAATCTGTGATTTATGTTGGTACAGGGTAGAAGGTTGTCTGCTTTTATCCGAAATAATTAGCATGGGAAAATTTCAGTAGTTCACTGACATAAAAAACCCTGCTGCAATGTCGCCCGCACACAGCAATACAGAACCAGTAGAGAAATGAAATCCGATATTGTGTAGCAATGTTTGTACATGTTAGCACATCGCGAGGATTTCGCATGGAAGAGCATGATTAAGAATCCCGCAAAAATGTTCAGTACATATACTTTGTCTAGTGCAAGTTCACAAATTAATCTCACATTACATCAGTAAGCGGATGTACAAAATTTGCAGCCTCCAAGAACTGAAAAATAAAGTATGTAGTACAGGATCAATCACCACAAGAAAATTAAGAGAGAGAAATAAGAGACCTAGATTTACGCAACATGGACTTTCACTTCACAGGTCTCATAACTCTAGACTGTCTGGCTCACGCAGAGAGAGGAGGGAGGCGATCGAAGGGGCTGGAGGCGGAAAACGCATCTGGCCAAGGACTCTCCCAGCTCCGAAGAAACAAACACACGCATCCACAACTCAAGAGAGCGGTACGAGCAAGTTGAAGAGACAACTACAGCAGGAAGGTGTTGGCCAATGGCCATCCGAGGGAGAAGATGGACATCAACGGAAAGGCCATGGACGTGAACATCGGTTCCAATGGTGAGGACCATTTTTAATCTCTCTCTTCCCTTCTCTCACTCACAGCTAGCATGACGGATGGAGTCCCGTAGACGGAGCGGCACCGACGCCACCGGAGCTCGCCAACACGCAGCCCGCCGGCCGGTGCGCCTGTCACGCCGTCGAAGCCCGGCGCTGCCGGAGGCCGAAGGTGAGGAGGATGGCGTCATGGCATAGCTTGCATCCCGTCCGTCGGAAGACGTAGCCGATGAAGAAGCGGTGGACTCGCCGACGTGTAGCTCGTCATTCAAGTCGCCCGATCGATCGATGGAGACGCCAACGCGCACCGGTCCGGGACGACGTGCACTCATCGACGCCCGGTGTACAGGAACATCTAAGCCCGGCGTACATGTACAGCTCGAGGTGCAGCCTCAACGCTCACGGCGATGGCGGAAAGGAGCGACTCACCAACGGCGTACAGGTGCAGCCGACCGGAGCCGTTTGGTGTTTGGCGTACAGGTTGAGCTCGAGGCCGGCGGCGGGCACGTACACGCTCGACGGATAGGACTGGTGCAGCTCGAAGTCGGCGACGGACAGAAACAAGCCCGGCGTGCAGGTCCAAACCGGTCGTTTTCACGGCTGTCAGCATCGCGCGACGGCCGTCATCGGCGCCCATCGGCGGTCGGACAAGAGCAGCCAGTCCAGCGAAAAGTACGTGGCTAATATGCTATAGTGGGCCGTGGGTTTCGGCCGGCCGACGGACAGGATTTGCCGAGGACTTTGCCTTCGGTCAACGGCAAATCTGGGCCGTCGGCCGGCTGAAACCGACGACCCAGGATTGAGCCGCGCGCCATAGCCAGTCCAGCCAGGTGTACAGCTCCTCGGCGTACAGGTGCACTTCGGCATTCCCGGCGACCGCGGACAAGAGCAGCTCGGCGACGGCATACAGGTGCATCGCGTGACGGCTGTCACCGTCGTCATCGGCGCTCACTCACGGCAGCGGCCGGACGCGAGCAGCCAATCCATGCTTGTACCTGATGAGAAAGGAAGCAGCAAAGGCTGAATCGTACGTGCATGGCTAGCTAGTGAGCACAGAGCACACGTGATGTGCCCCATACACAATGCCATACGCGTGCCTGGGCAAAACTCCGGTGTGCCACTGCTCTGCCGTGGGTGCCATGCTTGGCATCCAGTCCAGCGTACAGGTACATGGCGTGGCGTCCGGTGTGCACATGCTCAGTCTGACGGACGTACAGGCGGAGACGGCGACGCGGCGCAGCTCGGCCATCTCGGCCTCGTCGTACAGGCCGACGATAGGGATACTTCGGACCTCGGCGTTTCCGGTGACGGCATGCAGACGCACCTCGGGGCCAGGCGTATGGACACAGTTCGGCGCACTCGACAATACATTCCTATTCCTAGTATATTTAAAGCTGAGCCAAATCGCGGCCTCTCCGCCGCCGCTCCCGCCACCTCCTCGCCGCGGATCGTGTCCCGGGACGCCGCCCAGGCGCGGGAATCGCCGTCGCCGCGCCCGCCGTCCCGCCGCCGCCAATTAGCTCGCCGACGGCGCTCCAGCGACCCAGAGGGGGCGGCGCCGCCAGCTGCGGCCGCCCCGCGCCCGCGCGCGTCGACCGCGCTGACCCACGCGTGCCATCTCGCCGTCTCGCAGCGTCGCCGCGCTCCTCGCCGCCGCGGCAGTGGCGGGGCTGGCCATTGCTGACGTCATAATGACGTCAGCGTGGGCCCTGCCAGCCAGCCTTTTTTCTTTATACAGCAAAAACGAAAAAAAAACTTACAGGTGGGCCCTACTACTGTACACAAATCAAACAAAAACTGAAAAACTTTACAAATTCGACAACCTTAAATCTGCCCACCGGAGAAAAAAAACTATATACCAAAAAAACAAAAAAAAAAACAAATTGCAAACTAGGGAGGAAAAAATATATCACAAAAAATAACCAAAAAAAAAGGAAATGCAAACTATTTATGACATGCAATCGATTTCCAAATTCAAATACTTCCAAATTTGAAACGACATCCAAATGTACCCAATTTGTGAATTGAAAACAGTTTACACCTAAATAACTTCGCAATATGCACCATTTTTAAAAACTTAACTCTTTTCAAGCGTAAGTTTTTTCTAATTCCAACAATTTTTAATCCAAAAAATATTTCTGAATACATACATTTCCAATTTAAATTAATGCTCAAACTGGTTACAATTCACATATACCCATAATTTACTCACTTTGAAAACCGACCCCTTTTCAAACATAAGCTTATTTTGAATTCCAACAATTTTGAAACCTAAAAATATCTTTGAATACGCCCATTTCCAAATTTAAATTATTGCTCAAATTGGTTAATATTTGTACATTACCATAATATAATTCCTCTGACTACGGTGCTAAATAAGAAAATAATGCCAAAATTTAAATTCATTGAATACTTGCAAATAATCCAAACTCAATCACTCTGACTATGGATTGACTTCCAAAATCTTTACATTTCCAAATTTGAATTTTGCCGCAACAACACACACACAACTTTGAGTATTTCAAATATTTAGAGGCCCTCCAAATCTAACAATTTTTAAAAACTAAACGTTTTTTAGACGTCAATTTTCCCAATTACAACAATTTCGAAATTTGAGCAATCTCCAAAATCCGACCATTTTTAAAACGCAATTTTTTTTTTGAATTTCAATGATTTCCAGACTTAAACAATTCCAAATTGCTGCCACTTTCAAATTCGAAATTAAAAACACGACCCACTGTGCATAACTCAAAAATAGATGAACTTCCCAAATTCAAAACAAAAATCAAACTTTCCACACGACCTAATAAATTCCCATTTTGTATTTTCAAACACTATTCCCCACTGTAAATTCATAGAAAAGAAAAAAAAACTAACGCGACAAATTGCAGCCGATAAATGTTTAGCCGCACTAGATAAATTAACGTGAAATCCATCCTTTTCTAAAACATTTCTTTTAAAAAAGTTAGGTCTCTGACAGACGGTACCCTTTTACTTCAACAATATCCGGCAAATAAAACCCGTTCGAACTAACTTGATTTTTAAATTTCAACTTTCCAAAATACAGCGGGTGCGCTCATATTTTCGACACAAACTTCAAATGTATTTTCCCATTGATATTTTCTTTAAGCCAACGTCAAACAAAATAGTAACTGCAATTTATGCGCTACAAGTTAAAAAAAATTCTCGACCACATAGGTACTTCCGACACAAATTTTTAAACATAATTTCACAACGATAATTTAAAAGTCACTTATTTATCGAGAACAAATTTCCAATTGTAATTTTCAAATTTTGCACCAAAGACGCGGCGTGACGACGCGCCAAAATTTAACTAGTGTGTTTGACGTGCAGGCACAAACCGGCGTACAAGGTCTACACCCGTGGCGGCGCGTCATCGTTAGAGTCTGTCGGCCGTGAACTCGGAGTTAGGCGAGACGAGGTCGCCGACCATACCGGCTATGTCGACCTGAGCGACAGTTGGTTTTACACCAATCCTGACAAAATCCTTCGGCGAGGCGTAACCCCCCCCCCCCCCCCCCCGCGCGACGAAGGTACTAGTCATCTAGAAGTCCCTAGCGAAGCAGACTGCATCACACTACTTCAACAACACTCACCATCGCCATTCAAGACCGACGAATCGGAGGTGTCTCGCAGTGTAACCCGCGGGAGAAATTAACCGGGAGCCTTCCAAGGCCCCGGGAACCAGGAGACCGCAATCGCCATAGTCAGGCTGGCCGCTAGTAGGCCACGGAGGGAATTGTATTTGTTATCAATATGATTAATAAATTAATGTTCCCGTCTCTTTTGTTTATTTTCTTTGTGTATTGTCATATGTTGGAATATTAGGCATAATTTCCATGATTAATTCCAGAATATAAAGCATGATCGCAAGAGCTACTAACAGGTTAATCTCGAAAATACTAGACGTATTAATTAACATGAACAGCAGCAGGACATCTACGAACACAGCCATCGAAACGTGACGAACGTACCAAACGATTGTAGATGAAGTAGTCGTTGGAGCAGCGACGACAGCAGTTTGAGCGGCGACGGTAGCAGCTCGAAGAAGACGACCTTGGAGACGAGTCGCCCGCGGACCCGGAGATTGTCCAGGAAGTCGAGCCGTGATGAAGAACTTGAAAGCAGTCGCGCGGGGCGCTTCCCAAAAATCTTATTCGCCCTCTCCCGTACAGAATCACAAGGACAAGTGGTTCCGGAGACCTGCTGTCATGTTCGCCGGTGCACGCCGGCGCACGGGATGGAGTAGACTACGGTGGCGGCGCAAGGCACGAGATTGGCAAAACCTAGATTAGTTCGGGGATTTGCAGCGCACGCAGTGCACGACTTTATATAGTGTGGCTCGGGAAAACCCTAACGGTACAACGTGGGCCAAGTCCACGTCGCGCACGTTTTAGGTCGGTTACAGTAGCCCACGATCCGGGATCGACCCGAACCGACTAACTGTGACGCGTCCGTCCAAACCGTTTTTCCCGGACTGCAAAAAATAAAGCTCGGCTCGGCGAGATTCCCGCAACCCACGGCGCGGCGCGTCGTGACGAGACGGGCGGGGCGGTGCGCGTGCGTGCGAGCGGCGGCGGAGGAGGAGGAGCGCGTGAGAGAGCCTCTTGTTCTCACAAGCTTACCAAGTAGCACAACACTCCACTATATAAGGTGGTGCCACTCCTCTCAAACTAGCGGTGTGGGACTAAACTTTAGCTCCCACTCCACTCCCATGTGTGCTGCCATAAATGTGGCCTTTTGAGATTTCTGAAATTGCTATTGGGCTGCCCACTAATGGGCCCAATTCTAACAATCCCCCACCAGATCTCAAATCCCCATTTAGAGATATTTGCCAGACCTCGCGTCTTGTTTATATACCAGTGTTTCAGCAGAGACTGTTAAGTTGAACTTCCGCCTAGAATCTTGAGCTACGTCTATCGGCAACTTAAACAATGGACGAACCTTGAATTGCAAGTTTGGTGCTTTTAGATTTCACTCAAAATCATAACTAGTACTTGGCTGCCAGTAGCCTACCCCGCGGGTGTAGCATATGCGTCATACTACTTGGTCTCTTCATGAGTTTATTAGAGATCACCCAAATCTCATAGATTGCGACGTTTAACAATCTAACTCATATATGTGTGTTCTTTCAAGAATGCTTTGTAGAACAACATCTTTGCTATAAATAGCCAACAGAAACACATTAAAGCATGTAGCCAACCTGCCTTACAGATTTTGAGTTGTGCATCTTCACATAGAGAGGGTTAGGTAATAACTCTCCTCTGTCACACCACTAGCTTGTTTTTCCCAGTTCCTAATTCACGGGATCTCTGATCACATAGGTTGGGTTACCACTATGGAGTAACACTTATGGGTCTCAACCCCATCTCCCTCGATGCACTTTCTATCACATTACGTGATAGTCCCTTCGTAAAGGGATCTGCCAGGTTTTTGTCTGTTTGAATATACGAAACAGATATTACTCCGGAGTTTCTCAATTTCCTGACAGACTTCAAACGTCTTTTAACGTGTCTTGATGACTTCGCGTTATCCTTAGCACTGTTGAAAGATCGATATGTCGACTAGAGGGGGGTGATTAGGCGACTACCAAATTTTAATTCTTTTTCGATTAATTAAGGCTTGAGCAAAGTATAACAAGGTTGACTAGATGTGCACTAAGTGAGCAACCTATGTGATACAAGCAAGGTAAGCAACGTAGCGGAAGCAACAAGTAAAGGATAGAAGTAACCGCAAAGTGAAGACACGGAGATGTTTCCCGTAGTTCCTTCCCAAGGGAAGTACGTCTACGTTGGAGGAGTGTGGAGCCACCTAGGCGCTCCAATAGCACGGATGTGCTCACTCTATTCTCCGTGAGCTTTACCCGTGGGGGTTCGGCTCATTCACTATGAGGTCACCTTGATGGCGTTGACCAAGCCGGTACACAAAGGTCGGGGAACTCCACAATGAGTTGAAGCCTCCCAACAATGTCTCGGACTTCCTCCGAGACTCACAAAGGCACCTCGAGTTACAAGCAACCCAAGATGCAAGTTCCACACTATCCGTGTGGGGGGATTTGAAATTCCTTCGGTGGAGATGTAGATCTAGACCTCCTATGACACTCCTCAAAGTATCAAGTCGATTGAGTGGTTGGAGTGGGAGATCTAGTAGTTTGAAGCTCGGCAGCAATGGAGGAGAGAGAATGTAAATCGCAGCCTTTCATTGGGGAAGAAAGGGTCTTTATATAGGGGCCCCTGAAAATCCAACCGTTATGCACAAAAATGTGCACAACGGTACTACCGCTGGCGAACAGCGGTACTACCGCTACTGATCTTCACACAGTACCTCAGTGGTTCCGATGCTCAGTTGCAGCGGTAGCACAGAGTGCTACCGTAGTTACCAGGCACCGGTACTACCGCCAGAACCCACCGGTACTACCGCTGTCATGCCTCGAATAAATTCGTGGTATTCCATCGGTAGTACGTGGGGGGTACCGGAGAGATACCGTTGGAGACAGTGGCTTAAAACGTCTGAACGGTATCCCCAGCGGTACTTCCAGCGGTAGTACCGTTGCCATCAGCAACGGTACTTCCAGGGTAGTACCGCAGGAGAGGACTGCCTGCGTGCTGCAGCAGTACTACTCCAGAAGGAGCGGTACTACCGCTGCCCACTGGCGGTACTACCGTCAGGACAAATTCAGCCTGGGCAGATTTTCGAGCCCCTCTCTCTTCCATATGAGAACTTCTCGTGTTGATGTTTTCATCCCTGTTCAAACTTAAGAACACGATTAGTTCAGTGGGTGTGTTGTTATTAACTCCAAAACAGAGGAAGAGCCTAGCATGCTCTTTCAATCTCCCCCTTTTTGGAGTTTGATGACAACACACTCACACAAATGATTTGCAAAATATAGGCAGGCTCCCCCTATCAGTATGCATCAATAAATTTGCATTTGAATACAAGATGCATACATGATAGGATCAAAGCTCCCCCTACATTTTGTAAACCAAGCAAGTTATGAATAACACAAGAAAGCATAACTTGCACAAGCATGGTAAGACATAAAACAAGAGTTATTACACCACAGTTGAACGGAAAAGAAAGTTCCACATGTCTTACACCATGCAACGAGATAGTTCACCTAAACCAAGTTCGAATAAGATAAAAAGTGAAGCACAAGCATAAAGATCAAAGAGAGAGACAACAAGAGCTTGTGCTTCCACCCATGCAAATCCCCGGATAACCTAGTAGAACTCTCTCCCCCTTTGGCATCAAGACACCAAAAAGGGAGAGGCGATGCTAGCGTCCCAAGGGGGTTCAGTCATCGTCCTCCTCCTCATCATCCTCGTCCCCATCAGCAGCCTCGGGATCAGCATCATTGCCCTCATCACTAGCAGACCCATCACTGCCATCATCCTCATCACGATCAGCCCTGCCATGTTCTTCTCCTTCACGAACCCAGGGGTCACCGGCATGAGAAGTGGAGGCATCATCCTGAAGATCGGGATCAACCCAAGTGTTGTAGCGGTGCTTCCCAATCCACTTGGAGTAAGTGGTGATTCTGTCCTCGGAGCCCGCAGGGATAGGTGCACCCAAAACCGCAAAGCGCTGGCGAGTGCGTTGGCGTTCTAGCTTGGCCCTTTCATGTTCTCTCCAAGCCCTCACATTGCTATCGTCCTGGCGGCAAAAGATGGAGTGCATAGCATTGGCAACCCATTTCTTGAAGGTATTCTCTTTCTTCTTGGGCAACTCAAAAGCTGGGTCATTTTCTTCATCTTCGGTGTTGTAAGCTTCATCATTGGGGATGAGAGGCTTGAGATGCTTGTTGCGGTTCAAATCTTTGACAGAGTGAGCAATGAGAGGAGTGTCATTGTCCAGCAGCTCTAAGGGAAACTTCTTTTTGACCCATGCATGAACAATGAGCTTCATAATAAGGGAGCCAAAGATAGGAACATGCCTTTTCATAATCACTTCATGAATCTCATTCCAAAGGATATCCATAATATCCAGCTTCTTGCCTTGGCCCACCATCTCAGAAGAGATAACCATAAGGTCAATGAGACGCCCATGGATCTGGTCAAAGTTGCCCACTCGAGGCAACACCGTGTTGCGGAAAATGCGGTGCATAATGTGCCATGTTTTCTGCAGGTGCTTGGATTCTCCACAAACCCCACGACCCTGAATCAACAGATGAGAGAGAGCAGAGGGCTTCATTGGCTTGTTCATGTAGGAGATACGGAATACTTGAGCATCGTCATCCACTGTCATAAGGTCACCGTAGTCCCGCAGCTCAAGGAGGGTAGCAAAATCTGCCCAAGAGGAGGTGAGCACCTTGTCCTTGGTCATCCATGTGACAGCTCTCTTGTCGGTGTGGAAGTGAACAGTAGCATAGAACTGGAGAACGAGGTGCTCATCAAAATCTTCATGTAAGTTGATATAGTTCAGGATCCCAAACTCTTCACAAATGTCCAGGGACTCACCAAAGTAGTCAAGATGTGCTCTCATATGGTCTGTGTTGATGCAAAACTGCTTCACCACTTTGGTCTTGAAACGGGGAAGCACCTCATTGAAAATCTTCTCTTGAAACTGAGAGTGGAATAGGGGATTCTGGTAGCGGGGATCCTTGGTCACAACATAGGGATTTTTCCTTCTTTCCTTGACAAAAGCTTGAGGTGACATCCTCATGAGAGAGGCAGTCTTCTTGGCAGCAGCTTTGGCTTGAGCAGACTGCTGACGGCGAGTGAGCTTCTCTGGAATGATTTCAGGTTCATCACTAAGGTCCTTGTCCTTGCGAGATCTCTTGGGAGCCCGAGCTGAACTGCCCCCACGGCCCTTGCTAGGTCCTAAGAAAGCAGAGACAGATAGCACAGGGGATAAGTATTGCAAAAACAAACATGATCAAAAAGAGAAGAATCGAAATTGCCCAGTTTCTGGAAAACACCAGATCAACGGTAGTACCGTTTGACAGACCGGTAGTACCGGTGCAGCGGTAGTACCGCTCCTAGGAGCGGTAGTACCGCCAGCTCCAGATCTAGCGGTTTGACCGACGAAACTGACCCGATCTATGGGATCGTCCAATGAAACTTTGCAAATACGATTCTAAACTGAGTACCAACTATTCCCTACTACTTCTACCACAGGAGTTGCAAGAAAACAATCTCTATCGAATCTCAACGAATCAACTAGGTTGAGAGAGAGAGAGGAGTTTTACCGGAACTCATTGTGGAGAGGAAGAGGGAGGAGAAGGTCCTCGAGCCACCCCACGGCCGGAGAGGGGCTGTCGTGGCCGGGGAGAAGCTCTCCCGGCGGCAATGTGCGACGGCGGCTGCGGTGAGAGAGACGAACGTGGGGGTCGGGTGTGGGGAGGTAGAATGGGAAAAACTACCCCCCACGCCCCACTTAACCCCACTGTCAAAAAACCCTCAGCGGTACTACCGCTGGCCCAGCGGTAGTACCGCCCGCTGGCACTATCGGTAGAAAAAACGGTGAAACCGCGCCTGGCAACCACGTTGTCCTGGCGGTGTTACCGGAGTTTCTAGCGGTAGTACCGCTACTGGTGCTACTGGAAGGTCTAGTGATAAAACCGCATCTGGGAGGTGCGAGAGCATCCTCAGCCAGAGCGGTAGTACCGCCATAACTGCCGGTAGTACCGGTACCTGATGACTACGGTATTTAGAGTGGTAGTACTGTGCCTGGGACAGATCCCAGGCAACGGTAGTACCGTTTCCAAACACCGGTAGTACCGGGCGCCTGAAACGCGCATTTCCGCCGAGAAGATCATAAAAGTTTTTGCAATTTTGGAAAGGAGAGATCTTATGGGATAGGAGGTTGGCTTAGGATGGAGTTTGGAACTGGGGGAGGAGAAACAATCCGAGTTTGCAAGAAGCAAGAGTGAAAGGCCAAACTCAAATGCTCTCCACAAAAAGAGGTCTAAAAAACCCGAATAAGATCAAATGAAGATCAACTCCTCATAAGGAGGAGGGCGGTGGCCTAGGCCACCATGTATGAGCAATTATCAACCCAAAACCGCGAAGATATATCTTGGGTTCAAGGCCAATACTCATCGTTTAAGCACAATTTGTCACCGAAGTGACCAAATGAAGCACGAATTGTCAATGTGCGCATAATAGAAGTAGTGTTGACTCATGAGTTGAGCTACACTCCCCCTATGTCCATGCATGCATCTAAACTAGTTACGATGTCTACTAGGGTATTTGTGCAAGGCGGTCAAGCAAAGTTGCTCGCATCAATGACATTTAGTTCATTCCTCAACTCTCGAAATCTTGGTTCATCAAGGGCCTTGGTGAATATATCCGCAAGTTGATCCTTGGTTCCTACAAAAGAAAGGTCAATGTTGCCCCTCTCCACATGCTCCCGGATGAAATGATGACGAACTTCAATATGCTTCGTCTTGGCATGTTGCACGGGGTTGTGGGCGATCTTGATAGCACTTTCATTATCGCACATGAGGGGCACCTTGGAGAAGATAATACCATAATCCTTCATAGTTTGCACCATCCATAAGAGTTGAGCACAACAACTTGCGGCGGAGATGTACTCGGCTTCGGTGGTGGAGAGAGCAACACAATTTTGCTTCTTGGAAGACCAACACACCAAGGAGCGGCCAAGAAATTGACAACTCCCGGATGTAGACTTCCTATCCTTCTTCTCTCCGGCATAATCCGCATCCGAGTAACCCATGAGATGAAAGCTTGAACCCTTGGGATACCAAAGACCAAAGTTTGGGGTATGAAGCAAATATCGAAAGATGCGCTTAACCGCCACTAAGTGGCTCTCTTTGGGAGCCGCTTGATACCTTGCACACTTACCCACACTAAACATAATATCCGGTCTAGATGCACAAAGATAAAGCAAAGAGCCAATCATAGAGCGATAGAGTTTTTGATCGACATCGTTACCCTCGGTGTCGGTGTGGAGGTCGACGGAGGTGGACATGGGTGTCTTGTAAGATTTGAGCTCCGTCATCGTGAACCTCTTGAGCATGTCTTGGGTATATTTGGCTTGATTGATGAAGGTACCTTCCCTATATTGCTTCACTTCAAATCCTAGGAAGTACTTCAACTCCCCCATCATGGACATCTCAAATTTGCTTGTCATTAGCTTTGCAAACTCATCATTGAAAGCATTGTTAGTAGAACCAAAAATGATGTCATCTACATAGAGTTGGCATATGAAAAGATTGCCACCCACCTTCTTGGTAAAGAGGGTGGGGTCAATAACACCAACTTGGAATCCACGGTCTACAAGAAACTCTCGAAGGTGCTCATACCACGCACGTGGGGCTTGTTTAAGGCCATAGAGTGCCTTGTCGAGCTTGTAAACATGGTCCGGATGGTTGGGATCCTCAAACCCGGGAGGTTGCTTAACATATACCAACTCATTAATAGGACCATTAAGGAAAGCACTTTTAACATCCATTTGTTGCAATTTAAAGTTATGATGAGATGCATATGCAAGCAAGATGCGAATAGATTCAAGACGAGCAACGGGGGCATAGGTTTCACCGAAGTCAACACCTTCGACTTGAGAGTAGCCTTGTGCCACCAATCTTGCCTTGTTTCGAATGACAATGCCGTTCGAATCTTGCTTGTTCTTGAAGACCCACTTGGTGCCGATGACGTTCTTGCACCCATTTGGCCTTGGCACCAACTTCCACACCTTGTTGCGCTTGAAGTTATTGAGTTCTTCATGCATGGCATCAATCCAATCATGATCTTCAAGAGCTTCATACACCTTCTTGGGCTCGATGAAGGACACAAAAGCATGGTTGGTGCTAAAGCTTGCCAATTGTTTTCTTGTGACGACCTTGCTTTGGACACCTCCAAGAACTTTGTCCAATGTATGCTCTAAGCGAGTTAATTTTTGCTCTCTTCGCAATTCTCTTCTCTTCTTGGTCTCCTCCGAAGTTTCTTGAGAGATGACTTGATCATTTCCTTCATCATCGGAGTCATGTGCATTGTTTTGATCTTGAGCTTGATCTTGATGAGGACCACCTTGATCTTGTTCTTGATCATTGTCGTGTGCACCATCTAGAGCTTGGTCTTGAACATCAAGTTGTGGAGAGGAACCACTAGGTTGATCTTGTTCTTGACCTTGCTCACTTGTTTGAGGGCTCGGAGTTTGTTCTTGGTTACGGGGAGGATCTTGAGTTGGTGATGGTATGACTTGAGGAGGAGCTCGAGGAGGATCTTGAACTTGAGGGAGGATCCTCTTCAATGGGACGAATGTCCCCAATTGCCATCCTTCTTAGAGCGAGCTCCATAGGTACATCACCTACAACATTAGGATCAACTTGCCCCACTTGGGAGCCATTATCCTCATCAAACTTCACGTCACTAGATTCTTCAACTTGACCGGTGGTCTTGTTGTAGACTCTATAGCCGTGAGAGTTTGTGGAGTAACCAACAAAGATACCCTCTATAGATCTAGTTTCAAACTTAGATAACCGGTTACCTTTCTTGCGAATGAAGCACTTGCATCCAAAGACACGAAAATAAGAAAGATCCGGTTTCTTCCCAAGAAGAATCTCATATGGGGTCTTGTTCAATAGCTTGCGGAGAAATAACCGATTTGTTGCATGACAAGCGGTGGAGATGGCTTCGGCCCAAAAGTTATACGGAGAAGCATACTCCGCAATCATGGTCCTAGCCGCATCCATAAGAGTCCGGTTCTTCCTCTCCGCAACACCATTTTGTTGAGGGGTGTATGGAGTGGAATATTGATGAGCAATCCCTCTTCACTAAGAAACCCCTCCACGGTATAGTTCTTGAATTCGGACCCATTGTCACTTCGAATTGTCATGATCTTCTCTTGATATTGGCGTTGAGACATGTTGATGAAGTCAATGACTCTTTGTTGAGTCTCACTCTTTTTCTTGAAGAAATAGACCCATGTGTATCTTGAATAGTCATCAACAATCACCAAGCAATACTTCTTCCCACCAAGACTATCATAAGATAATGGACCAAAAAGGTCCAAATGAATGAGCTCTAGAATCTTGTTGGTGGTAATCTTCGTCTTTGGTGGATGGGCTTCTCCATGTTGCTTTCCTAGAACGCATGATCTACACACACGATCTTTGGAAAACTTAATATCGGTTAGTCCAAGAATGTGATTACCACTTTGAAGATCATGGAGTGTTCTCATATTGGTGTGGGCTAGTCGGCGGTGCCAAAGCCAACCCACATCAACTTTAGCCATTAGACAAGTCGCGGCCGACATGCTCTCTTTCGAGAAATCAAGCACATACATGCCGTACTCGACATGTCCAACAAAGACTACTTTAAGAGATCCCTTCACGGTGATGATCACACTCTCGTCATCAAAATAACACCCATAACCACTTTTAGTAAGTTGATAGACGGAGAGTAAGTTGTAACCAAGGGACTCAACGACAAGTACATTCTTGATAGAGACTTCTCTAGCAACAACGACCTTGCCTCGTCCCAATACCTTAAGCTCGCGGTTGTCACCAATTTTGACTCGTGAATATTGAGGTAGAGGAGGTTCAATATCATCCACCAAGTCAATGCGTCCGGTCATGTGTTGGGATGCGCCACTATCCACCGTCCATCGACCCGCACCGGACGCCACACCCTACAAGGAATCAAGTCTTTGATTTAGGTACCCATTTTTCGATGGGTCCTTTCTTGTTAGTCACAAGGGTCTTAGGAACCCAAATAGCCCAATGATAATCATCACCATAAGAAGAGCCAACATATTTAGCATAAACATGACCATCTCTAGATTTCATAAGAACATAAGATGGGTTATATTTGCCGGCAAAGTCATTATGGGTAGGAAGGTCCCTTGTGACCTCACCACCCACAATGGTGTTGGTCTCCTTCTCTTTAGCCAACTCCCCCTCCTTCACAAAGATAATAGCTTTTGAAGAGGGAGAAGACTTCTTCTTCTTCTTGTTCTTCTTCTTTGACTTGGTAGAGAAACCAAGTCCTTCTTTTCCAATTTGATCCTTTTGATTGCTCAAAAGGTCATTGAGGTTCTTTTCTCCTTGGGCACAAGCCATAATGCCCTTCTCAAGTTGAGATTTCAACTTAGCATTCTCTTCAACAAGGTTAGCATGCTCACAACAAATAATAGATTTAGCAATAATTTCATTTGATGTGGAAGCAATAACTTCTTTCACTTGTTGACCTAGGAATTGATCATGAGACTTCTCAAGTTTGGCAAAAGACTCTTTGAGGGTTTTGAGTTCCTCATCAAGTCTCTTGTTTTCCTTCTCAAGTCTAGCATGTTCAATGCCTAGCTCAAGCTTCTCATTCTTATAGACTTTAGAAGTAGCAAGAGCATGTTCATGATCCTTTTTAACTCTAGACATGTCAATAGCATAGGATTCCTCGGAATTAGATAGGGCCTCCTCAAGGGACCTTCTACGAGTTTGCTCCTTTTCAAGAGCAATAGCGAAATCCGCTATCTCATTAGCATAGTCAACCTCACGGTTTGCCATGCCCGAAATGATCTCCTCCTTTTGATCTACAAGAGAGTTAGTTTCCTCAAGTTGCTCCAAAAGAGCATCAACATTCACTTTGTCTTCTCCTTTAAGATTCGCTAGCCACACGTCCACCTCATTTGGACTTTGGGGCTCCTTCACAACATTCTCTACACAATCCAATAAGGAAGGAGGTGTAGAGGCAATAGGTTTAGGAGAAGGAGTTACCGAGGTGGCTTTTGCCATGAGACATGTGTAGGGAATGGACTCATTTTCATTGGGGGATTCAAATAGGGATGACGGTGTAGAGGAAGGTGTAGCTATGGCAATGCGAGCGGTAGCTACAACTTCATCTTCATCTTCATCACCGGACGTGTATTCTTCCAAAACTTTTCTATCTTGAACACACAAGGCATTGGTAACCCTCTTCTTCACGTAGTTCTTGTTGCCGTTGCCCTTGGACTTGTCTTTTCTCACAAGCTTGCCATTGTGGTCCTCTCGATTCTCCCAAGGACAATCGGCAATGTAGTGATTGAGATTACTACAATTATAGCAAGTCTTTGGACGGTCTCCTCTTGGTCTTGCAACGAAGTTCTTCTTAGCAAAAGGTCTTGAAGATCTCTTGGAACGGTTGCCCCAATAGGCTCTTGAAGCAAGAGCCATGTGCTCACAATAGTCTTTCTTGATCTCCTCCGTATCCTCCTCTTCACCTCCATGTTCAAACTCTTCTTCACTAGTGATGGTGGTGGACTTCAAAGCGACATTTGGAGATTGTCCCGCAAGTCCCCTTTGCCGAGCTTGAGCATGAATAGAGCTCTTGACAACCATCCCAATGGATACAAACTCGTTGAGCACGGTGTTGGAGTCAAGTGTTGAGAAGTCCGGTCTTGATCGAATGGTTTGAGCTAAGCCTTGATTTGAGGGAGTGATGGCCTTGAGAAATTTGCGCTTGATCCAATTATCACTAATCTTCTCAAAACCGAAATCATTCAAGGTGATGGCAAGAGCGGAGAGTCTTCGATAGAGATCTTCGGGGGTCTCATCTTCATTCATCACAAACTCATCGGCTTCATCTTGAACCGCTTCATACTTGGAAAGTTGAATGCTTTTGTTCCCCAAGAACAAGTTATGAAGATTCTCCCAACATTGCTTTGCCGTCGTGCACATACGGATATGCGTGCGATAAGTTGGGCTTGCGGCCGTTTGTATCATGTGCATGGCGGTGGCGTTGAGTTGATGATTGGCCTTCTCCGTTGGAGTCATGTTGTGTGGGTCTTGAGGATGGAAGCCTTGCTCTAAAATGTCAATCAAGAAAACACAACAACTAGACATGTGTGAACGCATAGAGAATTGCCAATTAGGAAAGTCTTTTGGATCAAGCTTAGGAGGTGCGCCCATATTGGCGATGTGTGGCGGAGAGACGTGTTGGTGGATTGTGTTATACACTTGTTCCGGTGGAACATTAGCATACACCCCCGGCGGCTTCCTTGGGGTTGAGTTACCATCCTCGGAGTTCTTTGTTTCGGGATTGGCTTGCGCCTTTCCGTCCGCATTGACAATACCCGTAGAAGGAAGAGTATCTACCTTCCCGGGACATTTTCCAAGGAGGGTAAATCAACCTTAGGAGGATCCGGTTTCCCTAGGAACTCCTTGAACATTTCTCGCATCGATTCCTTCATGCTTATGTTGAGGTTGGTAGTGATCTCGGTATTGAGATTCGATATCTCACTCTTGAGTTCACTAACAACCTCACCAAAGCGTTCATTAGTAACCGATGCGAGAGGGTCCACGACGTCCGACATATTCTCTTAGGCGGTGAAGCCTTAGATAAGAGACGAGGCTCTGATACCAATTGAAAGATCGATATGTCGACTAGAGGGGGGGTGATTAGGCGACTACCAAATTTTAATTCTTTTTCGATTAATTAAGGCTTGAGCAAAGTATAACAAGGTTGACTAGATGTGCACTAAGTGAGCAACCTATGTGATACAAGCAAGGTAAGCAACGTAGCGGAAGCAACAAGTAAAGGATAGAAGTAACCGCAAAGTGAGACACGGAGATGTTTCCCGTAGTTCCTTCCCAAGGGAAGTACGTCTACGTTGGAGGAGTGTGGAGCCACCTAGGCGCTCCAATAGCACGGATGTGCTCACTCTATTCTCCGTGAGCTTTACCCGTGGGGGTTCGGCTCATTCACTATGAGGTCACCTTGATGGCGTTGACCAAGCCGGTACACAAAGGTCGGGGAACTCCACAATGAGTTGAAGCCTCCCAACAATGTCTCGGACTTCCTCCGAGACTCACAAAGGCACCTCGAGTTACAAGCAACCCAAGATGCAAGTTCCACACTATCCGTGTGGGGGGATTTGAAATTCCTTCGGTGGAGATGTAGATCTAGACCTCCTATGACACTCCTCAAAGTATCAAGTCGATTGAGTGGTTGGAGTGGGAGATCTAGTAGTTTGAAGCTCGGCAGCAATGGAGGAGAGAGAATGTAAATCGCAGCCTTTCATTGGGGAAGAAAGGGTCTTTATATAGGGGCCCCTGAAAATCCAACCGTTATGCACAAAAATGTGCACAACGGTACTACCGCTGGCGAACAGCGGTACTACCGCTACTGATCTTCACACAGTACCTCAGTGGTTCCGATGCTCAGTTGCAGCGGTAGCACAGAGTGCTACCGTAGTTACCAGGCACCGGTACTACCGCCAGAACCCACCGGTACTACCGCTGTCATGTCTCGAATAAATTCGTGGTATTCCATCGGTAGTACGTGGGGGGTACCGGAGAGATACCGTTGGAGACAGTGGCTTAAAACGTCTGAACGGTATCCCCAGCGGTACTTCCAGCGGTAGTACCGTTGCCATCAGCAACGGTACTTCCAGGGGTAGTACCGCAGGAGAGGACTGCCTGCGTGCTGCAGCAGTACTGCTCCAGAAGGAGCGGTACTACCGCTGCCCACTGGCGGTACTACCGTCAGGACAAATTCAGCCTGGGCAGATTTTCGAGCCCCTCTCTCTTCCATATGAGAACTTCTCGTGTTGATGTTTTTCGTCCCTGTTCAAACTTAAGAACACGATTAGTTCCGTGGGTGTGTTGTTATTAACTCCAAAACAGAGGAAGAGCCTAGCATGCTCTTTTAACTGTTCAATTTGACGATAACCGTTTGGTTGTCACATTTCATAAGGATGGCCGGTAATGGTTGCTCAACCACCGGCAAGTCCATCAAGAGCTCACGTAGCCATTCTGCCTCAACAAAAGCTGTATCTAAAGCAGTAAGTTCTGCTTTCATGGTTGACCTCGTCAATATGGTCTGTTTGCAAGACCTCCATGATACTGCACCACCTCCAAGAATAAACGCATACCCACTTGTAGTGTAGAGCTCATCAACATCTGAGATCCAGTTCGAATCACAATATCCCTCAAGCACAGCAGGGTGCCCTGAATAGTGAATCCCATAGCTCATTGTACCGTTCAGATAGCGCATGACCCTTTCAAATGCATGCCAATGATCAGTACCCGGGTTAGACATGAACCTGCTCAATTTGCTCACGGCAAAGGAGATATCAGGTCTCGTCGCGCTTGCAAGGCACATGAGTGAACCGATCACTTGAGAGTATCTTAATTGATCTCTCGTCTCTTTCTTGTTCTTTCTGAGTGTCACACTGGGATCACAGGGTGTTGGAGAAGGCTTGCTGTCTATAGAACCGAATCGGCTCAAGACCTTCTCAACATAGTGTGATTGCGTTAACGTAATCCCACTCTCATCTCTAATCAGCTTAATGTTCAGAATCACATCAGCTTGTCCCAGATCTTTCATATCAAAACTCTTTGACAGGAAAGACTTGACCTCATTTATCACTATCATGCTTGTACCAAAAATTAGTATGTCGTCAACATACAAGCATAATATGACACTATCGCCCCCACCATGGCGATAATACACACACCTATCAGCCTCATTAATGGCAAAGCCCGCAGAAGTTAAAGTTCTGTCAAACTTCTCATGCCATTGCTTAGGTGCTTGTTTCAGCCCATACAAAGATTTTAACAATTCGCACACCTTTCTCTCTTCACCTTTTACTACAAATCCATCAGGCTGATCCATATAGATTTCCTCTTCCAACTCTCTGTTAAGGAAAGCTGTCTTTACGTCCATTTGATGAACGATCAGACCATAGGAGGCAGTCAGGGAAAGTAGTACACGAATGGTGGTCAGTCTAGCAACAGGTGAATAGGTGTCAAAGTAATCTTCGCCTTCACGCTGGGTGTAGCCCTTGACCACAAGCAGTGCCTTGTACTTTTCAATAGTACCATCCGGCCTTAGCTTTTTCTTGAACACCCATTTACAACCCACAGGTTTGCAACCGTAGGGTCGTTCAGATAATTCCCAAGTTCCATTAGAAAGAATCGAGTCCATCTCATTATGGAAAGCTTCTTTCCAGTCATCCGCATCAGGAGATGCAAATGCATCTGCAATGGACGTAGGAGTATTGTCCACAAGGTACACAATGAAATCATCACCAAAGGATTTTTCAATCCTCTGTCTCTTGCTCCTCTTGGGAGCTTCATTGTCATCCTTCTCAAGGACTTCCTCAACATGTGATTGTTTAGAATGATCAACAGATGTACTAGATTCAGTAAAAATCTCAGAAGAAATTCTAGCAGTGCTATGCATATCCTTCATAGGAAACATGTTTTCAAAAAATGTTGCATCACGAGATTCCATAATAGTATCAACATGCATATCAGGTACCTCAGATTTAACCACTAAAAATCTATAACCGATGCTCCGCTGAGCATAACCAAGAAAGACACAATCCACTGTTTTTGGTCCAAGTTTACGTTTCTTAGGTATTGGAACGTTGACTTTCGCCAAGCACCCCCAAGTGCGTAAATAAGAAAGTGATGGTTTTCTCCCAGACCACTCTTCGTAAGGTGTCTTTTCTTCATTCTTGTTGGGAACTCTATTCAGGACATGACACGAAGTCAATAAAGCCTCCCCCACCATGCCTTAGATAAACCAGCAGTGTCCAACATGGCGTTCACCAAGTCGGTCAGTGTGCGGTTTTTCCTCTCGGCAACCCCGTTTGATTGGGGAGAACAGGGAAGCGTCCTCTCATGAATAATACCGTGTTCCCCACAGAATTCATCAAATATTTTGGAGAAATACTCGCCACCACGATCTGACCTGAGACGTTTGATCTTTCTCTCTAGTTGATTTTCTACTTCGGCTTTGTAAATTTTAAAGTAGTCTAAAGCTTCATCTTTAGTTTGCAACAAATATATATAACAGAACCTAGTAGCGTCATCAATTAAAGTCATGAAATATTTCTTTCCACCTTTTGTCAACACGCCATTCATCTCACATAGATCGGAATGTACGAGTTCCAGCGGTGCCAAGTTTCTCTCCTCGGCTGCATTGTGAGGCTTTCGAGGTTGCTTTGATTGCACACAATTATGGCACTTGGAACCTTTGGCAATAGTGAAATTCGGAATCAAACTCATACTGGACAACTGAGACATCAAACCAAAATTAATGTGACATAAACGAGAATGCCAAACACTGGTATCATCGGAAACACTATCACAAATATGGTTTACTGATTTATTACAATAATCTGAAAGTGAAAAGAGGAACAAGCCTCCGCACTCATAACCTTTACCAATAAATTGTCCAAACTTTGACACAACTACTTTATTGGACTCCAAGACTAATTTAAACCCATCTCTGCATAGAAGGGAACCGCTAACGAGATTCTTGTAAGTAGGGACATGCTGCACGTTCCTCAGCTGCACGATCTTCCCCGAAGTAAACTTCAGATCCACCGTGCCAACACCACGAACAGAAGCATGTGATCCATTCCCCATTAGGACGGAAGAATCCCGTGCGACCTGATAAGAAGTGAACATAGAGATGTCAGCACACACATGAACGTTAGCACCCATATCAATCCACCAACATGGAGAATGAAATACTGAAAGCACAATTGGTAAATTACCATACCCATCAGTATTGCTAGCGGTCACGACGTTGACAGTCTTGGCCTTCTTCTTGTCTGCACGATCTGGGCAGTCCACAGAGAAGTGGCCGAGCTTTCCACAGGTATAGCAACCTAGCTCAGATTTGTTCACCTTCTTATTCTTCTTGAAAGAATTAGTCTTGACAGGTACATTGAACGCAGGCTTGTTCTTTCCTTTGTTCTTGCCGTGGTTATGGTTCTTCTGCACCATATTGGCGCTAGACTGACCTTCACCACCTCTCTCAGCAGTCTCCTTAGCCCGAGCCTTCTCCTCAACATCAAGAGACGCTATCAGGTTTTCAACCGATATCTCCTGTCTCTTTTGTTTGAGAGTTGTGGCGATGTTTCTCCATGAAGAGGGCAACTTTGCAATAATGCATCCAGCCACAAACTTGTCAGGTAAGGCACACTTAGCGTGCTCAAGCTACTTAGCAATGCACTGTATCTCATGAGCCTGTTCGACTACAGAACGGTTGTTAGCCATCCTGAAGTCATGGAAGCTCTCCATGATGTACAGTTCACTGCCAGCATCTGCTACACCGAACTTAGCGTTCAGTGCCTCCCAGAGCTCTTTGGCATATGTAATGTGCATGTACACATCAAACAGATTGTTGCTAAGAGCACTCAGAACGAGTCCCACAAAGGCAGTATTGGTTTCCTTGAACTTGTTCTGATCCTCGTCAGATATAGTTCCTTCAGGTAAACCCTCACTAGTCTCGAACACTTTCAGAGATCGCAACCACAGTGTGGTCTTGTACTGCCATCTCTTGAAGTCTACACCGGTAAACTTGTCCGGCCTCAGTGCATCAGATAGATGTCCCATGTTTAACTCAGGAAATTGCCTATAACAAACATAAGGTTTTTGGATTGTTGGAATATTAGGCATAATTTCCATGATTAATTCCAGAATATAAAGCATGATCGCAAGAGCTACTAATAGGTTAATCTCGAAAATACTAGACGTATTAATTAACATGAACAGCAACAGGACATCTATGAACACAGCCATCGGAACGTGACGAACGTACCAAACGATTGTAGATGAAGTAGTCGTTGGAGCAGCGACGACAGCAGTTTGAGCGGCGACGGTAGCAGCTCGAAGAAGACGACGTTGTAGACGAGTCGCCCACGAACCCGGAGACCGCAACTCGCAACCCGCGGCGCGGCGCGGCACGTCGTGGCGGGCGGGCGGTGCGGTGCGTGCGAGCGGCGGAGGAGGAGGAGCGCGTGAGAGAGTCTCTTGTTCTCACAAGCTTACCAAGTAGCACAACACTCCACTATATAAGGTGGTGCCACTCCTCTCAAACTAGCGGTGTAGGACTAAACTTTAGCTCCCACTCCACTCACATGTATGCTGCCGTAAATGTGGACTTTTGAGATTTCTGAAATTGCTATTGGGCTGCCCACTAATGGGCCCAATTCTAACATCATACACTGGCACGCCCGCATCTTTTCTTTCTGTTTACCTTTCCCCGGTGCGAACGAGGAGAAGCTACACCCTCCGCCCTACGCACGGAGCACCTCGTAGTGTTTTTCTTGTGTCAAACAGGTCAGAGTGAAACATACTCTTCCCGCTCTCGGTACAATTATTAGACAGAAGTTTTGTAGAATTTCTATACATGAAAATTATCCGATGTTGCCAACTGATCTCATTTTTCTCTATTTGCATGGTTGATTCTGAATTCCATGTCGTGCACTCCGTCCGAGGATTTTTGGGTGTACTAGAATTACAAGAACTGCAACGCCGAATTACAGCCCTTCCCGTATCCCTGCAATCCTCACGACCTAAATTTACTGAACGCGGAACGACACCGGCGGAATCAAATGCTCAACACCACACACAACGCGCCGTCGGCTTCCAGTCCCCGTCAGCCTCCATTTTTTGCTGCAAAGTGTGTATTGTTTAACCAGATATAAGAGAATGCAGAAGTGTGTGATAATACCCGTAGCTAAAATGAACTCATCCAAAAACTTTGGTAGTAAGAAAATAGGTAGCATGTGCACACATTTGTCTACCTTTTGTACAAAATATTATTTTCAAATTTGTCTAGCTATATAAAACCAGAGCCACCCACCAGCCACCACCGTCGTTTCATTCTACTAGATGACCCGTTGCGCGACTGCGCAACTGCCAGATGCAACTACCACATTGTTGACGCATGCTTTATTTGTTGGTGAAAAGTAATTAATTTTATTTGTATTCATTAACTTATACCATATAGAAACCCATACTCTGTATGAAGCATGTACCTAAATAGAAAAAATCGTTTCATTTCCATGTCTGAATTGACAGAGTGAAATTTGAACGTTGCACTTGCACTATGTAAATAAGTAGGCATGCGTCGACAAAGTTTAGACATATGCAGGTACCAAATTCAAAAAAGAACAGAGAAGTAGCACATGTACATGCAAGCACAAGAAACAAAATTTAGCGTCTAATTAGACCAGAGAAATAAAGCACATAGAATAAGCTGACCCGAAAACCGGGTCCTCCTCCATTACCCGGGCTTGGAATCAGCTACCAACTAATACAGATGGTAGGCGGAGTTACCCACCCAAAAAAAATCAAGAAATAAGAATGAAAAAAGTAAAATCCGAGATGCACACAAAATAGTGAAACAATCATGACTAAGGATAAGATCCTTAAGAAATTGCAGTACTTAAGTAGACAGAAGCTGAATAATTTATTACTCAAATTGCAGTACTAAAGTAGACTATTAACCAAATTAAAACAAACTTTAATCCTTAAGAAATAACAATGTGACTACTCATCATCGATTGAGCACCTTGATGGCATAAAAAACACCCCTACAGTACATGGAACACCATGCTCACTGGCTGGGCTACGTTTCTCTTAAAAAGAATAAATACAGCCATGTCAGCTCTAAGCTGGTTTGATGTGACAAAAAAATCCCAGCCAGATGTGAATCTTATCCTCCCATCAGCATAAATGGCGTATTCAGCTTCGATGTGGCAATGTTGTGTTCCATCCCCGGTATTATTTCATACTAATCGTGTGTTTTGTGGAATCCGGAGAGAACGATGTTCCTCCTCATTTTTGGAAGGTCAATTTCTTCGATTCGATTTAGGTGTCTATAACTAATCCTGTATTGGGTGTTCCGTGACACGTTCTGTCGTCTGGCGCAAATGTCCAAGTTATCATAGATTTATTGGAATAAGAAAAATACTGTGAATACATTCCACACAAGCAATAGAGAAATGTGTCACGAAACCCAGTGTGATTAAAACTTTGTAAACTATTTCTAAAATCACCATCTTGCAAAAAAAAGGAGATTATCATAATTAGTTATTTACGCAAGTGGAATGACAATAGTTAACGTTGAAGCTTTATAAAATCTCCTTCCATCTAGTTTCTTCAATGTGAAGTGATAAAAGTATATCGAATCATTGCTCTTGCATGAAGTAGTCAACTAATGAATGAATGTGTACTGAAGTGACAAAATTTGGCGTAGACAATAATACATATAACTGGGAATGTAGATATGAAATTCACAAACATCAAATAACTCTGATAAAGTTTTGTACAGGAACATTCCGACTTGTAGCAAGTCATAGAACTAAATTTGGATGAAGAATCAGACTATACACCGACACAAGTAGGAATAACCATCTTAACAACCAGCGTGCTGGTGTCTGAAAAAAATGACCTTTTTTTTCTAACACCAAATCACTTGGAATGAACAATTGAGTGAGGATCATTGGTGAAAGCCAGCACATATAAACATGGTTTTCGCCAACAATGAAGGATTTGACCTAAAGGTCGCAGGGAGCAGGCACAACAATCGATTCAAGTTCATTCACCAAGGACTTGGACGTAATACAACACATCGAGAAAGATTCATAGAGACCAATGTGAAGGTCACGATAAATACACTGGTGGTGGAGGCCGGGGACGATGCGCCGCGGCGCCTTCCTCCCAGGAGATGGTGGTGGTGGTCGTGCCGAGCAGGTCACTCTACATGGGCTTGGCGAGATCCCCGGCAACGCCTTCTTCTTCTGCAGCTGCAGCCTGACCTTGGCCGCGTCCAGGGGTGTCGTGCTGATCTGGGAAAGGAGAAAAGCATTAGATTAAAAATCAGGAGGCAAAATCCATGATCAGGGACAGGGAGTAGTAATGGTGTTGGGCAGCATTAGAAACCAAGCGATCCAGCGAGAAGAAAAAAGACAAAAACAACCAGATATCTCAGAAACAATTCCATTCCCATGGTTCCAAACGGAACGAATCAATGCCACGCCATTTTGAAGTCCCCGAGCGAAGGGTCTACACCATGGCCATCGCCATCAGTCCTATCTGATCACCACAGATTTCTTATCCAAACAAAAAACCTGGAACTGTACAGAAATGTCAAAACAAAATCGAATAGGCAGATAAACTATGGCCAAAAGATTATTAGAACTTAAAACCTAGCGTCTTGATTAGAAACATAGTTCTTACTTTTTTTGAAAATTGTCCATGACACAACTTTGCAAGTGGAATAGACGGAGAAGTACTTTAGCCTGAGACAAATAATGCAATGATGGTAAAGTAGGACAGAGTATTACGTGTTCCGGAAAGTTCCATCTCGCAGCTATTATCCTAAAATGGTGAAACCATATGAGACAACAACAGAGCAATATGAAGGCAAGTACACACGTAAAGACCTTCTTGGCATATAAGTCAATATTAATTCCACCATCGTATAGCCCACATGTCCATTCCCACACATTCAGATCGTGGCTTCTACATGACAAACAGAAAGTGGTCGAAATGAACAGCACCAATTCGAAAACCCAAATAGCTTGAGTCTATTAAAGCTATATTCCCTGAATTTCGTTGGATCTGAAACCATAAAATAATGCCTACCTTGCTCTGCCTATGAACCAGTTCTCTTCCTAGGACAGAAAATGCGGCTGCCCTTGGTGGTGCTTGACGGGGAGGAAACAGCTATCTGGGAATCTCATTATTATGTTGATACGATAATATCACAATAACACATAAGCTCAGGTGCACTTCTACTCTCTGTAATTATTGACAACAGGATATTGCAATAACCCACTAAAATGAACTCAATTCTTTCTATTTAATAATTGTTATCTATTATCTTAGGCAAGATGCCAACAAATATTAGTGATGCCCGGTTCTTATTTACCAAGTTCTATGGCCTCTTCTGCACAAAAACTCATATCCAGAATGATGTTTCTCAAACCTTGATGGAGGACTTGGTCTGGACCATTAAGGAGGCAGTGGATCAGGTCTCAGTCGGTCTCACGAAGAACACCTGGACATCCGGCAGTGCTTCAGCAAACATTGAAAATGTCAAGATACAGAGAAATTCAAAATAAGAACATACCAAAGACATTATTTTCATCATATTCACATTGGTATGACAACAGGAAATATCAAAAAGCCTTTCTTGAGAAATTTATTGGAAACAAATCAGTGGATGATATTTATATTGAGACCTTCTAAGTTTAATATAAGAGCAAGAGATGCCAATAAAACTAACAGCGGTATCATTTTTTTCTGCATACATCACACTTAGATAAGCAAATCGGAAGGAAGAGTGATACCTGCAGGAGGCGATACGAGGTGTCGAAGCCTCACAGGGCAAAACCAGCTGAGCAATTGTGGTTAGGACTCAGGACCATCCACCGCTCGATCAGATCTGCCTCACCGCTGCAGCCACCTGCCACACTAATCAGAACCACGCGAAGTGATAAATAGTAGTTTGAAATAATTATGCATTTACAACATATTTAAGAGAAGTTTTACCTGAGGCAAGCAGAAGCACAAGTTATAGAGAGAGGCGTGGTAGATAATGAGATAAGAGTTTAACCTGCAAGGGGGGACATTTAATCATACACCACTTTGTCAGGTTTGAAAAATAAGCATAATAGATGAAAAGGAAATAACGTGGCACAACATAGCAGTGACTAAAAATGCCCAAATGTTCTAATTAGGACAATGGAAGGAATAATGACAAAGCTGCATCGTTACTCGACTGCAAACTAAAACCCCAACATTCAAGTGCACATGGAAGGTAGATATATAGTGTAGCCATGTAGGTGTTCTGAACCTACATGGACCGAACACATTCAGCAGACCAAGCAAAGGTAGAAACATATGTACAGCTAAACTAAACTGCCATTGATAGTGTGGGGCTTTTGTTTAGCAACGCAAAAAATTAAAGAATTTTTTATGTGAACAGATTTAAATATAAAAGTCCTGTACCAGCCAACAAGTAATCTCAGTCTCCATGTATATGTTTTTCGCTTCATATAGCAATGCAAGCACATAATGTTCATTTTGATATGCTCAGAAGTAAGTCGGAAATCAATGTACGGCAAAAAAAATAACACAATACTGGAAATTTTAGAATAATGAGATGAGAGCGGTCCGCAAACCAAATATATGGAGTCATATTGTATAGACCTATGAACTTGTATCAAGCAGAAGGAAAGTCTAATCCCTGCTGGTTAGAATACAAACCTTGGAGCAACCAAACAAAGGGACAGTGAGCACATCTCACAGGAAAAGGACACCAGAAAGGAACCTGCAAATAATTTTTCTTTGCATAGTTACCTCCATATATCACAATAGATTCAATCCAGAAATATTATGACAGCTACAAAGAACTCTTTTGTATTAGATTTCAAGGAAGTTAAATGATTGCGGATGATCTGATAATATACCAAACTAATAAAATAAATAGGAGGGATCGGGACAGACAAACATGCACAATCTAGAGAAAAGGGAGATCAACTGCATCTATGCATTCAGCATCACGAACACAGCTGCCCAATTCCAAATGTGGAACCATAGCAGGAGAGCACATCTCAAAAGGATCATGCAAACAATTTTTCTTTGCATAGTTACCTCCATATATCACAATAGATTCAATCCAGAAATATTATGAGAGCTACAAAGAACTCCTTTGTATTAGATTTCAAGGAAGTTAAATGATTGTGGATGATCTGATAATATGCCAAACTAATAAAATAAATAGGAGGGATCGGGACAGACAAACATGCACAATCTAGAGGAAAGGGAAATGAACTGCACCTATGCATTCAGCATCACGAACACAGCTGCCCAATTCCAAATGTGGAACCATAGAAGGAGCCTCCTTATCAGCATATCTAACCCTTCAAGAGCACATTATGAGCTGAGTCTCGCTCATCAGCATGGATATGAATGGAAAAGGTTGCCTAACCCTTAGCAGCAGTCAAAACAAACTAATCTAGGATGTCAATTCATAATCTTGAGAAAACAGGGGAATGAAAAGGTCCAGCCTCCTGACGGCCTGTACCAAATTCTTCTAGAATAACAAATCTCAAATCAGCTCCAAAATCCAGAAAAACATGAGTAACTTCAAAATATTCAGCACTTGATCACCAAACACTAATGTCTGAGGAGAAATAACATCCTTTAACTGAACACTAACTGTAGAGCATAAATATCTGAAAGTATTTTTGATAGATCCAGAATACTTCCATTTTCTAATGGTGATTAAAGCTGTCATAGTAATTAGAAGGTCACATTGACGTACTTTTCAAAGAACTAATGTGTGCCTCAGTAATTGATGGTCTAATTTTCTAATTCATTGATGGTCTAATTTTCTTCAAGCAGAGAAGAATAAATAGATACTCTTCGCTCTTCAGAGTTAATATGTAGCTATCAACTGCTACTTCGATTAAAAAGAAGTGATGAACTGACCTAAAAACAAATGATTCAGCTGCAGATTAAACTGCTACTTAAGCAAGTGTAAGAACAGCCAAATGATTGAGCGTTGTATGCTGGAAAATGAGAATATATAGAGAATCTAATAGACATACCCAATGGAGATCAACATAACCAGGTTGCTCGACATACAGTCTCAGCAAATTTGCTTCCTCTTCTGTTAAACCATAACCAAGATAAGAAGATTATATCTGCAGAAATAACCATGTTAAGGCATACTACTCTGAACACTCATATCTATGTGAATCAGTACAAAATGTAATGAGACACACGGTTAAATGCTGGACAAAGGCGCTAAAGGATCCATAAGTAGAATTGGCTTCCCAGACCTGATTCCCTGAACAAACTACAGGATGTCCGCCCTCCCAAAATAGCATGGGAACTCACCCTATGAATATCAATCTCTCAACTATTACAGTATATAAGGTGGGTACTCTTGTATACACACTGATTCAGGGAGATTGGGAAAGGAGAAGGAAGAAAGAAGCTCACCTGCACGGGTAGATGGGGAAAATTCAGGGAGACGGGGAAGGAATCCTAGTATGTAATAGTCTTAGACTACTGAGGAATAAATCAAGAGAAAATATCAAGCAACCAATATCGATATCCATGATACATAAAGGTGGAGAGGTAAATTACCTTTAGTGGGTACTAATTGGCAAGCTGCTTGAACTCTCATACATAACACAGGTAAGTACACCAGCACAGATTGTTTGCAGCTCCCAGAGGCACCTTGTACAACAAAAATGGCCAGCATAATTAGAATCAATTAACAGTGGCTAAAAGAAGCAGAGTAGACCATTCAAATAAAGTAGATAACCAAGATTTTTTTAACAAAGCATACAAATAGAAATTGAAAAGATATTAAATCAGAAGGAACATATTCAACTGAATTAATTGGAAAGAGTTAAACCAGAAAGAATCTACCCCACTCTAGGTAAGCTTTAAGTTTGTCACTACATTGACTTGACTCTTGCAGGATCAATTACCTAAACTTATTAATTTGGTGCTCATCTTACAGAGACATGCATCATGATGTCGGCCAACATTGATCAGGAAGTTTGAGAAGCTAATAGCAACTAAGAATTAGTTTGTGAGGTAAAGCACAGCTATGCTGGCGCCATATTTCAATGACAATGTGCATCAGAATGGACAAAGTAATTCTCCTAAATGCTACTCAAAATTAGTTCCAATCAGTGGTAATAATTATAAAATCTAACTTGAGAGATACAATATAGTCAATTCATACTCAGAATAGTCTAAAGAACAAGTATTCGGAACCATTAATATTCATAACTCAAAATCATCGGAGCCACAAGATTTCGGAACCATTAATAATTAACTGGACCTTTTGTTTGCATTAAGCAAGTGTTATTGGTTGTATATTTAAGGGGTCTTGCTTTGATCGAAGAGAGGTTGATCGGCACAGTCGTTTGGTCGTCGCCATCTATATGGTCACGGCAGCTTCAGTTAGTTAGTTCCGTATCCAGGATAAAAACTTGTTGAGCATGGTTACATGTGACAATCTAGGAGAACACTAACTTATGAAAGTGCAAAAGAATTTCAGTACCACCCGAAGCTAGTCAGTACATGTGATATTGACGCTTTTGGCAAGTTGAAATTTTGAACCGAACAAATTACCCCATTAAGTGTATAAGGAAAATCCTAGCGGGTGGTGTGGCCAAAACCTCTACGGAGTTTCTCTCTTTCCTGGGCATCTCGGCGTCACAGTTCGATCACTCTAGAAATTACTGAACACTAAAGTCCTAATATACACATATAAATAAAACAAAATAGAACGTTGTTGGAGTTACAGGTCAACACAACATGAAAAACTATCTTGTCGATAATTTATTTGATGAGATAGTTGGTAATGTCTACTGTCAAGCCCACACAGCCCTTCATGTGCTTACCATAAGATACTTAAAATGACCCTTCGGACAAATAACATTCAACTGTTGAAATTTCAGACAGTTGTGCAATCCTTGGACGATCACTTCCCTTTTCAGCCAGGTTAAAATACTCTTTACACAATAAAACTGAAAGTAAAATAAACACAAATCCAAATTTATTTGGATCTTTCCTTTGACAATTATTGGTAAAACTTGATATTGACCTATCATTTAAATACATTTTATTAATGGGTAAACAAGCATTTCCAAACGATTCCATAAGCAGCAACATGTAGCCAACGCAGCAGCAATCTACAGCAACCTCTGAAACAGGCTATTCGAAAACAAGCAACATGGCAAAATAACTCCACTAACCAAATACTGAATGAAGCAGTTAGAGAACTACGTACCATGATTTTAGTTTGCGACTTGCTAGTTCCTGTTTCGTTCTTGGACTCTATGTTTTCCTTGTTTTCTTTATCACAATTTATGTCGTCAAATCGACTGCCACTTCGACTACCACTTGCCAGAACCTCACGGGCATTTGCCAAAGCAGCAGCGCTCTGCACATTTACCCATTTCATCAATCCTAAGGCATTGTAGGTGGCATCTGCAGGGCTGACGAAGTATGAACCTGTGACAAACATATGGGCACAAATAAAGATATAAACAAAATGAAAGAAACAAAATGCTTCTCAGGAGTAATACATGACGAAAAGAAAGTGCTTTTAAAAGCACCAACTCAAGAGTTGCAAGACCACAAATATAAGAGAACGATTCCCAGTCATGTTGATTCAGTTAAGGATTAAGAATATGTCATCAAGATATGAGACAAAATGGATGTACGAAAACTAATGTCAAGGCTAAGCCCACCTTATATTGCATATCTGTGAACCAAGGAGATACCAATCCTCTTTTGACACCAGGGGTATCAGCGAATCTGACAAGACCAGCGATTCAGAATAAGCAAAAAGAACAAACTGACTGGTTATTTGCTACTGTAATTGTGTTCTTCATCAGAAAGATCCATGTGTTCTTTGACAGTTTATATCTAGTAAGATCAAAGGAAAAGACCAGCAATGAACCTTTGAAAAGCCATTCAGCAATATTTTCTTCCATCAAAACAAGGTCAAACTCACCTCTACCATACGCACCAGCCACCATGAACTGCATTTGAGAACAAGGTCAGACTCACCTCTACCGTACGCACCAGCCACCATGAATTGCATTTGAGAACAAGGTCAAACTCACCGCCTACATAAAATCCTCGAATCTGATATACTTGAAGTCACCTGCAGCCACCGCTTCCCTAGTAATTAGAGCCTCAAGGACCTCGCCATGAGAGTAGCGCGGTGAGTCGACGGCCTTGGTCCCGATCAACTGTTCCGATGAGCCTCGCCGAGGGCGGGGTCGTCGCCTTTTGTTCTATGACCTGTTGAGTAAGGAATTATGCAATCAGAACTAACAGCTATTCACTTTATATATGTACCAGCACCTGGATTTTGCTTTCTAAGTTAGATATGGCAGCAAAGCACTCTATATAGCACTCATGTCTATTCTCACACTTTCAGACCATGGCTTGAACATGGACTGCAGTTATATAAATCTACATAAAAGTAGAATTAGTGCTAAAAGGAACATGAGCAATTGCTAATTAGAAAAGGACACCATGACGTATTATAACAATTCGAAAATCCAAACAGATAAAACACATTAAAACTCTATCCTCTGAATTTCGTTAGATCTGGAAGTATACAACAATGGCTACCTTGCTCTGCCTATAAACCAGTGCTCTTCCTCTTACACAAAATCAAATCTGTAGTTATATATACGCGAGGGAAAATGTGGACCTTGCTTACTTGGTGGTGCTTGACGGGGAGGGAGGCATGGTGGTGGTTGATACTTTGCAAGAGGAAGCAACTTTGTTGCTATGGTGATCAACCAGAACAACACCAATCAGACCTAAAAAAAAAATTGCCGTGCTAGCTCGAGAGAGCCATTCCTAAGGGATAAGAAAAAGATGATTAGACCGGATATAAACTGACAGAAAACAAACTAAAAGGCAAGATAAAAATTAAAACAGTCATCTCACCGGCACTCAATAAGACAAGCAAGAACGCCGATGAGGGGGAATGATGTTGGGGCTATGGGAGAGAGGGGAGGTGACGACCTGCTGGCCTGCTGCTTGGTGGAGGGCATCGTGAGGCACGGTGGCGGCGGCATGTGGAGGAGAGGAAGAGGATCTTTGGGGAGGAGAGGAGGTGCTGGGACGACCTAGGAGAGGTCCCGTCAGCCACTGTCGCTCTCTCTCCTCTGCTCGTTACCGAGCTCTCCCAGACTGGCCGCTTCTCCATTCCCGGCCGCTGCCGACCTGGCTGGCCCGACCGCTTCTCCCTTCCTGGCCTCCGCCGGCCGCCGCCGCCACTGCCCGGCCCGGCCGCCTCTCCCAGCTTGGCCGCGAATCCGGCTGTCTCCGCCCTGTGCGGAGAAGAAAGCTGCAGCCGAGCCGCCTTCTTCTTCACTCTGCAATCCCCGACTGCTGCAACCCTAGCTCAGGGGCGGAGCAGCAACGTCGGAGACCACAAGCGACTGCAACAGGAGGACCAGCGCGAGCAGCAGCGATGAGTGCGCCGTGGACAGGAGGCGCGGTGGCTCATCAGCAGAGTGTGGTGGCGCCGGCGGCGGCTTGTGGGTGAAGAGGAGGAGGCGCAGGAAAAAGAGAAGTGTGTGTTCGTCCCTGCTCCTCCCTATGCGAGGCACACGGGATGGCGGCCGCGTGCTCCCTTCCCGCCCTGCTTCTCCAGCGCGGGCGTGGCGAGGTGGACGGGAGGGCATGGCGATGGCGGCGCGACCCGAGAGAGGTGGGAGAGGATTGGTCACGGGAGAGAGAGGAAGGGGATTGGGTACGGGAGAGAAAGGGGATTGGGTGTCTAGGTTTTCACCGCTGCCCTTTCGGGCCACGAAGAGACGAGCGACGCATACGCTCCTATCTCACTGCCTGAAGACCGGGGCCCAGAGAAAACTGGCCCCAGCAGTCATTGTGTGTGCCCCTCGGTCGATTAGTAAGAATCGGTTTTCACTGTATCCAACGGTCAGAGGTGAAACAGCAGGACGAATTACCGCATCGGACGCACGGAATTCACCGATCGACGTGGATGGGGGCATATTGCGGGTGGAGCACGGACCTTTATAGAAGTAATGTACAGGTTGAGGGCAGGATAAAGTGATTGGAACATGTGCGGAGGGGTTGTATGTTAAACGGCCAGCACCGAGGCGGGCGTCTATTTGCAAAATGTGCCGAACAGAAGGGAGATGCATCTAGAGCACTAATTCTACATCTGACGGTGCAGGTTGCTTCTCATGCTCAGGGTCTTTTGGGATTTGGGAAGGGGCAGAGAGCAGGGCTCTTGACGGCTACGTGAACGGGGACCTAAATTCGTTGCCAAGATCCTGTCGCCACGGGCATGCAAGTTTGGAATCTGGAATGTCATTCAGAAGTGGCGGCCTCAAATTTTTTTTTTCTAAAGAGAAACCTTTGGTTTGCGCCGCGAAGTATCCCGGAAGTTGCTGGGGGTGGCGGTTTCGTTCGCTCACGGCGCCGCGTGCACTCCGCGTGTCTCATCTGAAAATGCTGTATGATTCAAAGTATCTTCAGACCTTGTCTTTTGAACCTTTATGAATCACGGGCCCTGCCAAAACCGTAGAAACCATTAATATGAAATTGCGGAATTATGAACCTATCCACGCATTTGAATTTTACCATCAAAGTATAAACCATGGTGTAAGTTTGTTGGAGAGCAGTTTTGGCTCCCGAGCACATATGCTCCCACCCGACTTTTAAATTGGAAAAAAAAACCCATGTTGGCCAATGATTTTGTTTTTTTGCACAGACAATAAGAAATATCATATCTTCACGAAACTTTGTAGGTGTACAGAAAACTTGGATATGTTTTTTGCCAAAAAGAAAAATCATAATTTTTTTGACGTGTTTCCTATCTTTTTTTTAATTTAGTGCTCGGGCGGGAGCATATGAGCTCGGACATATATACTGAATTTCCAGTTGTTTGTCATGCATCTGAGCATTGAAAGTTTGTGTGCGTGCCTCGGAGAGGGAGGAGGAGAGAGAGAGCACGTGTCGCTCCACGAAGTGGCACCAAGGCGCAACCGAAACTCTACATGTTTGCCTCCATAGGAGGATGTGTCCCCCGCATCATTGGCGTGTCCCACATCCTCCGCAACTAGTCCAAGTATTCGTGCTCCGACGCGAGTTCTTCCCGGCGAATCGAGCGGCAGCCCGACATCCATGCCACTCACTTCAGTTGTCCTCCTGCCTCCCCTTCGTCCGGTGCTCTCATGGTGTGCATCTAGGAATAGGTGGGATGTGCCAGGGTTTAGGGTTTAGGGTCTACTCCCTGATCCGGGCTTCGACTTGCAGACGTCGTGGTGAAATGTGCCTCACGTGGTGCTGGGAAATAGCCGACATACGTGTTGGTTAGTGGCCACATCTCGCCTCGTATTTCAGGTGGTGGTGTTTCGGTGTTGTCGGGCTTCGCGCTACCATATGCCCGTGGTGGTGAGGAGCTCCCCGTTGTCTTGCTACCACCCCAATGTCGGCGATGCACCGTCGGGTTGGCGAGTTCTTGGGCTTGCAGATGGAGGCCATGGTTGTGGTTTCCTACTATCCGTGGATGCCGTAGCAATGGAGAGTTGGGTCTTATAGTGAGTTTCTTGATGCGAATGTTGTCCCCCACGAGCCATATGTTGTCGTCCCTTGTGGTGTCCGCGGTGTGGCCATGGCTTGTGTTGCTCTTTCACAACGCCGGTGGATGGTGCGTCCTAGGCAATGTTGTGCCCTTCGAATGTTGTGTGGCTCCAGACGTGGTGAGTGTGCGGGACTAGTCCGAGTGCGTGTGCGCCGTGAAGGTTTTAGCAGTGTGGACTCGGCTTAGTGGCGCCTTTCGATTTCGCCGACGGCATCGTCGCCGTGTTGGCCGTGTCTGGCCGTTCGACTACGTTGGTATCACTGTTCATCTTGGGGATAGTCAACTGGAGCTACTTGCAAATTCGAATAAATGGAGCGTACATAGTACAACGTCTACGTTATGAAAAATTATCATGAGAAAACTGAAAAACCCTTTCGAAAGGTGGTCGAATACTATGTAAACATGCCTCAACGAAATTTCTGCAAAACCATGCATGAAAAATCACTTAAATTGCTCCCGGAAGCCAGTGTAATTAACTAGAGAAAATGCTGGAGGTTTAGAATTTTTTATTAGACATTTACGCCACGTGTCCATCAAATTCATTTCATAAGGTACATTATCTATACTACTATTAAAAGAGCAAACTTGTGTTGATACATTAAATCTGAACCCTTCAATATTTGATCAACGCTCCAGATCGCTCCAATGTTGGACAACTCAACACATCTTTTCAATTCGTGAAAATTACAGAGATTTGCCACCGCCTAAGGTGTTCGTCGCGGTTCGGAAAATTCCCCACCCGCACGTCCGCCACCGACAACCCTCCCCCGGAGCCCACTTGGGCCAACCCCTCCAGGCCGCGCCCCACGGTGCTCTCCCTCAGCCACCAGCGCCGCCGTCCCGCCGCCTCTCATCCCTACGACGGCTTCCAGCTCGTCTTCCGGTGCGCGAGGCGCTCGGCAAGACGGACGGGCAAACCAGGGCTCGCGCGCAGCCTGTTGGAGGAAATGACCGCCGAGGGCGTCGAGCCCAACGCCCGCACGCTCACCGCGGTCGCCGAGCCCGCAGCCAGCTCCGCTGCCTTCTGTCTCCCCCCGGGCGCCCCATGCCAAGCTGCACCGCTAGCACCTCTGCGGCTGCCTCTGTTTCCGTAGCACTCCTGGCGGCTGGCGCTGGCCGCGTCGCTGATCTCCTGGCTGGCGGCGGAGTCCCGCGCGTGACTGGATGGTGTCACCATGCTTGCTCGCCGGCGCTCCACAATCCTGCGAACTCAAAAGGGAGACAGACAAGCAGGGGTCTTAGGGTCCCCTGGGTGGAAGCAATCGAAGGGGGAGCTCTCTGAGCTGACTGACTCGCGAATCGAGCTAGGCATGGTGGTGGAGCTCTTAGGTGAAGAAGAAGAGCTCGAATTTTTAATTCCTTGGCCACAAAATTTACAGTGAGGGAGAGGGGTTGCTAGGGATGAGCTGAAGAGGGGGCATCAGTGTTTATGGCCAATCCCATCCTGTACGGCACCTGGATCAGCTCCTGGTCTTTTTTTTTTTTGAAAGATCCAGCAATTGCTGGCGTTTGTATTTATAGTCGGTAGAGTATGTACAAGCTAGCCCTTGGGCAAATGAGTAACCGAAAAGAAATTTAGAGAAAAAAAACTGATCTAAAAGGGGAAAATCAAGGTGGTTCCCAAATCATTCGTCTCAGCTTCTTTGCCCCAGCATGTGCCCAAGCTTTCGCTTCCTCTTGCACCAAATTAAGCAAGTAGCGTAGGTTGGAGGGTTTATCCCTGAATACCCTCCTGTTCCTCTCTTTCCATAGTTCCCAGCAGCCCAGGATCAGCAGCGATCGCATTCCCTCCCGATGCGTAGGGGACGTATCCGAGGTGATCTTGTCCCAGACTTGCTCAACAGAATGGCAGTGAAGCCATCCACGAGGGTTGAGAGCAGCGCAGTTTCTCCAGGTGGCGATTGTCATCCACAGTAGCTTGGCGTATGGACACTCGAAGAACAAATGCATCGCTGTCTCGAGGTTCCTGACGCACAGCGGGCAAAAGTAGCAATTGGGCCATCTCCTTTGCATCAGCCTGTCAGCACACCAAAGCCTGTTTTGCAGGAGGAGCCACGCAAAAAATCTGCACTTGGCCGGTGCCCAGACCTTCCAGACTTGCTCCGGCATCGAGCTTCGGATCTGCCCTTCGAACTGCAATCTATATGCCGACTTTGCGGAGTAGCAGCCATCCTCAGCGAGGATCCAAGAGATGGAATCCGGCTGATCCTCCGATAGCTCTATGTGGGCAGATTGGATGAGGCGCCAAAGCTGCAAGAACTCGGTTAAGATGGCCGCACGTGGTGCAAGAACTCAGCTCCTGGTCTCAATGTGTCAGGATAGCTCTCTACCTCAAAGGCGAGTACTCCTTGAGATTTTTGAGCTTGATCGGTTGTGTTGTTCACGATTATCCTAACCTCAGCTTAGTACTAATTAAGTTCTGGAGATTCATATTCCTGTATTGTCTTAGAGTTGAAGTCCTTGAGCATCAAATGTCTACTGGCATGAACCAGTTGTCCAGTTCAACCAGGATTTCCTTTTACTTGTTCTCCAGTTGTCTTCTTGGTTGTTCTGATTTTATATTGTAACGGCCTTTGTATGTGTAGGCGGTTTTCCACCAAAATCTGACATTTTGGTATCAGATGAACAATCTTTATGCCAAATGGAAGGACTATGTAATAGGCATCTAATTTTCAATGACTTGGTGGATACAAATCTGAAGCTTTAGTGTGTTTGCATTTTGACTATCCAATTGTCCAGGAAACTTAAAAGGTAGAAAAGAAAGCAGTCAAACAGGGACAGTGCTCACAGATCTAGGCTGCGCAGGTGGGTATTCTAATTCTACTGAATTGTGTTATCCTTTCTGGCGCCTACAGTTGATGAAGCAGCTTTGAATTTTGCAGGCTGAATGAACTTTGAATTTTTCAGGCTGAATGTGAGCAGTTGGCTCAACGTGCTGATGTTTTAAAACAGTAAAATGCTTCACTTAGAGATGAGGTGAACCTTACTATTATATCAAAGAATAGCTCACTAAAGGTTTGTCTTGCACACTTTTTCTACCTGCTTATCCTGATTTTTTTTACAAATCATATCCTGAAGTATTTATGTTGACATAAGAGTTGTTTCCCTTTTTATTTTCTGCTGGTAGGATAAACTTGGAGACAAACAATACAAAACTGATGAGGCAGGATTTGACAATAAGTCGCAACATTCTGGCGATGGCAACCAGAAGGAAATTAATTGAGAAATCACGCAATGCTACCAGAGCATAGCACTAACTAGATCATTGACCTGCACTATTGTTGTATACGTATTGACTCCATACTTTGTTGCAGTTAATTTTTACCAGTTCGTGGTAATGTTAGTGTCAACCTTGTGTGGATGGTTCCTGTTTCAGATATGTCTTGACTTATCTTCTAGAAGTCAAGATATGACTGGAAATGTAGGTTGTGACCCAGTTCACTGTATCTATTATTTATGCACATAGTAGTTTCGGATTTAGTTAATGTGCAGTTTGCACAATTCTGCATCTGTGATACTGTACCGATGATAGTCAGTGAGTTCACAAATAATTTCAAGTTAGCTCTATATTCTATAAACACTTAGCATTACTACGTGTGAAGGATACGTTTGTGAAATTGAGGATATGTCATAATTTGTGCCGAGAAGACACCCAAGGAGCACATCTTCATCGTTGTACGCCTGTACTTTTGGCTTCTGTCTGAATTTGTGTGCTCCGTGATACCTATATAAGCATAGTTCTCTTCGCAATATAAAATCTAAAACCAATGTAAACGTGTAAAGAAGTAATCTACGTAGACCCTCGTAAGGTCTTTTACTACTTGTAAATTTCCCCTTTACTTATAAAAACGTGCGTTGCACGTACATATCAACTAGATCTATACTACTATTAAAAGAGCAAACATAAGTTGGGATTTCCCCTTTCATCAAAAGGGGGTCGGAAGTGGGTCGTGTGCTGCGTGTGTGAGAGAGAGAAGCTTCAGAGTTGGGATTTTTTTTAGACCTACGAACTTTTGTATGGCTAGACGACCAGAGCCTCTAAGGCGTGCCAAAAGATACTTTTAAATACTATTATTTGATGATTTTGAACGATTCTGTAAAATAACATTAATATATTTTATAATTGAATTTACGGAATTGAATATACTTCAGGATTGATATTTTGTCTCATAGGAGAATTCTTAGTGACACGTGCGTGATTGGTGTGCTGCGCATACTCTTACATAGTTGTACCATGAAACCTATTTTAATTCCTTGGTAAAAAAGCTCAATGAAAAAATATAGGATTCAAAATATGTGTTTGTATTATATCAAATTATGATAAGTGCGTTGCACGTGCACGTCAACTAGTGTTTAGAAATGATTTTTGGATCGACCAAATTGGACAAAGAAATTAGCTATGAAGAGATAAACGCGAGATTATAATAAAAAACTCGGCTCCGCGTTAACTTTGCTCTGTACTTCCGCCCTTCCACACCCTTCTGCCCAGCTTCACTCAGCGAGACGATATCAAATCGGAGGCGGACGCGATCCAGAAGTAACCCCGCGGCGGTGAAGGAGCACGAGAGCCCCCGAGGATGGTCAACCCTCCCGCAGAATACTCCAATGGTGCCCCCTACTGGGGCGAGGGTGATGGCGGAGCCGACTGGGGCGTGGCCGAGGACGAAGCTGGTAACAGGTTCATACAGCAACTGGTTAGTCCCTATCCCTCTTATCTAATCCAACTATCGACGTCGAATTAGCACATCTAGGACAGGCATGAGCGATGCGATTGTGCCTGCAGGATCTTGCTGAGCTTTAGATCTGTTAGACCTTGTCTCCCCGCTAATCCTCGCTACTAATCCGTCCCAGACCCCGATTAGAGCTGCGCTTAGAGGGGATTGATGCGATTTGCACTGTATTCCGTGCTCTAAACCCTGCTAATCCTTCTTCCGAGGCGCTTTAATTGGGCGGACGGTAAAAGCTGGGCTGATGTAATTTTTGGGCCGACCCGCTGAGATTACCTGATTGCGTGGTAAATAGACCGTGTCCGGGAAACACGAAAATAGGACGTGCCCTGGCCTGGCCTGGCCTGGCAGTTGGAATTTAAGCTGTCTGGAGTACTCCATAAGATTTATGGTCCCATTTCCACATTTATGGTAGTGCTCACGTTTAACAGGGGTATCCCCTTTATGCTCCACTTCGTGTTGAGAAAGGATGACATAGCATCCAGGGCCATAAATAGCAACCCAGGAGATACGGAATCCTACTTTTGTGGGACGCGCTGCTAGTATCCATCATCTCTGTTTCTAGATATGATCAATTTTTTTTTTTAGATGTAGATATGATGAATCTTTGTTGTTGCTATATATACGACGTTTCAATTTAAACTGTTTGAGTGCTCCTCACGTTTAACATTGTATATCCGTATTTGGTACTGTCCTGCTCCTCACGTTTAATACCACACTGTCACTGTCCTAACTGAATCGTATTCTCAAGCTGCCGCAACTTGATAGACTTCACAGCTTGTCCTGTCTTCAGTTTATGCTCTTAGATAATCAGACCGTGGGGGAGTTCATCTGGAAAATAGTTTGGTTGGGCGAGATATATTATGAAAGAAATGACAGGACAAGGTAAACTCCTAGTAGTAGCTAAGCTTTGGTGTTTTTCATACTTAGCATCTGCATAATTCTCAACTGAAGAATTCAGGGAGGGGCGTTACCGTAAGTTGCTATGTGGAGGAAAGAAATTCGATAAGTTAGGAAGTTACCGGTTCAAAAGTTCAGGCAGTACCTAGTTGGTAAAATCAAGATGTGCTATACTAAGCAATGCAGCTTCGCATTGGCGTAACTTATGTAAGGTGATCTGAGAACCAAGATCGAGCTTTTGACGGCTTACTTTCTGCAGCCTCGGGGCGCAACCATGGAAGACATTGGACGTATAATGCAGGCGAATCGCCTGGAGCAGCCTACAGATGATGTGGAAGCAGAAATCAGAGCAACTGTAAGTGACTCTTTCTCTTAATTTTTCAGAGTCTTTGGGCGATGTGAGAATCAGGATTAAAATGTTGGGCTGCAGATCTGGAACATGGCTCGTTCGTTCGCAGACCCCAGACCGCTGCGCACGCCCCCACCACTCTTGCCTTACAGTAATATATAGTCGCAGGGTTACTCCCCTGTTGATCTCATTCTTAATGTTGGGCTGCAGGAGCTTCGTGCTCGCCGCACATTGCTCTCCGCTGAAGGTGGCACCGTGGGCGTGGATGCTTCAGGCAGCACCGTTGTGCACGGGAACGCTCGAGGTGTGCACGTGGCTGCTAGACCTGGCACCAATGTGTACGCGGCCCCTGGGGGTGAAGTGTACATGCCTGCTGCTGCTGGGTTTGTGACCCACATGACTGCTGGAGGCGCAAGTGGAGGCGGCCTCATTCAACCCCTTCTGCTGTTCTCCAATCCCTCGGTATGCTTTCGGCACACAATGCTTTCCAGTTTCTCAAATATCGTGGTTGCTCAGTAGCTGGTATTTTGCATTCCCAAATCATTCAGTTTTAGATAAAAAAGCACAAAAGTAGGGCAGAAGCATGCTCATCTTTCTCACACTACTTGTGGGTCCAGATTAAGGTAGCTCATTTTTGGCATCAAGTCGTATTGGATGATTTGTGAATCAAGGCTAAACTTTTGCACTTTATCGTCTGCACTGCAGGGCACAATCAATGGAGCACCACGGAGCTCTGGAGATGGAGTAGCTGGACGTTATTTGGCACTTACCGTCAGACGTGCCTTCCCTGTGGGAGATGGAGAACCTCCATATTTGGGTGGGGGAGAACTTGCTGTCACGGATTTCTACCCTGCGGGAGATGGAGAAACTGCCTATTTGGGTGGGCGAGCACTTGCTGTCACGGATTTCTTCCCTGTGGGAGATGGAGAAACTCCATATTTGGGTGGGGGAGCACCTGCTGTCATTGATTTCTTCCCTAGGGGAGATGGAGAAAATCCATATTTTGGTGGCTGGGCGCCTAATCCCTCCGTCGTCAGAGACGGAGGCGGTGCCAATGCTCGTGACCAGCATGTCATTGACATACCTCTAGCACCGCCAGCTGTAAGTGCTCATATTCTCCGGTTCCTCGGCGTGTTGACTTGAGATACCATTACTGTGTTTGCCTCCTCCTACAATTGAAGTACCGTGACAAGCTGAATTTTGCAGACGGGTACAGCTGACCGTGGCCTTAAGTATCTGGAGAAGCTGCTCTTCGGTTTTCTCCCTGCATCTGTGATCGCTCTTGTTCCCCTAAGTGGTGCTTCTGATAATGTCAAGCTGGTCACCTTCACCATCCTGGCCATGCTGATCGTGCTTCTTGTGGTCGGGATGTCCTCCAGGGCATCTGCTAAGCAGGTCGTTCGGCTTTCGGCCTGTGCTGGGATTTTTGCCATGACAGTTTTGGTCTCAACCCAGCTCTCTCGGGTATCGACATTGCTATTGCTGCATTTGTTGGCGTGGCACTCTGTGGTGGCATCACCCTTGCAATGTGATCATGTCCTTTCGACAAGTGTAAAGTAAACCACGAAACGACTTGACACTGGTAGAGTCTTGAAGGATAGACTGCTACCATGACACATAGGTGGAACAACTTATTTTGTTGATAAATGCTTGTTCTTTTGCTTTTTCTTATGTTAAGGTGATGTTCATCATAACATACTAGTTTCTTAAGAGTAATAAATTAGAACAATGCCGCTGAAAAACAATGTCAGCTTAATAAATAAATTTTGAGTGATAAAGTGAACTATATATCTCAACATTTACAATGGACTGTTACACAATAATCATATATTAATACAAAATAAAAAAATTCCTAAAAATATAAAAAAGGTCAATATAAAAATGTGTGAACATTGTTGTTGTCTAAAATCTACAAAGTTGCACGAAAAACTGAGTTTTTAACACATAGGTGATCTCCATCAAGACGAAAGATGCAACCAATCGAGAACAATAACATAATTAAGTTGAAGGGTTTAGGCCAAGACAAATCTTATAGGAGCTAGCTAACCAACAATGGGAGGATTCATAGGGGATTTGCCACCATTTCCAAAAGGCTCTAGGTGATTCCGCCAACCGTACTTGGTAATCAGATCGATAAGATACAAATAGCATACATGTCTACACCTTGTTATAATAAATGCGATCATTTCTTAAAAATGAGATCATTTTTTCTGGTTGTGGAACTCTCATCTCATCATCTCATGCTGCAATCTCCGTCCTCTCTCGCGCAACACAATGAGTGGAAGCGCATTTTTTTTTATATACTCATTAATTTGACGTCATCTTTATCTGGTGACGACGAACTCATTCTTGCAGCATTTGCAAAGCACGGGAAGGAAGAGCAATAGATCGCTCGATACCAAGACGATTTTTTTTTTTTTTTGAACTGGACCAAGACGATTTCAAGCATGGGTATTGGATAATCAATCGAGGAAGAGATGTCGGGCGCGAGACATTCCCCAGTACTGTGGCCGTCCCATGCCAGAATTTCCCCGTGGGACACCCAAAGCGACGACACTAGCCAACTTGGCCCCACCACCGGAGAGGTGGAAGGACAAGGGCAGCTGAGGAACTCGTGAGACGACTCACAACAGGTAGTGTGGAAGTATCTCCGAATTAATCAACTCGGATTGGACTAAGTCCACACGTGCACTCCCTTGTTATTCTGCCGCACGACCTGTAGTCCGTAATATGACACTTGGATATAACTAAACTCTCACGAGTGATTAGTAAAATATAAACAGTAAAATTTAGCCATGCAAGAGTCTCAATATCTGAATTTTTTTCTCACGACTTATTTCAAAAGAAGGTTCAAGTAAGTAGTGTTGCGTCACAGCGTCGGGGGAGGAGCCTGCGGCGTACCGCGCACATAACCTGTGGCCCTCGCTGATGTTTGCTTAATGCAGTGGCACATGGCGAACGGCTCGAGACGCGGTACCATAGTCTAAAAGTATGATGGGTCCATAATCTTTTAACTACTACTTATAAAAGGATTAGTTGGAGTAATTAGGGCAGCCTAGCAAAAACCTGATTCAACAAGCCTAAGCAGCCTCATAAATCACGACAACGACTACGAGGCATTGTCCCGGCTACAAACAAACATTTCACACCGCGCTCAGATGAAACCAACCACCAGGGAGGCAGAATGTGCCATCGTCGTTACTTCTCCACGAGCAAGCTACTCTGATTTCATAATCAAAATAATTAAGGTACTATTCTAACAAGTATCAATATTGGGATAGCATATATTGTATTTTACTGATTAGTAGCCATGCATATCAACCATATTGGTTTATTCACTTCTTTAGCGGTCAATTTCAAACCAAACATCTATGGCTTAGATCTAAGGGAAGCTTGTCACCTTGTCCTAAAAGTCCGTTGCGGGCATGTTTCATTATGCCACACCATTTCGTCCCGAAATATTTGGTGTATAAATTTAGTGAAAGTTAAATGCTTTTAAGTTTGACCAAATGTATATGCAAAAATATATAAATCTATAATAACAAACCAAAAGATATACTTTGATAGTTTATTTATTCAATATTATAGTTGTTGACATTCCTTTCGAACCAATAAATATTAGACTGGCGGTGACACCCTTCTGGTCAAAGTCTCGCCCGGCCAATCATTCAGTGTTACAAGAACCTAAAAACCCACTCAGCATCCCTATCTTGTCTATAATGCTTCTCCACCATCAAATGATGAGATATTTGTCGGAGCAACTTATGACAGTCTAGGTGTACGTACCTTCTCGTTGTCAGGTAGTTGTATTAGGTCTGTGCCAATGCATCCGTATCTTAACACGTTATCATAGGAGCATTAAAAACTTAAGAGACAACTAGTCCAATGCATTGTCTCTTGTGAGTTGTATATAAATTAAATGATTTAGTGCTCATGCATTGATATGATTGGATTAGAAACATTTTTTGCCTATGGCTGCGTGCAAAGGTTGTATGTTAGCTAAGATACAACTATACTCTCTTTCTTCATTAACTACCATGACACATAAGCAAAATTCATATGAAAGCGTGCTAAGAAACTTGCATTGGCATAGGCCTTAGCATACTCTGTTCCTCAAATTTGGGGTATAGAAAAATGCCGACAGGGAATTCTCGTGCATTTTACACATATTAACCAAGAACATTGTTCCTGAAGTCATGGTCGCATAGAAAGATTAAACTAACACGTACCCCTGAATTTGGAGGCTGGGACATTTTGTAAAATTTTGGACACACTTAACCGTGCAAGATCATGCACGAAAACAGTTGAGGCTACACCGAAAATTTCAGCAATTGCCGAGCCCATTTTAGCAAATACTATGAGCACTCTGCATTTTTCTGAACTGGCAAGCTGGACTGACTGAAGCAGAGTAACGGGCAGAAGAATAGACATGTCGCGGTCACAGGAAATCTAGAGCTGCAAGCGTGGCCATGGCCAGGCCTGGACCAAGAACATCTGATCAAATTCTGCAACGCTGGCTAGCTCGCAGGTTCATGTGTCATGTGTGCCTCTTTGGCCCTCCTCCTGTCACGTCACGTCCCATCAGTTCTCACTAAAATTACCCATGGGGGCTGGCCTGTCACAAATATTTTATCTCGTTATAGGAACATAAACTCAATTTAGCTCCGGAGCTCATATGCTCCTATTAGTTTGCAAAATTTGAAAAAAATAGTAAGGCAACTCAAATAATTCTGAAATAATTAGAGACAAACATGTACAAATGTTTTACATACGTGCAAATTTTTGTCAAGAAATGATAGTTTTTGTGCTCTGTGCAAAAAAGGCAAAATAAGTGCTCCAACATGGGATTTAAAAATGTCATTTTGGAGTACTGATTTTTTCTGTTTTGCGCAGAGCACAAAAACTGTCATTTTGTTTCAAAACTTTATACGTATGTAAAACATTTATACATGGTTGCCTCTCATTGGTTTCAGCTTATTTTAAGTTTTTTTTTTACTATTTTTCAATTCTTGCAAACTAAAAGGAGCATATGAGCTCGGAGCCAAAACTAGTCCCTCCGTTCTGACTTTCTTTTACACAAACATGTATGTATGTAGACATGTTTTAGTGTCTATATACATACATATTTGGACAAAATGAATTCAAGTATTTTGGAACGGATGTGTAGGAATTGATAAGCACATCGCTGAGATTCAGATTGTACTAGTGCACACGTGCATGCCCTGTAACCGTGTCCTGTGTCCACAACTTGTATGCTCCGTACTACTACGGTTTGTTTAATTCTCGCTAGTGATGCTATGTAAAAGTAAATAGTATAAAATAATAAAATCCAAAAAAGATTCAGCCTCTGAATTTGAATTTATGTCCGACTTTGACTCGACTAGTTTCAAGACAGGAGAGGAGCCTGCCTGGCTGCCTGCGGTCGGCGCACGTCACCCTACCTTTGGCGCTCGCTGCCGTTTGCTTGCTGCAGCGGCGATGGTGAACGGCTCGAGACGTAGTGACTTCCAACATTGATGTTTTTCTCTCTCCAATCCGGTGCGGCCCCGATCGGTCATTCCAAGTGTACCGGGAATCAATTACTAGTACTTTCCAACATTATGTTGACTAATTTTGCTCAACGAAAAGATCATCGTGAATAACAAATAAATGTGCTTTTAGCCAAGTAGAACCAGGCTTGGAGAGCATGAAACGGAGGAGGATCCGCTGAGCACATGCTGAGAGCAACTCCAATGGGTCCGCGCGTGCTCTGTTTTCATCCGTTTGGGTCGGGAATCGGAGGGCCATCCGGCCCATGTCCGACCATTCGTGGTCACTGAACCCAACGCGCCGACCCATTTTGTCCGGCCGGGGGCTGTTTTCCAATTTTGATCATTTCAGAAGTATCACATCTAACAAACATACAGTGTTCGAAATAGATAGAAATATTGTACCAAATAAATGAGTCATTCAAGCTAATAAAATGTATTTTACAACCAAATCGAAATAAAATGTTTTAAATAGATTGATGGGACAACTCCCAATCCTGGTCAAAAAGGTCCTCGTTGCGCTCATCCTCGACGATCATTTTGTGCATGATGACACAACAAGTCATCACCTCCCACATGCCCTTGAGGCTCCATGTCCTAGCAGGGTGCCGAACAATAGCCCAGCGGGCTTGGAGTACCCCGAAAGCTCGCTCCACATCCTTCCTAGCACCCTCTTGTTCTTGGGCAAACCTTGTCCTCTTCTCACCGACAGTGGAGGCGATCGTCTTCACAAATGTGGACCATTGGGGATAGATACCATCAGCGAGGTAGTAGCCATTGGTGTACTGGTGGCCATTGATCGCAAAGCTCACCTCCGGTGCATCGCCTTCGGAGAGCCTACCAAAGACCGGAGACCGCTGAAGCATGTTGATGTCATTGTGCGTGCCGGCCATGCCGAAGAACGAGTGTCAAATCCATAGGTCTTGTGATGCCACCGCTTCGAGCACAACCGAGCACGCCCCCGAATGTCCCTTGTACTGGCCCTGCCAAGAAAATGGGCAATTCTTTCACTCCCAATGCATGCAATCTATGCTCCCAAGCATGTCAGGGAATCCTCTTTACTCGTTAATGGGTAAGAGCCGGGCTGTGTCTTCAACAGTTGGCTCCCTCAAGTACTCCTTCCCAAACACCGCAATGACAGCCGTACAGAACTTGTACATTGATTCGAGGCATGTGGACTCGCTCATGCGCATGTACTCGTCAATAAGATCTCCAGCAACCCCATATGCAAGCATTCGAATGGCTGCCGTGCACTTTTGGTACGAGGTGAAACCAAGCTTACCAACAGCATCGGGCTTGCAAACGAAATAATCATCATGGGCCATCACGCCCAGCCGAATGCGGGTGAACACATGCCTCGCCATCCGGAACCGCCGCGGGAACTTATGAGCTGGGTATACAGGCTTCGTGGGGTGGAAGTAATCTTGTTAGAGCTGGGCATGGCCGTCTTCTCTGTCACGGTCCAACGCCGCGGAACGGCCGGGAACCGAGCCCCTGTACATCGGTTGCAGCCAAAGCCTCGCACTCATCGTCCGATGATTCCGAGGACGTCGATGAGTGCTGCAGGCTACTGTAGTAGTACTCATCCGAGCTATCCATGGTAGGTGATGGAACCGTACCTTGGGCAATCTGCCGAACAGCTTGTGGGCGCGATCGTCGACAAGGCTCCAACGCGAGGGATAGGCCGGCGACGGTGTAGTAGGCGAGGACGCCGGACTTTGGGAGGGGCGGCTGGACGGCGAGCGGGCGCGAGGGGTGGCGGAGGCGACGACGGAGGCGACGGACGGAGGATCGATGCGGCCGTGGTGGTGGGGTGTAAACAAGAACAGAAAGATGGGAAAGGCGAGATGGCCTCCAGGGCTCATCCTCGACATGTATATACAGGCTGACATTCGTGAGATACAAGTCAGGATCAATCTCAGGATTACATACGTGAGATACAAGTCAGGATCGGATCAATCTACGATTGCATCTAGACTAATAACCTGATACGCTAACAACTACGTACAGGATCCTAACTTGTTTAACACCCTCCCACAATCTAAACGTGGAGGAGCCATGTTAAGATTGCCTCTGAACTTGACAAAGAGTGGAGCACCAAGAGGTTTAGTTAAAACATCTGCTAGCTGATCACGTGTGGAGATAAAATTGATGTTGAGAGCCTTCTGTGCAACTCTCTCTCGCACAAAATGGTAGTCCACTTCTATATGCTTTGTACGGGCGTGAAAGACAGGATTGACTGATAAATACGTAGCTCCGAGGTTGTCACACCAAAGAGTAGGTGCCCGAGGAAGATAAACTTTCAATTCCTGTAGAAGCCCTTGTATCCACATGATCTCAGCTGTTGCATTAGCAACTGACTTGTACTCAGCCTCTATGCTAGACCTGGAGACGGTGGGTTGTTTTCTGGAGCTCCATGCAATGAGGTTGCCTCCAAGAAATACAGCATGACCACCTGTCGATCGACGATCATCTGGGCATCCTGCCCAGTCCGCATCAGCAAAGCCACTCAACAGAATTGAAGAAGTTTTCTGCAGAAGCAGTCCAAATGACAGGGTGTGCTTCAGATAGCGAAGTACTCGCTTTACTGCCGACCAATGTAAATCCGTTGGAGTTTGCAAGAACTGACAGACTTTGTTTACACTGAAGGAAATATCTGGCCTAGTGAGTCAGATATTGAAGAGCACCTACCACACTTCTGTACCGTGTGATATCTTCAGCTGAAAGAGGTGTCCCAACATGCCGAGACAGTTTGTCACTGGTTGACATGGGTGTGCTAACAGTCTTGGCTTTAGTCATGTTCGTTCTTGTCAATAAATCCATGATGTATTTTGCTGAGAGAGATGGAGTCCATCCTGCTGGTGCTTTACTTCTATTCCCAGAAAATAACTTAGCTGGCCAAGGTCCTTGACAGGGAAGGACTGACGAAGCTGAGCAAGGAGCTGATCGGTGGCAGTGGCTGATGAACTGACAACAATTATGTCGTCCACATAAACTAGCATGTATATGGTAATTGCATCTCGCTTGTAAATGAACAATGACACATCAGCCTTGGAGGGGATGAAACCTAACTCCTGTAACTTGCCATTCAGCCTAGCAAACCATGCCCTAGGCGCCTGCTTTAATCCATACAGCGACTTCTGTAACTTGCACAAGTAATTCGGATATTGTCGATCAAGAAATCCAGTTGGCTGCACCATATAAACCTCCTCCTCAAGATGTCCATGCAGAAACGCATTGTCGACGTCGAGTTGCCTCATATGCCACCCCTGAGTTACAGCAAGAGATAAGATGACACGGATGGTTGTTGGCTTCACCACAGGGCTATAGGTGTCATCATAGTCGATGCCGTAACGCTGCTTAAACCCCTTGGCAACGAGGCGTGCTTTGAAGCGATCAACGGATCCATCAGGCTTCCTTTTGATCTTGAAGACCCATCGACTGTCAATAACATTGAGGCCACGACGAGGAGGAACCAGCTGCCAGGTCTGATTACGCTGGAGTGCCGAGAATTCAGACTCCATTGCTGCCTTCCACTTCGGGTGCTGGAGAGCAACAGCAGCAGAACACGGTTCAGTATCATCACCACGGACAGCAGTATAGGTGACAGTACCATCTGTGATCCGTTTTGGCACTGATTTTCCAAGACGAAGGCGAGTCAGCATCGTGTGCTCGCGAGCTGGCGCAGGTGGGACAGGAACGACCTGAGGTGCAGTCAACAGATGAGGCGATGGCGATGGTGCAGGTGCAGTAGCATCGTCGACAGAGGACTCGCCTGCTTCAGCATCAGACGGCCCACTATGGGCTGCGGAGGTGTCACCAGGCTCCGCATTCGGCCCATCATGAGGCCCAGCATGGGGCGACGTTGCGGCATGACCAACAGGAGCACGTCGATCGGGTGCACCTGCACATGAAGAAGAGGGCTGCACCTCGTGGTGATCATTAGCACAAAAAACATTACTGCCAAGATCTAACAGAGAGTCATAGGTGTATTTTGGGGTGTTAAGTGGTGTTGCTGTCCGAGAGAAAGGGAAGATCGTCTCATCAAAAATGACATCACGCGAAAGATAAACACGTCCGGTATCAATATCAAGACATTTGTAACCCTTATGATGATCACTATATCCAATAAACACGCACTCTTTAGATCGGAAAGATAATTTTCGTGCATGATATGGTCGAAGAAGAGGCCAACAGCACAACCAAAAGATTTAAGCATGTTGTAATTTGGCTTGGCCTTGTCACCAAGGAGCCGTTCGAGTGGTGTTGCATTGTCAATGACACGTGTTGGGAGACGATTGATGAGATATGTGGCAGTAGTGAAAGCCTCATCCCAGAATTTGACAGGCATGGAGGCTTGTGCTAAAAGAGCTAGGCCGGTTTCAACTATATGCCTATGTTTTCTCCGGCAGATCCATTCTGTTGGTGTGTGTGAGGACACGAAATAGTGTGAGAGATCCCTGTGGAATCAAAGTACTTATGGAGACGGCGATATTCACCTCCCCAATCAGATTGAACTCCCTTAATTTTATGATTAAGCAAAAGTTCAACACGGCGTTGAAATTTAAGAAAGATGTCCTCAACGTCGGATTTTGCATTAAGGAGATAAATCCAGGTGAATTTACTAAAGTCGTCGATAAAACTCACATAATATTTAAAACCACCAACAAAGATATAGCAGGACCCCAAACATCGGTATAAATGAGCTCAAGAGGAGCGGTAGAAACATGTCTAGAAATTGAATAAGGCAATTGGTGACTCTTGCCAAGTTGACAGGCATTGCAAACAGTTGCATGCTCGGAATTATTACAAAACGAAAGTTTATTAAGCCTCAAAATAGATTGAACTACTTGAGGTGATGGATGGCCAAGGCGCCGATGCCATTGCTCTTTGCTAGTCCGGAGGAGAACATGGCACACTTGAGGGCGCTTATTTCTGAAGACTCGATAGGGTAGAGACCTCCTCTACATCTGCCTTGCAGCAGCGTTTTCTTCGACACCAGATCCTTAATGAAAAAATAGTGTGGATGAAATTCAATGAACACACTATTATCAAGAGCAAGTTTATGAATGGAAAGTAGATCTTTCGAAATTTGTGGAACATGGAGGACATTTTTAAGGACAAGATGTTTGGCAGCAGTGTTAATTGTACTATGACCAGTATGAGTAATGTGCAAACCTGCTCCGTTGCCGACTTGGACGCGATCATTGCCGTGATAGGTATCACGCATGTGGAGGCGCTCTAGATCGCCGGTGATGTGGTCCGTCGCGCCGGAGTCCATGTACCAGTTGGGTTCAACTTGGTATGAGGTGGACGCATGGTTGGCGGAGTGGTGCTCCTCCCCTCCACCGTAGGCATGGTCGAAGCGGCTGTAGCAGCGAAGAGCGACGTGCCCGACCTTGTTGCAGATCTGGCACACAGGGCGAGGTGCCCCATTGCCACGACCGAAGCCGCCGCGTCCACCTTGTCCACGGCCACGGCCTCCATCGCCATAGCCGCGTCCGCCTTGTCCACGGCCACGGCCTCCATCGCCGTTGCCGCGTCCTCCTGGGTGACCCACCTGGCCACCCTGTCCATGGCCGCCATGTCCAGCTTGGCCGCCACCACGACCCTGGTTGCCACGGCGAGTGAAGTTCGCCGAGGAGCCGTTGCCGATGCCGTAGTCGGAGTCCTGGATATCATGGCGATGCTCATAGGCTAAAAGATGGGCATATACCTCATCGAGAGTCAGATCGTCCTTGACGCTGAGGGACGTGACGAGTGAGTCGTAGTGCGACCCGAGCCCGGCGAGGATGTAGGCGATGATCTCGTCCTCGCTGAGTGGCTGCCCGATGGCAGCGAGGGTGTCTGCCAGGCTCTTCATGTGGCGGAAGTTGTCCGCCGCCGAGACGCCCTTCTTCTTGGCGGCGGTGAGCTGCGTGCGGATCTGAATGACCCGTGCACGCGACCTAGACGAAAACATCCGTTCCAGGATGAGCCAGGCAGCGCGCGCCGTGGGCGCGCTCATGATGTGCGCGAGCACCTCCTCCGTGACAGTGGAGAGGAACCCGCCGAGCACCGTCTGGTCGCGGACATACCATGTCGCGTACTCAGGGTTGACGGTGACGGTGCGAACGCCTTCAGCGGAGGTGGAGGCGATCGTCTCATCCGGCGCCTCGAGTGAACCATCGATGTAGCCTAGCAGAGAATGGCCACGGAGATGGGTGAGCATCTGGGCTTGCCATAGGAGGAAGTTGGTGTGGTTCAGGCGAACGGTCACCGCGGAGGTCACGGCCGGCGCCATGACGGATGAGGAGGAAGACATGAGTCGTGTAGGCTCTGATACCATGTAAACAAGAACAGAAAGATGGGAAAGGCGAGATGGCCTCCAGGGCTCATCCTCGACATGTATATATAGGCTGACATTCGTGAGATACAAGTCAGGATCAATCTCAGGATTACATACGTGAGATACAAGTCAGGATCGGATCAATCTACGATTGCATCTAGACTAATAACCTGATACGCTAACAACTACGTACAGGATCCTAACTTGTTTAACACGGGGGGTGGGAGCAGGGCGGTATGGCTAGGGCAATAGAGAGGAGACAGGCCAGGCGATTGTGTCCCTGGCGTGCGGGCCATGCGTGTACAAAGGGAGCGCTCCGAACGCGTCCGCGCGCATCCGCGCCGACGCATTTCCGTCCCATATTTGGGCCGGAAATGGGTCAAAACGGACAGAAAACCGGGCGTCTGTCCGGAATCTCGAAATGGGTCGCGCGCGTTGGGCCGTGTTTTTGCCCCCGCGCGGATGGAATCGGACGCGAACGGACCAAATGGGTCGGCGCGTTGGAGTTGCTCTGACAAAACACTCCACAGAAATGAATTCGAAACACATCATCATTAGAACAACTGAAGAAAATCGTGACACCTTTGACTCACGAAACAGGGGAGGAAAGCAAAAAGGATCCTAACCAAATCCTCCTCCAAAATGCAAATTCTTCTCGCATGTCATAATCGGCTTGATTAGTTGATTATTACTGTACTAGAATAAACAAAACAAAAATTGTACTCGTACATAACACCTTTGACTCACGAAACACGGGGAAAGGAAAAAGATCCAACCAAATCCGCACCGCCAAATCCTACTCGCAACACTCCAAACTGCAATTCTCCTCGCAGCATGCTCGATTGATTGATTGATTGATTGATCAACTTTGTGCATTTTTGGAGGCATATATTGTTGTTAATCAATCATACTTAATAATTAATTAACCACGCCAGCGCCACTCGCAGTCCCGCACGTCCCACTCGCACCGCTTCTTAAGCTTCCTGTCTCCTAGTTCTCTCTTCTCATCCAACCTCCTCCAACTCCCACGCAGGAGCTACCGTTGCAGAGCCCGCCACCGGCACCGGCGATGGACTACGAGCGCATCCACGACCCGCCCCACCGTCCGTATCCCTCTCTCCTTCCCGAACGATTCCCCTTTCTGTTTTGTTCCTTCCGATCTTTCCTGGGCCTTCTCCTCAGTGTCCCCCCCCCCCCCCCCCCCCCCCCCCCGCGGTTCAGCTCCGGTTTACACGGCGGACGGCTCCCGGTCTCCGTGATTCGTCCGAAGGTCTGGTTGCCGCCTTCGGGGTGTAAGGGCCACTTGGTTACCTCGCGTTTTGGCATTGGCGCCGGCGTTCTTGCGTCGATTTGGTAGGTTCTGCTCGCCGGAGTCGTGCTGCCTTCTCGTGGCCCAGCACCAAATTGACTCTGTTTGTGCGTCATGTTTTCTGCTTTTTTTATGAGACGTCACCCTTTTCTGCGATTAGTTACTTCTTGGATGTCTGCCGTTGCTGAATTCGATGCTCCTCGCTTTCTGCCGATAGGTCCACTTTTTTTTTTACGTTTTGACTTACTGCTCCCTCTGCTTCTGTTCTTCCTTTCCTCCCCCAAAATCCGGCCAACATTTCGTCGTCCCAGTGCTGAATTCGCTGCTCGCTTTGCTGCAAAGCTGCCGCTTTCAGCATCCTGTTTCAGTCGACGCTGCTCCTCTGCTCAATTTTGTCTTTAATTCGGCGACGATGTAGTCCTGCAGTATGTGCCGTAGCTTTCAGCGGGTGGCGTAGCTTTTAGGATGGGTCGGATGTCTCTCTCGGCTGCACGATTCTCTAGAAAGCTGGGGATTCTTTTGTCCACTCTGGCGCGATTGTTAGAAATTAGGGTTAGGAGCTAATTCGGCCTACCCTCTATTCCTCTCTGCCTTATCGGTGGTGCCGCTCACAATGCATATTGAGGTTAGAGGGTGGGACCTTTATATAGACTCCAATTCCAGATAACGCAATCTGTTTCCAGATAGAACTCGTGACTTGTTAAACCAACCACTATCATTAACAGTCATTTACCGAGTCTATTACTGTTAAACAATTAGGTCCCAACACGCATGTGTGAGTCATGCGCCGAGTTCGAATACAAAATCAAACTCGCAGGGTTTAACAATCCATAGAGCCAATCCTACGGACAACCTGGTATTCCGCTTTATACTGTTTCTGGATATCTTTCCAGCATATTCATATACACTGTGTTCCAGTATAGCCGTACCGGCTTCCTTAAGTATATTTCCTTAAGTACAATTCCACATCAATAATTCCCTGTTATTTCCGTGATACTTCCACATTGAAGTTTAATTCCGGACGATGTAGTAGATATATAAAATGTTGCAAGACACAATTTTCTACATCTCCTACTTGACTGAAAACATTTTATTCCAGCTAAGTGAATTTCCATGCAATTAACATGGTGAGTAGCTAATTCCTTCCTTCAGTGCACTCACGTTGCATATAAAATTTGTGACTTTTGGAGTCATATTATCACAAAGTAATAGGTTATGATGCACCTTTCCACGACCTTAGGTTCACGAAGAATTTTACTTAGCCATATACCTTCCTTCAATGCTTGACATGCATCAAAGTATTCATATTCCGTAAACAAAGAATATCCATGTTTCCATTGTAAACAATAAATACCTACAAATGTAAATATTAGCACATAACATAAAAATAGATTACCTTTCACGAAGATCCTATTTCCAAAAATAGTGTCAATATATACACCGAGCTGAAGGTTGAAATCATCAAAGAATGAATAATCCATGTTTCCTTGCGCCAGCAAATACTTTTATGTGATTCCAACAATCTTTATGAAATTAATATTCCATTTGCTAAAAATTCTAGCAAATCCTTTTCTGTGCTAATAAAAATAGCAACAATTGCAGTGGCATGGCTAAGTTGAGGTCGCATGAACAATGTCCCACGATAACTGTGGTATGGCAATTATTTTTCCTTTTTCCTCACGAGTTCAAATATAATTCCTCACAGAGTACCATTCCCTTAATCAAAAGGTACATGACAGGTTTGCACTTTTCCATAGAAAATATATCAAAACATTCACTATGTGATTCCACTCCCAAAACGCAGGAAGCTTTGAACAATCCTTTCATAAGAAATTAGAATTGAACCAAGCTTTCACTTCCATCAATGTGATATTTTTGAAAGAATAAGAACATAGTTAGCACATATAACGATAACACAAAATAATTCACACTAACCTTTGCATATGATCATCTTCCATCATTAATAAAACCGTATGACATGATATTCCATTGATGTGAAGCTTGTTCCAATAACATTAATTGATCTATTCAGTTAGCAAATCCTGTCATTATTCCCACCTCCTCTAAATTACAGAGTTTCCACAAAGTAGAAATATTTCCTTTGTGTAAATAATTAAACAACAACAACTCCTCTAAATTCCAGAGTTTCCACAAAGTATAAATATTTCCTTTGTGTAGAGAATTAAACAACAAGCTTAGAATTGTAACTTACACTAAACATGTTGCATTAAACTTCCATCTAAATAAATCCATTAACAACCAATAGGCATGCGGTTCCTCCTCATTGAGTTTATTGCTTCCCACAATGCTTCCATCCATAGTTAACATCAGCAACAAGTTTCAGTATATTATTTCCTCTAAAATATAGAGTAACTTCCTCAAATAATACACAATAGTAGCAAAGATATGATGGTCCAATTTAATTCCTCCCACTTTTCCTAAACATGTTAAATGTTGGGATAATTCCTCCCACTTTTCCTACGCATGTTAGTGTTGGGATAATTCCTCCCACTTTTCCTAAACATGTTAGTGTTAGGATAATTCCTCCCACTTTTCCTAAACATGTTAGTGTTGGGAGTTTAACTTGTGTCTTCCTTTGAGTTTAACACATATAAAATTCCGGTGTGACTATTAGAACACACCCTTCATGAGAAAATATCATATTCCTACTTTCCACCAATTTTCTCATTTCCAGATCAAAACAAAATACCATTTGATCCACTAGAATATGTACATTAAAAAAAAATTGATGTGCTATGTAGTAAACAATCATTCCATACTACCGAAATATAAATAGAATAGTTCCTTCTAGTTCACAAAATATAAACAGTGACTGTGATAAATAATGACTTACTCAACAAATTGTAGTATGTAATGTTTTCCAACATAATCAAGAGAATAACCAATAGTTGTATTCCTCCATTCAGCCATGGAGTATATCATATAAGACAGCGGTAATAATTCCATGCTCATCACATTAGTTTCAGTTAAAATTCCTGAAGTGTACTTCCCCCACCAATCAGTTTTCAAACCTTTAAATCATTTGATGAACTGATTTTCCACTTCAGTATAGAACAAAAACCTTCCGACTTGTATTGTATAAGATATAAATGACCATATCAAGTGCAATCATGAAATAAAACAAATATAATCACCTCAAGTAGGAGTGTCCAAAAATACTGTAAATATATGTTCATGAAGTATCATAATCCTCCCACCTAAGTCAAGAATTCCAGAAATAATAATCCACAAATTATGTTCCTTAATATGTGACCAAGTCGTAAAGGAGATAAAATAATTGAGCCTCTAGTGGGAGTGTAAAGCCAAATGTCACATTGAAGAAAAATCCATAACTGATAGTCCTCACACTTAAAGTTTATAATTCCAGAATTAACAAGCGTAATTCTATTTATAGAGTATGACCAAGTCGTAAATACCATCAATAATAAATTCCGAGCATGTGTTCCTATTATCAGTATTCCTCCCTATGGAGTTATTTTCACAACGAACTTCCAATGGATTATCAAGATAAATGAGACATCGTGTTAATTTCTATAATGCACTAATTTCCATTGAGCAATAATTCCACTCTTCCTTTTCCAAATAGCATAATAATAAATAATCAAGTAATTCCGATAGAGAAGTATAAATAATTCCTTCTCATCGTAAGTGAATACATGAACGATAATAATTTTCCTCCATAAAAGGAGTATGAAAACATAATTTCCAATTCCAAAGTTACACACATATGTTTTTCCTTTGAAATTGTTCACATGCCAATAAATTTGCTATTGTGTTCCATCAAATTATGATGTAGAGACAAAATCCATAATCCAACTATATGGAAAATAGTGACAAACAAATATTTAGTACAAATAAAATAACATTCGACATACCGTTGAGTAAAATATTGATTTCCTTTTCCATGGAGTGTTCTCTCTTTTCTTCCAAAATAAGTGATGCCAATTTCCATATAAAGATGCTTGATACCTTCTCCTTGTCGTTACGCCAGAGGATTCTGGTGAATTATTAAGTACTCCGACAAATTCCAGAGTATTCCGATGAGTTTCAAATATATTCCGGGATAAGATCAATCCCGTAACACCTGAAAAAGAACAAAGGGGAAAATATCCATCCAATGAAGAGTATAATTTAATTTCCTCAGAGTGCATTCCAATTTCCTCCGTGATGACGAGCAAGATTTAACTTTCCACACGATGATACACATCTTTCATCCATAAATAACCAATGATCAAAAATAGACTTATCTCCAAAATTCCTTTCCAGACTATGCATAATTTTCCGCATAATCCGTTGACCATAGTAAATCCCCAACGGATCAAAATAACTGGACGTACGAAGTTCCGGAGTACACTGTTGATAGAACGATAATAAAAAATATTCCGATCCAAAGCTAGGAATCGTGGCCTTGAAATCTTGCTTGCTCAACACACACCAGGAGCATTGGTTTAATTTCTCCTTTTTCTTGGTCAGCATACATTTGCAATAGTAATCGACGAGAAGAAAATACTCAAGAGTGAAGTCCAGAGTGTTCCGGCGGCAAAGGGTACTATAATAATCCTGAAACCTGATTCCTATCCAATTTATTCTCAGGTGAAGGAAAAAAAAAATTGTTGCGTTCCTTCTCCTATCTTCCTGGTGTAGCTAGATCGAGTTGCACCTAACGTTTGAATCCATGTTGATGACTTGTTAAGTACATAGCACTTTTTTTCTTTCGAAAGGGGATATCACGCTACACGGACGATGTGCACCCGGGAGCACATGCTCCCGGTTTTTTCGAAAAAAATGTGAAAATTCAAAACATGTCGAAAAATTCCGAAAAAAATCATGCACGTACCTGAGCATGTCACGCACCATCATGTCAAATTTGGCGACGAAACGACATCGCGGCCGCCCTGTGCAAAAATGACAAAATCTTATCTGTCAAAATTTTGTCATTTTTGCACAGGGCGGCCGCGATGTCGTTTCGTCGCCAAATTTGACACGATGGTGCGTGACATGCTCAGGTACGTGCATGATTTTTTTTCAGAATTTTTCGACAAGTTTTGAATTTTCAAAAAAAAATCGAAAAAAAAGGGAGCATGTGCACCCGGGTGCACATGTGAGTTTCTGGATATCACGTGCTTCTGCATCGAGCGATGCACATATACAAAGTTAAAATCCACAGTGATACAAAGTGGATATACAAATCAACCAAATTAATAAAACATATTGTAGAATGGGCCAGTTACAAAAACCGTTAGGCGCCCGCGTCGACCCGCTCGGGCGACATGGGTGGCGACCGGGGGAATTGATTATAACCTCCTCAGCTCGCGTGCCTTTGATCATAGGCCCGATTGTTTGTCTGCCTCGATTATATGCCCCCCACTTTGTCTAAATTGTGACAATTTCCTTTTTCCAGGTTGGGTGTAGCGTCCCGCCGCCAAGTCTTGGTCGGGGTGAAGCAGAAACGAAGGGATGAGAACGAATGGGGACGTGCAAGACAATTGTGAACTCACAACACGTGACTTCACTAGACGAGGGCCAAATAGTCATTTCATGATGTGATTACACTCATATTTATGATTAATAGCTTAATGATGAGGTAAACTCATAAAATGGGGTCATTGTCATATAGTTTAGAATAAATTGGGACACATAATCGAGGCAGTCGACAAAGCAAAGAGGATTATGATCAAAGGCACGCAAGCTGGGGGGTTATAATCGAATCCCCCCGGGGTGACCCCTCACTCGCGCCGCCAAGGATTCCCCGCCTTCGCTCCCCTCATCCTTGCCGGCGAGGGTATGCTCTCTTTCGTTTGTCTAGAGCGGAGCGGGTGCTCGCAGTTGGGTGGAGCAGTGGGCAGGAGTGTCAGCCCTCTGGGGCGGCGTGTCCTTGGCTCAGGCGTGATGCTGCTCTAGGTGCGATGGTGTGGCTGGGTTGGCTCGAGAGTGTGGCAATGAAGCATGGGCGGCGGTGTCAGGCGGGTGTGGGCCAGATCTGACCTGAGATCTGAGGCGGACATGCGGGTCCCTTTGGGCCAGAACTGGGCTTGCCGGGCCATGGTCTGAGCGCCGCTGCAAGCTAGGCGGCGCATGGCGCTGGTCCAATGGCGGCTCGGTGTCGATTGATGTCAAGCTCGCCTTCCTACTCTCGTGCGCGTCCTCCATCCTTGGTGGAGGCTACCTCCGACGTGATGCCCGCCGGCCTCTTCCTCTTGGCCAGATCTTCGGGAGTGTGGATTGGTGGTTCAAGGGAATCCCATGGCCGTGTGTCCGGCGTCGACGTGCTTGCTCCTATGGTTATCACCAAACCTTCACGGAGGGCGTCATGGTAACCCAACTCCACTCCACCTGGGTACCAGTGAAACTGTAAGGCCATCTCGTTGGTCCGAGCAGCAACACCGCGATGTGGTTGCACTCCTTCTTGAAGGTGATGCTTTGATGCTCGTTGTTCCTCGTCCATGAGGCGTGGTTTTTGGACTTGATTTCTTTTTATCTCACATTTTTTTGGAAAAGCAAAGCGATGAGAATAAAAAGAAATATGTGAAATCCACTTTGGCACCGAAAACATATTTCGCAATTTTGAAAAATTCCAAAATAAAATTTCGTGGATACATCTTCACATTTTAAGTGCTCACAAAGTCGCTTCACGAAAAATCGATATGTTTGGGACATGTGTAAAAAAGACAAACATGTCTTGTGAAAATTCTTATTTTAGCACCAAATTTTGTGTTTTTACACATGTCACAATAATTTTTGGTTTTTCATGAAACGACTTCACGAACACATAAGATGTTAACATATATGCGCGTAAAATATTTTGCTGTTATTTTGACATTTTGAAATGGATTAAAAATGCATTTTAAATACCGGGTGCATATGCATCCAGGAGCTAAAACGCCTCCCTCAAGAAATATCTACTAACCAAACCGAACATTTATTGCTGCTCAGAAGATCATTGTGGTTTGGCAATTGGTTAAATGAAGTTGACATGAACAATAAAGCTAGAATACACACTAGTGTTTCAGCTGTTGGTTCGGATATCTGGACATGTAGGAATAACATTGTGTTTAGCAAACCAAGTTGCACAATTTTTTTTGCATGTTATCCGATTGGCTACTCACTGGATTCACCTATGGTCCCTTTTCTCCCATCAGATCAGCGGGAACCTAGGGATATTTGGTGCAACCGGTTGGTCAAGATGGCCCAGGATATCTACGGCCTGATTAGCTGGCGACATATTAGTAGGCTTTACAACGGTTAGCTGTTTTATGCCTCTTTTCTTTCGATGGTTGATTTTTGTATTGATCTTAGGAGAGGACTAGGTATCAAGCGCCTGCTGGTTAGATTAAATGTACACACGTGATGAGAGAAAGAATAGCCCTTCTTTGCATGCTTGTACAAAACTCCAAAAAAGCTGATGTCATCTCGCATTAAATACAAAACTCGAAAATTCAAAAAGTTTTGTAGCCTAAATCATTTATCCGATTTGAAATCCGTTTTCACCGTTGGACTAGTCGCGCCGAGATCTTCGAAACTAGATCCCATGTTGATATGTTCCGACGACTTTTCTTTGAAGCCAAAAGTTACCCACTCGTAACATATAAGTTACCCAGGCTTGAATACGTAAGTTACCCACCATATTAACGATTAATTTTTGGGTTGAAATAGAAGCATTTTTTGTTGTTCTTTTGGATTTTTACGAGTTTTGAAGTTACCATACCTAGTTTTTATAAGTGAATATCACTTTGAGATGATAAATTAATCGTGCATAAGTATTAGGATGATAATTTTCAATTTCATAGTGACAACTACAACATAAAAAAGATGGGGATTGTGTCCGTAACTATTATTTAGAGGACTCGATTTCGTGGTGGATAACTATATTATGAACACATGAATAACTCCATAACTAGAGAGTGGGTAACTCCATCAGTACTTCGTTAGATAACTATTACCGAGAGAGTATGGTAACTATTGATTTCGTGCTCGATAACTTTATTAGTACTAGATGGTAACTATTACCGATAGATTCGGGGTAACAACATCGATTTCGTGGTGGATAACTATATCATGTCACACATGGTTAACTCCAACAATATTGGGTGGGTAACTTTATCAGTTACATGTTGGTAACTTTATCAGTACCGAGTGGGTGACTCCATCAGTACTGGGTGGGTAACTCCATCGATACTGGGTGGGTAATTTATCAGTACTAGCTTGGTAACTCCATCAGTACTAAGTTGGTAACTCCACCAGTACTGGGTGGCTAACTTTATTAGTACTAGGTTGGTAACTTTATCAGTACATGGCGGGTAATTCATCAAAGATAGGTGGGTAACTCCATCAGTATTGGGTCGATAACTATTACTGATGGGTATGGTAACTATATCGATTTCGTGGTGGATAACTATATCCTGAACACATGGATACCTACATAACTAGATGGTGGTAACTCCACTGGTACTTGGTTAGGTAACTTTATTAGTACTAGGTTGATAACTTTATCAGTACATGGTGGGTAACTCAATCAGTATTGGGTGGGTAACTCAATCAGTATTGGGTGGATAACTCCAACAATACTAGGTGGGTAACTTTATAAGTATTAAATTGGTAACTTTATCAGTACATAGTGGGTAACTCCACCGGTAAATAGGTTGGTGATGTGTACGTGTGCTTCTATTCTTGTAGACAGTGTTGGGCCTCCAAGAGCAGAGGTTTGTAGAACAGCAGCAAGTTTCCCTTAAGTGAATCACCCAAGGTTTATCGAACTCAGGGAGGTAGAGGTCAAAGATATCCTCTCAAGCAACCCTGCAATTAAGATACAAGAAGTCTCTTGTGTCCCCAACACACCCAATACACTTGTCAGATGTATAGGTGCACTAGTTCGGCGAAGAGATAGTGAAATACAAGTGATATGGATGATTATAAGTAGTAACTGCAATCTGAAATAAAGATGGCAGCAAGCAAACATGTAGCAGAACTTGTTGTAAACGGTGTTTCAATGCTTAGAAACAAGGCCTAGGGATCATACTTTCACTAGTGGACACTCTCAACAATGATCTCATAACTGAATAAGTAAAAGCTACTCTTAAACACTCTCTTGTTGGATAACAAACACCATTCATTGTGTAGGGCTACAAAAGCACACCTCAAGCCGGAGTAAACAAGCGCCACAACGTCATAAAGGATCACACACGGTGCACACACTGTCACCTTTACACCGTGGAGAGTACCGGAGTTCATATTAAAGTAACCTATAGAGTGCATAATAGATAAAGAGTAACATCTACATATTCAACTAGATTAGCACAACTGAACACAAGTAAATACTGCTCGGGATTATTCTCCTTCTTGATGAAGCAAGAGTACTATGCGTAGGGCTGCAAAGCACACCTCAAAGTCTGAGTAAACAAACACCACAATTCCCAAGAATAAGCCATGATAAATGTCTAAATTATTCATAGAGTCACACAAGTACCCACACTGTCACCTTGATACCGTGTTGTCACAATGACTCCAGAAACTAGACAAAATCACTTGAGTAGCATAAACATTATTAATGTATTCAGCGATACTAGCAATACACATGATCACATAAAGATCACACCATGGAGAGAGAGATGAACCACATAGCTACCGGTAGAGCCCTCAGCCTCGGGGGAGAACTACTCCCTCCTCATCATGGGAGTCAGCAGCGGCGATGAAGATGGCGGTGGTGTCGATGGAGATGACTCCGGGGGCAATTCCCCGTCCCGGCGGCGTGCCGGAACAGAGATTCTGTCCCCCGAAACTTGTCGTCGATGGCGGCGGCGCTGCGGAACTCTTCTGGAAATATGACTTGTGTTTTAGGGTTTTCGCTCGGGGAATAAATAGGCGAAGGGGCGACGTCGGGGGCCCGAGGGGCCCAAACCATAGGCGGCGCGGGGGGCCCGCCGCGCCGCCATGGTTTGGCCACCTCTGGCGCTCTTCGTCTCTCCTTCGGACTCCGTGTACGTGTTGGAAAAATAGGGACGTGGCCTTTTGTTTCGTGCAATTCCGAGAATATTCGCAGAAGTACTTTTCTGAAACCAAAAACAGCAGAAAACAGGGAACTGGCACTGTGGCATCTTGTTAATAGGTTAGTCCCAGAAAATGCATAAAAGTGATATGAAGTGTATATAAAACATGTAGCAATGGTATAATATAAGCATGGAACATCAGAAATTATGGATACGTTGGAGACGTATCAAGCATCCCCAAGCTTAGTTCTACTCGTCCTCGAGTAGGTAAAACGATAACAACAAATAATTTCTGAGGAGACATGCTTTCACACAATCTTGATCATAATATTGCAAGGCTCATGTCATGAATGAAGTGACTCAAAGCAATGGTCTATAGTTTGCTAACATAGATAAAGAGTAAACAATGAATCATATAAGCAAAAACTTTTCATGAATAGTACTTTCAAGACAAGCATCAAAAAGTTTTGCATAAGAGGTAACTCATAAAGCAATAGATTCAAAGTAAAAGGCATTGAAGCAACACAAAGGATGATTAAGTTTCAGCATTGCTTTCAACTTGTAACATGTATATCTCATGGATAGTTGTCAACATAAAGCAATATAACAAGTGCAATAAGTAAACATGTAAGAATCAATGCACACAAAGTTGACACAAGTGTTTGCTTCTAAGATAGAAAGGAGTAGGTAAACTGACTCAACATAAAGTAAAAGATAGGCCCTTCGCAGAGGGAAGCAGGGATTAAATCATGTGCTAGAGCTTTTTAAGTTTTCGAAAGCATATAGAGAGCACAAAATAAGTATTTGAGAGGTGTTTGTTGTTGTCAACGAATGGTAGTGGGCACTCTAACCCCCTTGTCAACCAGACTTTCAAGAGCGGCTCCCATGAAGGACGTTATCTCTACCAGCAAGGTAGATCATCCCTCTTCTCTTTTGTTTACACATGTATTTTAGTTTCTTTATAGTGACACTCCTCCCAACCTTTTGCTTACACAAGCCATGGCTAACCGAATCCTCGGGTGCCTTCCAACATTCACATACCATGGAGGAGTGTCTATTTGCAAATTAAGTTGCTTACTGATAAATCAGGGCAAAACATGTGAAGAGAATTATTAATGAAAGTTGTAATTAATTGGGGCTGGGCACCCCGTTGCCAGCTCTTTTTGCAAATTATTGGATAAGCGGATGTATATGCCACTAGTCCATTGGTGAAAGTCTGTCAGAAGTAAATGACAAGATTGAAAGATAAAACACCACATACTTCCTCATGAGCTATAAAACATTGACACAAATAAGGAGTAATAAAGTTTTGAATAGTTTAAAGGTAGCACATGAAGTATTTACTTGGAATGGCAGGAAATACCACATAGTAGGTAGGTATGGTGGACACAAATGGCATGGGTTTTGGCTCAAGTTTGGATGCACGAGAAGCATTCCCTCTCAGTACAGAGTTTAGGCTAGCAAGGTTGTTTGAAGCAAACACAAGTATAAACCGGTACAGCAAGAATCACATAAAAACATATTGCAAGTATTATAAGACTCTACACTGTCTTCCTTGTTGCTCAAACATTTTACCAGAAAATATCTAGACCTTAGAGAGAACAAATATGCATCCCAAGTCTCAACAAGCTCTACGGTAGTTCTCCACTACTAGGCTTTAACTACATGATGCAAGAGCTTAAACATGATCTACTTGAGAGCTCAAAACAATTGCAAAGTATCAAATCGAAACAAGACAATGATCTACAAGAATGCATATGTCTTTTCCAATACCAACTACTACATGTAGCATTTTCTTTCTTCCAAACAAACACCAATCAATTTATTTAAACATAAACTCTCCAAATGATAATATAATGCAGCAAGAGAGTATTTATAAACAAGTGCTAACAGCTCGAAGAGATGCATGAAAAACAGGAGCTAAAAGCACTGCAGTAGCTAGTTAAGAATACTCAACAAATATAAGTGAAGAACATGAGTATTCACATGAAAAAGCGGAGCGTGTCTCTCTCCCACACAAGGATTGCTAGGATCCGAATTTATTCAAACAAAAACAAAAATAAAAGCACACAGACGCTCCAAGTAAAGCGCATAAGATGTGAAAGAATTAAAATATAGTTTCACTAGAGATGACCTGATAAGTTGTTGATGAAGAAGGGGATGCCTTGGGCATCCCCAAGCTTAGACGCTTGAGTCTCTCTGAATATGGTTGGGATGAACCACGGGGGCATCCCCAAGCTTAGGCTTTTCACTCTTCTTGATCACATAATATCACCCTTCTCGCTTGATCCTTGAAAACTTCCTTCACACCAAACTCAAACAGTTCTCATTAGAGGGTTAGTGCATAATCAAAAATTCTCATATTCTGTAATGATACAATCATTCCCAAAGCTTCTGGACATTAGCTACAGCCACCAATGCTTTGTGGAGCAAAGAAATCCACAAAACATCGTAAAAGAGCGAATGCAAAACAAAAGGCAGAATCTGTCAAAAACAGAACAGTCTGAAGACGAATTTTTTCGAGGCACTTAAGTTGCTCAGATGGAACTGGTCCAATTTAATGAAAGTTGCGTACATATCTGAGGAAGATGCGTGATTTTTTACAGAATTTTTCGAATTTTCTCAGGAGAAAAGCTCAAATCGTGACAGCTAAAAATCTGTTCTGCGCAGAAATCCAAATCTTGCATCAACTTTCAATAAAACTTTACTTGGCACAACAATGCAATAAAATAAAGATACAAAGGAGTTGCTACAGAAGTAACAACACCTTGACTCAAAAAAAAAAGCAAAAATAAAAACAATGGGTTGTCTCCCATAAGCGCTTTTCTTTAAAGCCTTTTAGCTAGGCATAGTGATTTTTATGATGCCACATATGATGAGAGTTGAATAAGAGAGCATCAAGAAGCATATATAAAACATGTTTAAATCTAACACTCTTCTATGCATAGGAGTCTTGTAAGAAAACAATCAATGAAGAACAAAGTGACTAGCATAGAAAGCAAAACAAGTGTAACTTCAAAAATTTCAACATAAAGAGAGAGACTTAATATTATTGTGATATATGAAATCGTGTCTCCCTCTCTCATAAGGACCAGTAGGTCTTAAAGTACCCAGCAAATAAAAGCAAATCAAGAGAAAGCTCAAAACATTCATCATAAAGAGAAGAAATTTAGTAACATGAAGATTTCTATAACCATACTTTCCTCTCTCAAAATAATTTTCAGCGGCATCATGAATAAACTCAACAATATAGCTATCACATAAGCATTCTTATCATGATCCACATGCATAAAGTATCATTACTCTCCACATAAGCATGAACATTATCATTAGTAATAGTGAGAGTAAAAGTATCACATCCATCATTGTAATCATCATAAATAGGAGGCATAGAATAATCAAAATGATTTTTATCCTCAATAGTAGATGGACTGAGAATATCATATTCATCATTGTAAACATCATATATAGGAGGCATATCATAATCAACATAAACTATATCCTCAATAGTAGGTGGACTGAAAATATCACAATGATTATAATCATCATATATTGGAGGCAAAGTATATCAAAGCAAATTTCCTCCTTAAAGCTTGGGGGACTAAAAATATCATATTCATCACAACTAGCTTCCCCAAGCTTAGACTTTTCCATAGCATTGGCAATAATGGTGTTCAAAGAATTTATAGTAATACCATTGCTACCATCATGCAAACAAGCCTCCATAGGTTTTTTAATTTTCTCTTCAAAAGCATCATGTCCTAATTCAATATAAAGTTCATAAAGATCTCTAATTTTTTTGTTGTTTTCCATTAAGCCTAACTAGTGAAAATAAAAACAAGAAACAAAAAGAATAATTGCAGAATCTAAAGGAAATAACTTCGAGCACTCACACACTAGCAACAACTAGAAAATAGCTTAGTAGCCAGAGGATGTGAATACCTTTTACCTTACCTCCCCGGCAACGGCGCCAGAAAATAGCTTGATGTCTACGTGTGCTTCTATTCTTGTAGACAGTGTTGGGCCTCCAAGAGCAGAGGTTTGTAGAACAGCAGCAAGTTTCCCTTAAGTGAATCACCCAAGGTTTATCGAACTCAGGGAGGTAGAGGTCAAAGATATCCCTCTCAAGCAACCCTGCAATTAAGATACAAGAAGTCTCTTGTGTCCCCAACACACCCAATACACTTGTCAGATGTATAGGTGCACTAGTTCGGCGAAGAGATAGTGAAATACAAGTATATGGATGATTATAAGTAGTAACTGCAATCTGAAATAAAGATGGCAGCAAGCAAACATGTAGCAGAACTTGTTGTAAACGGTGTTTCAATGCTTAGAAACAAGGCCTAGGGATCATACTTTCACTAGTGGACACTCTCAACAATGATCTCATAACTGAATAAGTAAAAGCTACTCTTAAACACTCTCTTGTTGGATAACAAACACCATTCATTGTGTAGGGCTACAAAAGCACACCTCAAGCCGGAGTAAACAAGCGCCACAACGTCATAAAGGAGTCACACACGGTGCACACACTGTCACCTTTACACCGTGGAGAGTACCGGAGTTCATATTAAAGTAACCTATAGAGTGCATAATAGATAAAGAGTAACATCTACATATTCAACTAGATTAGCACAACTGAACACAAGTAAATACTGCTCGGGATTATTCTCCTTCTTGATGAAGCAAGAGTACTATGCGTAGGGCTGCAAAGCACACCTCAAAGTCTGAGTAAACAAACACCACAATTCCCAAGAATAAGCCATGATAAATGTCTAAATTATTCATAGAGTCACACAAGTACCCACACTGTCACCTTGATACCGTGTTGTCACAATGACTCCAGAAACTAGACAAAATCACTTGAGTAGCATAAACATTATTAATGTATTCAGCGATACTAGCAATACACATGATCACATAAAGATCACACCATGGAGAGAGAGATGAACCACATAGCTACCGGTAGAGCCCTCAGCCTCGGGGGAGAACTACTCCCTCCTCATCATGGGAGTCAGCAGCGGCGATGAAGATGGCGGTGGTGTCGATGGAGATGACTCCGGGGGCAATTCCCCGTCCCGGCGGCGTGCCGGAACAGAGACTTCTGTCCCCCGAAACTTGTCGTCGATGGCGGCGGCGCTGCGGAACTCTTCTGGAAATATGACTTGTGTTTTAGGGTTTACGCCTCGGGGGGAATAAATAGGCGAAGGGGCGACGTCGGGGGCCCGAGGGGCCCAAACCATATGGCGGCGCGGTGGGCCCCCTGCCGCGCCGGCCTATGGTTTGGCCACCTCCTGGCGCTTCTTCGTCTCTCCTTCGGACTCCGTGTACGTGTTGGAAAAATAGGGACGTGGCCTTTTGTTTCGTGCAATTCCGAGAATATTTGCAGAAGTACTTTTCTGAAACCAAAAACAGCAGAAAACAGGGAACTGGCACTGTGGCATCTTGTTAATAGGTTAGTCCCAGAAAATGCATAAAAGTGATATGAATTGTATATAAAACATGTAGCAATTGGTATAATATAAGCATGGAACATTAGAAATTATCGATACGTTGGAGACGTATCAGTTGGTAACTTTATCAGTACTAGGTAGGTGTGCTCCGGTTGGTTCAGCTCGGAGAGAGGCTTCTACAACATTAGGACGGGCGCGGCAGTCACATCATACATGGAGAATGCCGAGTTAGGGCCACATCAACACGATGATCCAGTTCAGGAAGTGCATCCCCGCCTTCCACGACTGCTGCGGAGTTGAGTGCACTTCCACCGTCACGCGGTACCACCGCAACCAGTGCCATGCCCCGATGTCGTCCACCTCGTCAAGATCTCGATTATATACGACCAGAAAGGAGCTGGGTAGCGGCCGACGGGCCTAATTCATTGTCAAAGCAACAATCGTAAAAAAGAGAGCAATATGAACACCATTCCTTTGATAATTGGCAACTTTGTACATATATTTTGCACGAAACAAAATGCCATCTCTTCATACATAATATCGAAGGCGAAAACGCGGCCGGTAGCCCCGGCTCCTGGGTGTCAGCGCGGAGCTCGCAGGGAGGCCGACGGCGTCGGGCGGTGCGGACGCGGAGGACACTGGCGCGGTCCTCGTTGAGGATGACGACGCGACCCTCGCTGGGAGGCTGACGACGCGGGGCAGCGCGAACTCGGAGGACGTCGGCGCGGGGAGGCCTGCAGTGGCTCGGGAAGAAAAGGGAGAGGAGAGAATGTGGATCAGGAGAGGAGAGAATGTGGATCGGGAGAGGAGCCGCGCGATGCGCGCGATCCGCCGTCCGTCCCGGCCGATCTGACGGTGCGCGTGTGTGCGTCGCGTTTTGCCCGGTAGCAGACGCCTTGCATTTAGATTTTTTGAATTACAAATAGGTTCAAAGTTTTACAAATAGGCCCTTGAAGTGAAAAAGAAAAACGCAATCGGATCCTCCTATTCCTCCACGGGCTGGCCGGAGCAGCTGGCCGGAGCTCCTCTTCTCCTACACGCGCCGCCGCCAGGGAGAGCTTCGGTCGAGCCGGCGGAGGGTGAGCGGAGGTCGGAGCGGTGGTTCCTAATCCTCCACTCGCCGGCAGAGGGTGGAGCGGAGTGCAGAACGGAGGGCAGAGCTTCGGCCGGCGGAGGGCACGGCGAGGTTGAGTCTGGCGGTGCTGGGCGGCGGGGCGAGGTTGAGGCAGCGGGCATCCGCGGCGCTGGGGAGGCCGAGCGTGGAGTCACGTGCGGGCAGGAAACAGAGAGAGAGGAGTGCGCGAGGTGCGGCGCGGGACGAGCGGCCGTTACCAAATCTGCACGTTCGCTGAAGATCCAACGGTCCGCGTTGCTGCGTCGAGTTATGCCTCGTGGCAGGCGCCTGCTGGATAGATTTACCGGTGATCTTATATGATCGGTAAATTATACATTAAATTTAAGACTAAATGTTGTAATAAATAGCCTATGGGCATTAACTGATGCAGAGCCGTGGTTCTATTCCCCTTTCGAAAACAAATATTCAAAAAATGATGACAACTTCCAAAAAATCTTTTTGTCGGAGGATTATTCTTGTTTAGGTTTGTTTCATATTACATGTAATTTTGGTTAGTCGATCAATAAAATCTCATCATTTACTAAGAGAAACTAAAGTTTGCATAAAGAACCATCCCATCCGTGTACAGTAGTGAAACACAAGGACCGATCCTGAAAGACAAATCCTCCCTACCTATGGAGTTTGGCAAAATAATCAATTGGGTCAAAGCAGAAAGAAATGTTGCGTGATCATGTCAAACAAATTGGAAAAAAGGAAGGTGATCTATGGCCCGATAGAAAAGGAAAACAAGAACCAGATTATAATAGATCTTCGCTCTGGTGAATCATAGTCGGAACCTGGTGGATCCTCATAGGGCCTTCCTTTCTTTTGAACTCTTATTAAGTAGCAAGGAGCAATTCAACTATGTGTTCAAAATCAAATCAACAAACAACCACGCCATCCTGAATTCATTTATTTGCTTCTCGTATTTACATTAACAAATACTGAAAACAGTAAGGACAAATACAGCAGAAAGTTGTTGTCCGAACTGATCTCGGCCGTCCGTGCTAAGCCGTACAGACGAAGTGAGTTTAAGGACGTTAACAAATACTGAAAACAGTAAAAGCAAATACAGCAGAAAGTTGTCTTCGTGAAAAATCTGAAAACAATCATGCCCTGCATGTGTGGAGGAACGCTAACCTCGGAGAAGCCCACCAGGGCCTGCAACCGTCGTGATCAGGGCCATCGGGTTCCCAAAGATCACCGCGATGATGATGCTCACGACCACACTGACGACCTTGCGGAAGCGCTCGAACCCGCGGCTCCCCCCGTCCTTCTAGGCAAGCTCTGCAGCAGGCCTTCCATTATTGGCGCTCCCGCCAGCACGACGTGACCGCCGCTGCAAATGTGCCGCTTGAGGCACGCCACGTGCAGGTAGACAGCCTCGCCGCCGTCGTAGTAGGAGCGGTAGGCCCAGAACTTCCGGCGCTCCCCCTTGTCCCTGCAGAGGCCGCACCGATGCGACGCCTCCTTGCGGAGCTCGAAGGTGTGGCCGTCCTGGACTAAGCGCTCCGGCAGCAGCGCACAACAGGGGTGGAGGTCCTGGTCGCGCTCGCCGCAGTGGTACACGTAGCCAGCCACATCATCGCCGCACGCGTCGCAGCGCCGGCCGCAGGCGGGGGCTGGTGGAGGCTCGTGGTGGAAGGTGAACGTGCATCCCTTGAAGAGAGCGTGCTGGACGGTGGCCTTCGGTAGGGCGCAGCGGGTGTGGAGGTCGAAGTTGCATGGCTCGCACCTGTACCTGTCTGCGTGGCCGGGCTGCATACAGCCATCACATCGGAACGGAGCGCCGGTCACCAGCTTGAGCTTGTGCGCCGTGTGGGCCGAGTGGGAGATCTGTTAGAAAATTAGGGTTGGACCTATATTGGTGGTGTCGCTCACAATGCATATTGAGATTAGAAGGTGGGACCTTTATATAGACTCCAAATTCCAGATAACTCAATCTGTTTCCAGATAAGACTCGTGACTTGTTAAACCAACCACTATCATTAACAGCCATTAATCGAGCCTATTACTGTTAAACAATTAGGTCCCAGCACGCACGTGTGAGTCATGCGCCGAGTTCGAATACAAAATCAAACTCGCAGGCTTTAACAATCCATAGAGCCAATCCTATGAACAACCTGGCATTCCGCTCTATACTGTTCCGGGTATAATTCCAGCATATTAATATACATTGTGTTCCAGTATAGCTGTACCGGCTTCGTTAAGTATATTTCCTTAAGTACAATTCCACATCATTAATTCCCTGTTATTTTCGTGATGCTTCCAGACTGAAGTTTAATTCCGGACAATGTAGTAAATATATAAAATGTTGCAAGACACAATTTTCTACATCTCCCACTTGACTGAAAACATTTTATTTCAGCTAAATGAATTCCCATGCTATTACATGGTTAGGCGTTAATTTCTTCCTTCAGTTGCACTCACGTTGTATATAAACCTTTGTGACTTTTGGAGTCAAAGTATCACAAAGTAACAGGTTATGATGCACCTTTCCACGACCTTAAGTTCACAAAGAAAATTCCTTAGCCATAGACCTTCCTTCAATGCTTGATGCATCAAAGTATTCATATTTCATAAATAATGAGTACTAAATCATGTTTCCTTTGTACACCATAAAGACGTACAAAAGTAAATATTAACACATAACATAAAATAGATTACCTTTCACCAAGATCACAAATAGCGCCAATATATCCACATAGTTGAAGGTTGAGATCATCAATAAATAATGAGTAATCCATATTTCCTTGACATTGCGCGACAAGTCCATTATGTGATTCCAAAATTTTCAATAAGATTCATATTCCGTTTGCTAATAATTCCAGCAAATCGTTTCCGTGCTAATCAAAATAGCAACAATTACAACAACATGGCTAAGATCAGGTCGCACGAATAATGTCCCACAATAACTGAGGATGACAATTATTCTTCCTTTTTCCTCACGAGTTTAAATATAATTCCTCGCAGAGTATCATTCCCTTAATCAAAAGGTACATGACATGTTTGCACTTTTCCATAGAAAAAGGTATCAAAACATTCTCTATGTAATTCCACTCCCAAAAGATTGGAAGCTTCAACATACCTTTCATATGAAAGTTAGAACCGAAACAAGCTTCACTTCCATCAATGTGATATTTCAAAAACAATAAGAACATAGTTAGCACATGTAGCAATAACACAAAACAATTAACACTAACCTTTATATATGATTGTCTTCCATCATAAATAAAACCATTATCTTCCATCATAAATAAATCCATATGACCTGACATACCATTGATGTGAAGCTTGTTCCAAAAAACATGAATTGGTCAATTCAATTAGCAAACATTGCATTGTTCCCACCTCCTCTAAATTCCAGAGTTTACACAAAGTATAACACTTCCTTTGGGTAAATAGTTAAACAACAACAACTACTCTAAATTCCAGAGTTTCCACAAAGTATAACATTTCCTTTGTGCAAATAATTAAACAACAACACCTCCTCTAAATTCCAGAGTTTCCACAAAGTATAAATATTTCCTTTGTGTAAAGAATTAAACAACAAACTTAGAATTGTAACTTCCACTAAGAATGTTGCATTAAACTTCCTTGTAAATAAATCCAATAACATCCTATAGGCATGCGGTTGTTTGGTAAAATAACAAGTTCCCAGACTTTTATTATTCATCATTGAGTTTGTTCCTTCCCGCAATGTTTCCACCCATAGTTAACATTAGCAACAAGTTTAGTATTTTTCTTTCCTCTAAAATATAGAGTAATTTCCTCAAATAACACACAATAGTAGCCAAGATATGATGGCCCAATTTAATTCCTCCCACTTTTCCTAAGCATGTTAGTGTTGGGAGTGTAACTTGGTGTTTTCCTTTGAGTTTAACACATATATTTCAGTGTGACTATTAATAAACACACCCTTCATGAGAAAATATCATATTCCTACTTTCCACCAATTTTCACTTTTCCAGATAAAAAACGAAATACCATTTGATCCACTAGAAATATAAACATTAAAAATAAATCTTGGTGTGCTTTGTAGTAAACAATGATTCCAATTCCATACTACCAAAATATAAATAGAATACTTCCTTCCAGTTCACAAAATACAAACAGTGACTGTGATAAATAATGACTTACTCAACAAATAGTAGTATGTAATGCTTTCATAATCCAGTGAATAACCAAGAGTTGTATTCCTCCATTCAACCATGGAGTATATGACATCAGACAGCGGTGAATAATTCCATGCTCATCACATTAGTTTCAATTAATATTCCTGAAGTGTACTTCCCCCACCAATCAATTTCAAACCTTGTAATCCTTTTATGAACTGATTTTCCACTTCAGTATGAGATGTTAATACAACAAAAACCTTCCGACTTGTATTGTCAAAGATATTAATAACCATATCAAGTGAATCATGAAATAAATAAATATATCCACCTCAAGTAGGAGTGTTCAAAAAAACCATAAATATGTGTTGATAAAGTATCATAATCCTCCCACTAAAGCTTTGAATTCCAGAATTAATAATCCACTAATTCTGTTCCTTGATATGTGACCAAGTTGTAAATGTGATAAAATAATTGAGCCTCTAATGGGAGTGTAAAACCAAATGTCACATTGAAGAGAAATCCATAATTGTTAGTCCTCCCACTTAAAGTTTATAATTCCATAATTAACAAGCGTAATTATGTTTGTAGAGTATGACCAAGTCGTAAATTTCATCAACAATAAATTTCAGAGCATGTGTTCCTATTTCAAGTATTCCTCCATATGGAGTGATCTTCACAAAATGTACAGTTTGTACACCAACTTCCAATAGATTGTCAAGATAAATGAGTCCATTGTGTTAAATTCCATAATGCACTAATTTTCATTGAGCAATAATTTCACTCTTCCTTTTCCATATAGCATACATAACCAACAAATTCCGATAGAGAAGTGTAAATTAAAATTCCTTCTTATCGTAAGTGACAAAAAGAAAGTTCCTCCATAAACAGAGTTCGATTACATAATTTCCAATTCCAAACTATATACAATTTATCATTAGTGACTAATTAATACACTCATTATTCCTTTGGAATTGCTCACATGTCAGTAAACTTGCTATTGTATTCCATCAAATTATGATATAGATGCAAAGTCCATAATCCAACTATATGGAAAAGTAGTGACAAACAAATATTAAGTGCGAGAAATAACATTGGACATACCGTTGAGTAAATATCGATTTCCTCTTCCATTGGAGTATTTCCCATATTCCTCCAAAAAAAAAAGTAATGTCACTTCCATTATAAACATGCTTCATGCATGTCGCCTCATCATCGTTGCGCCAGAGAATTCCGATGAATTATTAAAATACTCCGATCGATTCCGAAGTAATCCAATGAGTCAAATATATTCTGGTGATAATGTAAATCCCGTAGCAAATTAATCCGTCTGGCAATGAGTTTAATAAATTTCCTCGGAGTGAATTGCAACTTCCTCTAAAAGCGAGTGGTGCCCAATAAAAGAAGTCCACAATAAATAAAAATTCCATGTTACGTAAAATATTCCATAACCTGTACGCTCTCATATTAATAAGCTAAACGATCAAATATTGATATAACCATGTGGACTAGTCTATTTTCCTTAGTCCAGATTCCATAGTTTTCCTTTTCCTTTTGGCAATTTCCGGTTTTAACATATCAATGACATAACCATGATCCGAGAGAAGAAATAATAATCCAGGCCAGAGTACTACAAGTATGCAAATTATTTCCCTACTGTTTTCCGTGATGGACCAAAGACCAAAGCAGATAACAGTAGCCCTCTCGTGCCAGCAAGTAGCACAAACAATCGATATTCTCAGCAGAAAAAATAAGTAAGTGTTACCGATATGTAGTTTGGATGTTGGAATCCGGCGAAGATGAGACGTGCAGATCACCAGACCAAAGCAGCAGCTGCAGCTAGCTTAATTTTCCACGATCTTTTGCCCCCAGAATAAACATCGACGAGTTCACTTTCTGCTCTGATTTTCCAAATCGAACAAGACCTCCACGGACCTTACTCCTATCGCGCCGCAGTGGCACCGACGGCCGAGATACACCACAATCGACGGAAACGGAAGGGCGTGAACAGATGGTGCTTCCTTGCATGGTCGCAGCGTCGGTCAGGACACATTAATTAATAATTCCCGTACGCAGCTCTTCAATTCCAAGCTACACGGTTTTGTATCCTCGATCTCCAGTGAAATTTCACAAATTTAACCCTTTTGACAAAATTTAACGAAAAATAACCCTTTTTCAAAACTATTTTCAAATCTAACCCTTTTTTGTAGCGCCCAACGGCGGGGAGCTACACTCTCATGTGTAGCGCCGGCCGGCGTGGAGCTACACGTCTGCCAGCGTGGCATTCTGGGGCCCGCATCCCTTATGTGTAGCGCCGTGGTAGATGGAGCTACACATCAGGGTGTAGCGCCCTATCCGATGGAGCTACACTTTTATGATTTTGATAGCCGAGAGTCAGAGAGGATGCTGGCAACAAAAACTCAAAAATTCGCCAAGTCAATGTGTAGCTCCGCATGACGGGGTGCTATACTTCATATTGTAGCTCCACGTCGTGTGGCGCTATACCCCTGAGAACTGATAAGTCGTTGAGACACGGGGTGGCTGGGCGCCCAGGCCATTCATTTGTACCCGACTCACTTCTATCTTCCTCTCCCTCCTCCTACTCAACCCCCTCACAAATCGCTCAAGTTTGGTCCGATTTGGGCTCCCCTATGTGGAGAGAGGTAATCTCCCACATCTTCTTCCAGACCGTCGTCATCCAAGACCGATGCATAGCATCGGTTATAAGGGATGTTATGGTACATGTCCTTATGCCTAAAATTTGTCTCCACATCACCAATATCATTGTTATGAAGTTCATCTTCCAACACATCGCTCTCCTAGCCTAACCCTAGTCAGAGAGACTTGCGCCGTGCATGCGTGCGTGCGGCCAGCGGTCGATAGCCTGTTTGCATGCAGGCTGCTCCTGCTCCGAGCATGTAAATTTTCTGGAGACAGAGAGCGTAGGTCATTTAATCCATCGCCATGGATGAGCTCGATTGCTCAACCTCCGAGGTCGAGGATGAAGGGCACGAGGCAGACAGACATATGCTTAACCTCTGCATTCAACAGCTGCTTGAACGAATGAAAGAGCTAGATTGCCTAGCTAGGGAAAATTAGATGACTTTTAAGGTACCATTTACTACTCATCACAGAGTAGTAGTATGAAGTCAACGAACTTTTCACTGACTAATGCGCAAAATGTTCTTGTCTCGAGGGGTTTTCCAAATAATAAGAGTAATCGAAACTAATTGGGTTTTCCAAATGATTGATCACTGATTAGATCATTTATAATTGGTCGTTGCGATGCCATGTGCACCATCATCATTAAATAGGCTTAGCACATTCGTATTTTCTACTTATAATCTCTCATTCATTCGGAAATCTCTTCTTCAGATCAATCGGTTGTGCTCCGATCACAAACTATTTTCGCCTGTGACTGGGATGCTAATTAGCTGGGAGATTACCTCTCTCCACGCAGGGGAGCCGAAATTCTGGAGCCAAATCGGACCAAACTTAAGTGATTTGTGAGGGGGTTGAGTAGGAGGAGGGAGAGGAAGAGAGAAGTGAGTCGGGTACGAATGAATGGCCTGGGCGCCCAGCCACCCGCGTCCTAACGACTTATCAGTTCTCAGGGGTATAGCGCCACACGACGTGGAGCTACAATATGAAGTATAGCACCCCGTCATGTGGAGCTACACATTGACTTGGCGAATTTTTGAGTTTTTGTTGCCAGCATCCTCTCTAACTCTCGGCTATCAAAATCATAAAAGTGTAGCTCCATCGGATAGGGCGCTACACCCTGATGTGTAGCTCCATCTACCACGGCGCTACACATAAGGGATGCGAGCCCCAGAATGCCACGCTGGCAGACGTGTAGCTCCACGCCGTCCGGCGCTACACATGAGAGTGTAGCTCCCCGCTGTTGGGCGCTACAAAAAAGGGTTAGATTTGGAAATAGTTTTAAAAAAGGGTTATTTTTCGTTAAACTTTGTCAAAAGGGATAAATTTGTGAAATTTCACCGATCTCCATGCATGCAGAGTAATAAAAACAACAATTGCTACTTTTCCTCGATCCGTGCAAGGATAGAGTTGGCTTGCCATAATTTCCTTCCTGAGCCGCAGCGCAAGAAGTGGTAATAACCTTGCTTGTAGTCTTCGATCTTCGTGCGTGACAAAATTGATTTTCTTCCGTCACATAGATCTGCATGGCTTGCACTTTGCTTTTCAGGATTCTTCGATAGCGTGCAAAACTTACTTTCCTGATGTCCACAAGGGATCGTGGACTCAATCAAATCCACGCAGGAGCTAGGCACCAAAGGAGAGCACATACGCGCACGGAACACAGCAGTCGGCGGAGCGTCGTGACTCGCGGATCTGCGACGATTAGCCTCCGGACCGATCGGCGAGTATGCCAGGTTTCACAGGGATAAAACTCCGGACGGCGGTAGATCAGGCAGCGGATTAAGAGAGGGAATTATTCGCAACTAGTTGCACCCGCAACTAGTTTTCGGATACCCCACTTCCGAGTGTCCAAAAATCGCGAAAAAAATCATGGACATGGGTTATGTTGAACCTTTGACACCCACAAAATTTTATCCAAAAATATGAACATATGTGGCCTGTGCAAAAAAGACAAATGAAAGTTTGATGAAATTTTTTGGGTGTCGAAGATTCGACATAACCCATGTTCATGATTTTTTTCGCGATTTTTGGACACTCGGAAGTGGGGTATCCGAAAACTAGTTGCGGGTGCAACTAGTTGCGGATTGTCATTTCCCGCGGATTAATGCGAGGGGACGGATCGCCGAAGGAGCGAAGGATGGGCAGCGATCGCGACGACAGAGTTTGCATGGCGGAGGGTTGCCGGCGGGCGGCGACGAACCATCGGCTCTGATACCAATGTTAGAAAATTAGGGTTGGACCTAATTCGGCCTACCCTCTATATTCATCTGACTTATCGGTGGTGTCGCTCACAATGCATATTGAGCCTAGAGGGTGGGACCTTTATATAGACTCCAAATTCCAGATAACTCAATCTGTTTCCAGATAGGACTCGTGACTTGTTAAACCAACCACTATCATTAACAGCCATTAACCGAGCCTATTACTGTTAAACAATTAGGTCCCAGCACGCACGTGTGAGTCGTGCGCCGAGTTCGAATACAAAATCAAACTCGCAGGCTTTAACAATCCATAGAGCCAGTCCTATGAACAACCTGGTATTCCGCTCTATACTGTTCCCGGGTATAATTCCAGCATATTAATATACACTGTGTTCCAGTATAGCCGTACCGGCTTCGTTAAGTATATTTCCTTAAATACAATTCCACATCATTAATTCCCTGTTATTTCCGTGATGCTTCCAGACAGAAGTTTAATTTCGGACAATGTAGTAAATATATAAAATGTTGCAAGACACAATTTCCTACAAGATCACCGGCGCCGGTGGATCCTCGATGAGCGTCATGGCTGAATAACTTGATGCAGCGTACCTGCACTTAAAATATGGCAAGGTACCTGTGTATAGTGCAAACCCCTGGATCGTTTCATTTGCACACACAGTTTAAGATGTAGTATCACAACAAAGTATCATTATTACATCGAATGATCCAGACTTGGAAAAATATTCATTACAACTTGCATAGCATATAGTTAGCTTGAAAGAGTAAAGCAGCGGAAATAATAATCTTCATGGAGTCCTCATCCTTTGCATGTGCCACAGGCGAAAACATGTTGGTTGCAGACTCAAAACCCTTAACGTAAACTCACTCGTCATCAGAACAATCTGCAACAAATAAAATTTTGCAACAGAGTGGGTCAGATACCATTAAAAATGGATCTGGCAAGTGACACTATGTGGACACTTAATGGAATAACTCTATAGCCTATATGCATATTTGGCTGATGGAGTTCAAGGCTATTTTGCATAAAAGCCAATTTTGCCTAACACTTTGTAAAACATTTTCTTCAAATGTTTGAGACAATATGGCATGAAATCCATAGTCTCGTCTACCCTTGTTCACCCATCAAAATTTTACTTAGAGAAATAAGATGTTGGGAGCCTCCGTTGCCATCCTTGATCAGCTGCTTCAATTGTCCGTAACCGGGGACACGGCTAAGTACTTAGTTTTAACTCTGCAGAGGTTGTGCACTTTCACCATTAGACCCAACAAACCCAAACTATTCTCAAGCACTCAATTTGTGCTAAGGAAAAGGAGAGAGTTGAGACGAGACTTTTCAGAAGCATTTTCCCATCCCATACCGACTTGACGCGCTCCCATTCTAACCATTCTACCACCACCTGTCAAGTCGGGACGAGTCCACGCAACTTAATCCATCTAGCCAGAGCCCATATGACTAATGGCTGCACGGTAAGCAACTTCACTTAGAGAAACATTGGTCCCTTTAATCCTGGGTGGCAATCCACAAGTGAATAAACACTCAACTCTGGCAGCCATGCAATCCCAAATCCACCCAGGTGATAAATTAACTTAGTAGAATTTAAGCTTTGAATAAAACAATTTGCATAGCATCAATAATTCTACCAAGTTATCAATTGGATTCTAGACACAACTAGTGTAAAGGAGATAGTAGTTTTAGCATAGCAATACTATCCTACACATGCATATAAGGAAATACACTAAGTCATGCATAGAAAAATACTTAGAAAATTTATGGGGGTGTGCCACTTGCCTTGGCAATAGGGAGTGTAGTAGTAGCAGTTGCAACCACCTTCGTATCTCTCCGAAATTTCTAACACATCAAACAAACCACAAATAAACATACAATCATAAATGCAACACTTAGAAAAATATGACATGCATGGAATGCAAAATGATACACATAATTATGATATGAAAGACATGCAAACAAAATAAGGAAGAGACAAACTAACTTAATCCATTGGCTAAGGCAAGGTCAAGCTCAAAGTAAACTTGATCAAACAACTTGACAAAAGTTGTAAGGCTATTCTAAGTCTTCACAAGTTTGGTCTTCAATTAATCTTCAACTCCTTTGTAGCTTCATGTATCTTCAATGGTCTTCATTGGTCTATGTCTAGGGTGAGAGATAGAAAGTAGAAAGAAGAAAGATAGAAAGAATGGAGTAGTTAGTCTTCCAAGCATCTTCAACTTCTTTGTAACTTTCTCCTTGGTGTGTTGGCTCCATTGAAAAACATTGTGGACTTGATGGTTTTGCAGACTTGATTGTTGGCAGCATCAAGGTTGGTCTTGAATGTAGATTATCCACCATGGAGTTTAAGAGAAGATGGAAGAAAAGAGAGAGGGAAAAAGACTTAGAAAATGTAGCTGGTTGGTCTTCATGAACTTCCTCTTGATTTTATTCTAAGTACTCTTACTTCTTGGAGATGCTTCTGGAGTCTTGCTTTCTTGGCTAAGTCCTTCATTGGTCTTCTAACTTCATATTGAATCCTCCAAGGATAACAATGCAATTCTTCATTGGTCCTTCATTGTTTCCACTAATTTCTAACTTAGTGGTTTTGTGACTAGAAGAGTCATAAGAAATAACATGCATACTCAATTTTTTTTCTAAGGAGGAAAGTCATGTAAGAAGTGCAAAATATTTCTTAAGGACTAGAGATGCTTGCCATGCCATGAAATTATTCTAAGTTAATGCAAGGCCAGTAAGATGGTCCAAAAATGACTAAGGACCAAAGGTCAAACAATAAGTCCAAATAATTTCTAAGGAAAAGTAAACAAAACATAGTTGCTAAATTTTCTAAGGAAAATACTTTAGAACAATAGTTGGTAAAATTTCTAAGGACTAACATTTGTCAGAGCAAGTACTTAGAATATTTTCTAAGGAAACAACTAAATTTTCAAGATGCTAAAATTTTCTAAGGACAAGATCTAGTATTAATAAGACGTTGAAAATTTCTAAGGAAAAGTGTTGTCACAATTTTGTTAAATATTTTCTAAGGCAGAAAATTACTTTGTTTGGAGAGGCATATTATTTCTAAGTACTTTTGTAACAAAAGTGATCAAAATATGACTAAGTCATTTTATTAGTCGAAAATATGAAGAAAATTAATTTTAATCAATTTTAATTATTAAAATACCACCTAAAAGCATTTAATTCATATTAATTACGAAAAACATAGAAAAATACTTTTACAAAAATAATAGAGTAATCCTGCGGCCAAATATTAACTAAACAAAAATATACCAATTGGAATTATTCCAAAATCAATTTTTTTTAAACAAGTTAGGTTCAAAATACTAATAAAGCCACTTTTGAAAATAAACAAAATTAATTCGGCAAAACATAAAATTAACTATGCCAAAAGTTTCTACGTGTCATAAGCTTTCCAAAAATATTTTATTTGTAAAATTTGGCCAAACCAATAAAAAGTAGTGATAGATCTAAGTTATAGGGTTTTTCTGCAGAACTGCCGGTCTTCGGTTGACTGTTGACTCTGACCGCTGACGTGGAGGTTGACTCGCTGACTGGGCGCTGACTTTACGGTTGACTACGAATTTTAACCAAAAATAAAGTTGCTCGGATGGAAAAACATGCTTAATGAAAGTTGTAGAGAATTGCGTGCTCTTTCTAACTATCACAAATATATCATAAGTGGATGAATAGATTGGGCACAAATCGCAAATTACCTTTCTGATCCGAAACTTTAAACTCGAAAATCTCCTAACTCGCTTGACCAAAAGAGGTGAGGCTTGGGGCAAAAGAAGGGTCTTGATCAGGGGAACAACTTTCGTAACTACGGCCCGAAGTTTTGAGATTGTTTTCTCCTCCGAAATTCGTCAAAAGCAATCTGTATTGTACAGAGAATTCCGTACGTCAAAATCAAAAGAGTGCAATAGCAAAGTTGTAGGTAAGGGTTAGATTTAACTTCTCGCCAAAGGAATTTCGATTTGAAGAACCGAGTGCGAAGAGATCTAAGAAATACGACTTCAGATCTGAAGGATGGCGATTCGAAATTCTTCCTCCACGGTTGATGAAAAGAGTTGAGACCTCTCGGGATGGAAAGATATTGAACAGATCGACAATATTGCTTCAGGCTCCGGTGCGATTCGAGATCGTTTTGGTGGGTAAATAAACGAAATACGATTTCGCTGGTTAGGGTTTCGGTGGAACGAAAAGGGGGAAGGAGATGCCGGCGGCTACAGGTGTTTATATAGGCCAAGGGTCGGTGGAATAGCTTGGGCTCAAAGTTATGAACGCGGAGGATCAAACGGATCCGGATTTGGAGTTATATTTATCAAGAAAAAGGAGTTTAAGTGGAGAGGATTTGGAATTCTGGAAAAAATCCTGAAATCATCGGGTTCGAACCGAACTGGTTCGTTCGGTCTTGTTGGGCCGGCCTGCTCGGGCTGCGCGGCGAAGCGGGCGAGCTGGGCTGAGATTAGGCCCAGTTCGGCCGAACTTCATTTTTGTTTTACGTTTTTCTTTTCTATTTTCTTTTTTCTTTATTCTTTTCTAGTTTTCTTTATAACTTTTGATTTCGGAATCGGAATCGAGTCAAACTAATTTCTATAGTTTTGTAAAATCAAAACCTTTCCATTAAAATTTTCAAAAATAATTTTCCAAACTTTTCAAAATTTGAAATTCAAATATTGCGTAAAGGTTTAATTAGATCTTATTGTTAATTTTTATAAATAGGATTTATAAAAATTCTTTTGAACTTAGATTTAAAATCCATAACCAAATATGGGTAATAAGATCCCATATCACTCAATAAGATAATTTTGCACCAAATCATTTTGTCTATAAAGAGTTTGATAAATCAAAATGGATTCAAAACTCTTTTAAAATCCAAATAAATATTTTCTTTCAAAAACAAAACTATAAAACTTGAAAATAAAGAATATGTAAGTAATAGAATATTTCCCAAAACATACAAACAATTCACAACCAAAATTTAACACAAAGGAGTATACCACAATACTCCAAAATAATATATTGGACATAGATAGTCCTTTTAATATATTTTCTTAAATATGTTTTCAAGTGGAATTATTATTCCCACTTTTGAAATATCAAAATGCAAACAAAGCTATATGATGATGAATGCATGCATGAATTTTCTTTTCAAAGCAAAATACATAATAGTTGTCAAAAGTTTTAAATTTTTCTGATTTTTCAACTTTTTGAAAAACTCGGGATGTTACATACTACCACCCTTAAAAGGAATCTCGTCCCGAGATTCGGGAAGGCTAGCAAAAGGTTGTGACTGGGATAACTCGGTGGGCTACCACCCTTAAAAGAAATTTGTGTTGGCAGTCAAACTTCAAACTGTAAACTTGATTGATAACGTACCATTCTCCAAGCTAGGTTCCTCAATCACTTCTTCCACATTGGTGTGGTTCATATATGCTTTACCAAAAGGCTTTGTCTTAGCAATTTCTTCGGTCTTCATCTTAGCTGGGCATTTATTGGCGTAATGACCCATGTTCTTGCATTTGAAGCACATCACCTTGCTGATGTCTTTCTGGGGAGGGTTGTTCTGGAGTTTATTTTCCGGGCACTTATTGGCATAATGGCCCTTATTATTGCACTTAAAGCAGAGCACTTGGCTGATATCTTTCTTGAGTTCTGGATTTGGGCGATGCTGTCCATTGTTATGGTTATGGTCATCATGTCCATTTCCCTTCCGGTCTCCATTGCTTCCTTTGGATCCACCATTGCGATCAGGATGTTTGAGGTGACTCCCTTTATTATGGTGATTCCCCTGTTTGTGGCTATGATTCACCTCAGGAGTATGGCGTCTCTTGAATAAAGGCTCAGAATGATCTTTGTTGATACTCAGCTTTCCCTTCATATTTCCAGTCTTCCTGATATTATCCTCCAGAATGAGTGCTTGGTCCAGTAAGGCCTGATACTCCCAAGCGTGTGTGATTGTGAAAGGGACTTTCATCTCATCACATAGTCTCTTGAGAAAAATTTCCTCCCTCTCTTCCTCGATAATTATGCCTTCAGGGGCATAACGAGACAGTGCATAGAAATCATCTCTATACTCCTTGAGCGTCCTGTCCCCTTGCCTCAGGTTTAGGAACTCTTCTTGCTTCATGTTCCACATGTCAGGGGAACTGTAAACACTACAAAACCCTTCCTTGAACTCTTTCCAGGTTAAAGTATCACATGTGTGAGTGCTATGATAAGTTCTCCACCATTTAGCCGCAAGTCCTTCCAAGAAATAAGATGCAAAACTCACTTTCTCTGGGTCGGTGCACTCACAAAGTATCAGATCCTTCTCTATTGATCGTAGCCAGTCGGTTGCCATAATTGGATCATTTGTAGGGTGGAACGTGTTGGGTTCAAGACTTAAAAATTTGACAAGCCTATCCGTATGGGTTAGGGGTGGTGGTGGGTCACTTTGATTTGCTTTGATCTGGGTCATCATGGTCATCAGCTGGGTTTGTGTTGCCATCATCTTCTGCAACATTGCTTCAACGTTGTTGGTGCTGGTGTTGTTGTTGTCTTTAGGTGCACTCTGGGGAGACATCTGTGGGTTTTGGAATAGATAAGTATAAGATAGACAGATTCTAAGGGAAATATTTCTACCCATACAAGCAATTTGACACAAACAACCACACAATATAAAAACTCACAAACTTTTGAGAAAAACAAAACTAGCCATTTTTTGGATCGAAGTATACTAAGGACATGGAGAAACAGATATGATAGTACTGCCATACCACAATTTGATAGGTCAATACATCAACATGGTTTCTTTATTCTAATACATAAGGGGGTCTAGTCTATCTCCTTCTTGAGTGCATCGAGTTCCTCTTCTATATCCTTGAGTTCATCAAGTACTTCTGGGTGTTGTGAAGTCTAAATTGAAGTCTTCTTCCAAGGTTCTCGATGGCCTCCCATGCTGCACTTCTTGCTGAATCAAAGAATGATGTTCGAATTATTGGGTTTAAGAATGATGTTCGAATTATTGGGTTTGTGAACATGCAGCAACCTTCGGTCTTGTGGTCATCGCCTTTGTTCTTGTATAGATGGAGTTGCACCCACCAGTACTCTTGATCTTCACCCATGAAGGGAAATCCTTTGTAGACTGCTTCTCCTTCAAGTCCCATGCTCAACATGAGGTCCTTCAAAGCTTTTGGAAACTCAGTCTCACATTCCAAGGTAATGGTCATTGCTGGACCTTTCTTGAGTGATTCCAGGAGGCGGGACATCTATAAATAAGAGAAGACATTTAGAACGCGAATAGCTAAGAAGTTACAAGAATGATAACAAAAAGTTTTAGACGAAGAACAAATAAATTTTTGTCCTATGGGCTTTCTTATTTCTAACCAGACTTAGGGTTTCGAACCTACAGGCAACACAGTGCTCTGATACCATCTGCAGCGTACCTGCACTTAAAATATGGCAAGGTACCTGTGTATAGTGCAAACCCCTGGATCGTTTCATTTGCACAGACAGTTTAAGATGTAGTATCACAACAAAGTATCATTATTACATCGAATGATCCAGACTTGGAAAAATATTCATTACAACTTGCATAGCATATAGTTAGCTTGAAAGAGTAAAGCAGCGGAAATAATAATCTTCATGGAGTCCTCATCCTTTGCATGTGCCACAGGCGAAAACATGTTGGTTGCAGACTCGAAACCCTTAACGTAAACTCACTCGTCATCAGAACAATCTGCAACAAATAAAATTTTGCAACAGAGTGGGTCAGATACCATTAAAAATGGATCTGGCAAATGACACTATGTGGACACTTAATGGAATAACTCTATAGCCTATATGCATATTTGGCTGATGGAGTTCAAGGCTATTTTGCATAAAAGCCAATTTTGCCTAGCACTTTGTAAAACATTTTCTTCAAATGTTTGAGACAATATGGCATGAAATCCATAGTCTCGTCTACCCTTGTTCACCCATCAAAATTTTACTTAGAGAAATAAGATGTTGGGAGCCTCCGTTGCCATCCTTGATCAGCTGCTTCAATTGTCCGTAACCGGGGACATGGCTAAGTACTTAGTTTTAACTCTGCAGAGGTTGTGCACTTTCACCATTAGACCCAACAAACCCAAACTATCCTCAAGCACTCAATTTGTGCTAGGGAAAAGGAGAGAGTCGAGACGAGACTTTTCAGAAGCATTTTCCCATCCCATACCGACTTGACGCGCTCCCATTCTAACCATTCTACCACCACCTGTCAAGTCGGGACGAGTCCACGCAACTTAATCCATCTAGCCAGAGCCCATATGACTAATGGCTGCACGGTAAGCAACTTCACTTAGAGAAACATTGGTCCCTTTAATCCTGGGTGGCAATCCACAAGTGAATAAACACTCAACTCTGGCAGCCATGCAATCCCAAATCCACCCAGGTGATAAATTAACTTAGTAGAATTTAAGCTTTGAATAAAACAATTTGCATAGCATCAATAATTCTACCAAGTTATCAATAGGATTCTAGACACAACTAGTGTAAAGGAGATAGTAGTTTTAGCATAGCAATACTATCCTACACATGCATATAAGGAAATACGCTAAGTCATGCATAGAAAAATACTTAGGAAATTTATGGGGGTGTGCCACTTGCCTTGGCAATAGGGAGTGTAGTAGTAGCAGTTGCAACCACCTTCGTATCTCTCCGAAATTTCTAACACATCAAACAAACCACAAATAAACATACAATCATAAATGCAACACTTAGAAAAATATGACATGCATGGAATGCAAAATGATACACATAATTATGATATGAAAGACATGCAAACAAAATAAGGAAGAGACAAACTAACTTAATCCATTGGCTAAGGCAAGGTCAAGCTCAAAGTAAACTTGATCAAACAACTTGACAAAAGTTGTAAGGCTATTCTAAGTCTTCACAAGTTTGGTCTTCAATTAATCTTCAACTCCTTTGTAGCTTCATGTATCTTCAATGGTCTTCATTGGTCTATGTCCAGGGTGAGAGATAGAAAGTAGAAAGAAGAAAGATAGAAAGAATGGAGTAGTTAGTCTTCCAAGCATCTTCAACTTCTTTGTAACTTTCTCCTTGGTGTGTTGGCTCCATTGAAAAACATTGTGGACTTGATGGTTTTGCAGACTTGATTGTTGGCAGCATCAAGGTTGGTCTTGAATGTAGATTATCCACCATGGAGTTTAAGAGAAGAAGGAAGAAAAGAGAGAGGGAAAAAGACTTAGAAAATGTAGCTGGTTGGTCTTCATGAACTTCCTCTTGATTTTATTCTAAGTACTCTTACTTCTTGGAGATGCTTCTGGAGTCTTGCTTTCTTGGCTAAGTCCTTCATTGGTCTTCTAACTTCATATTGAATCCTCCAAGGATAACAATGCAATTCTTCATTGGTCCTTCATTGTTTCCACTAATTTCTAACTTAGTGGTTTTGTGACTAGAAGAGTCATAAGAAATAACATGCATACTCAATTTTTTTTCTAAGGAGGAAAGTCATGTAAGAAGTGCAAAATATTTCTTAAGGACTAGAGATGCTTGCCATGCCATGAAATTATTCTAAGTTAATGCAAGGACAGTAAGATGGTCCAAAAATGACTAAGGACCAAAGGTCAAACAATAAGTCCAAATAATTTCTAAGGAAAAGTAAACAAAACATAGTTGCTAAATTTTCTAAGGAAAATACTTTAGAACAATAGTAGGTAAAATTTCTAAGGACTAACATTTGTCAGAGCAAGTACTTAGAATATTTTCTAAGGAAACAACTAAATTTTCAAGATGCTAAAATTTTCTAAGGACAAGATCTAGTATTAATAAGACGTTGAAAATTTCTAAGGAAAAGTGTTGTCACAATTTTGTTAAATATTTTCTAAGGCAGAAAATTACTTTGTTTGGAGAGGCATATTATTTCTAAGTACTTTTGTAACTAAAGTGATCAAAATATGACTAAGTCATTTTATTAGTCGAAAATATGAAGAAAATTAATTTTAATCAATTTTAATTATTAAAATACCACCTAAAAGCATTTAATTCATATTAATTACGAAAAACATAGAAAAATACTTTTACAAAAATAATAGAGTAATCCTGCGGCCAAATATTAACTAAACAAAAATATACCAATTGGAATTATTCCAAAATCAATTTTTTTTAAACAAGTTAGGTTCAAAATACTAATAAAGCCACTTTTGAAAATAAACAAAATTAATTCGGCAAAACATAAAATTAACTATGCCAAAAGTTTCTACGTGTCATAAGCTTTCCAAAAATATTTTATTTGTAAAATTTGGCCAAACCAATAAAAAGTAGTGATAGATCTAAGTTATAGGGTTTTTCTGCAGAACTGCCGGTCTTCGGTTGACTGTTGACTCTGACCGCTGACGTGGAGGTTGACTCGCTGACTGGGCGCTGACTTTACGGTTGACTACGAATTTTAACCAAAAATAAAGTTGCTCGGATGGAAAAACATGCTTAATGAAAGTTGTAGAGAATTGCGTGCTCTTTCTAACTATTACAAATATATCATAAGTGGATGAATAGATTGGGCACAAATCGCAAATTACCTTTCTGATCCGAAACTTTAAACTCGAAAATCTCCTAACTCGCTTGACCAAAAGAGGTGAGGCTTGGGGCAAAAGAAGGGTCTTGATCAGGGGAACAACTTTCGTAACTACGGCCCGAAGTTTTGAGATTGTTTTCTCCTCCGAAATTCGTCAAAAGCAATCTGTATTGTACAGAGAATTCCGTACGTCAAAATCAAAAGAGTGCAATAGCAAAGTTGTAGGTAAGGGTTAGATTTAACTTCTCACCAAAGGAATTTCGATTTGAAGAACCGAGTGCGAAGAGATCTAAGAAATACGACTTCAGATCTGAAGGATGGCGATTCGAAATTCTTCCTCCACGGTTGATGAAAAGAGTTGAGGCCTCTCGGGATGGATAGATATTGAACAGATCGACAATATTGCTTCAGGCTCCGGTGCGATTCGAGATCGTTTTGGTGGGTAAATAAACGAAATACGATTTCGCTGGTTAGGGTTTCGGTGGAATGAAAAGGGGGAAGGAGATGCCGGCGGCTACAGGTGTTTATATAGGCCAAGGGTCGGTGGAATAGCTTGGGCTCGAAGTTATGAACGCGGAGGATCAAACGGATTCGGATTTGGAGTTATATTTATCAAGAAAAAGGAGTTTAAGTGGGAGGATTTGGAATTCTGGAAAAAAATATCATCGGGTTCGAACCGAACTGGTTCGTTCGGTCTTGTTGGGCCGGCCTGCTCGGGCTGCGCGGCGAAGCGGGCGAGCTGGGCTGAGATTAGGCCCAGTTCGGCCGAACTTCATTTTTTTTTACGTTTTTCTTTCCTATTTTCTTTTTTCTTTATTCTTTTCTAGTTTTCTTTATAACTTTTGATTTCGGAATCGGAATCGAGTCAAACCAATTTCTATAGTTTTGTAAAATAAAAACCTTTCCATTAAAACTTTCAAAAATAATTTTCCAAACTTTTCAAAATTTGAAATTCAAATATTGCGTAAAGGTTTAATTAGATCTTATTGTTAATTTTTATAAATAGGATTTATAAAAATTCTTTTGAACTTAGATTTAAAATCCATAACCAAATATGGGTAATAAGATCCCATATCACTCAATAAGATAATTTTGCACCAAATCATTTTGTCTATAAAGAGTTTGGTAAATCAAAATGGATTCAAAACTCTTTTAAAATCCAAATAAATATTTTCTTTCAAAAACAAAACTATAAAACTTGAAAATAAAGAATAGGTAAGTAATAGAATATTTCCCAAAACATACAAACAATTCACAACCAAAATTTAACACAAAGGAGTATACCACAATACTCCAAAATAATATATTGGACATAGATAGTCCTTTTAATATATTTTCTTAAATATGTTTTCAAGTGGAATTATTATTCCCACTTTTGAAATATCAAAATGCAAACAAAGCTATATGATGATGAATGCATGCATGAATTTTCTTTTCAAAGCAAAATACATAATAGTTGTCAAAAGTTTTAAATTTTTCTGATTTTTCAACTTTTTGAAAAACTCGGGATGTTACACTTGACTTGCTGCTCGAGGCTAGCTATAGCAAGTCAGCTAATCGCCAATTCTTTACACGAAGGCACCAGGTAACAACTTTTGACAACTTCTGAGGCTATAGGCTGCCGTATTTATAGAGAAACTGTATTAATTCTGGAGTGCGTAAAAAAAATGAACAAGCTTTCTGGCTGACTAAAGCATGTACGTACACCTTGGTTAGGTCACGAGCATACGTGCTTTTCTTCGAGTGAAAGATTCAGTGGACTTGATCAGTTTGTACAAATAACTACTCCTGAAGGAAATTTCCGCTAAATTATGAGAAAACGCGGCCTCATCGTCGTTGAAACAGTGTCATCGAAGAGCAATATCCTGGAACGCCCCTCTGACCTGGGATTACATACGCGTTTTTTAGCTCTCGGCCCCCTTTTTTCCTTGGTCGGCGAGACCACGTATATATACTAGCCAGGTACTACGTACTACTCCGTATTTTCTTAGAAGTCTACTACTCAGAAGTTTGAAATGTTGCATGATCAGTTTGTACAAATGTTGCAAGACACAATTTCCACGTATATAAAATGTTGCATGAGTACTAGACAGTATTTATTTCCTACCAGAAGTTTGAGCTACGGATCAGGTTAGCCGTTCCTATTCGACAATCGAACGCGGACGCGACTTGACCTGCAGGCAATATACACGAAGCTTTCTGGCTGACTTAAGCGACCTAAATACGTCCGAAAACTACGGGTAACGTCTTGGCAGAAGGGACCGCGTGTTCTTTGACAGGGCTTGCATGAAAACTACAGCTTAGTACATAGCCAATGGTTTTGGCTATATATTGCATGTCAGCAATAGTCAGTCCCGTAAATAACATATATACTAGTTCGTTATAAATATGTCACACTTTATTAATACTTGTCATATACACTCTGACAAAGTGTTTTGGAGCACGTGTTATAGTTTGCGCTTAATCTATGCCCAGCGTGTTTCTCCTCTTCTCTCTTTCCCAACTCAATAAGAATATATGATTTAAAGTTTCCTAGTCTGGTGTCATCATCTATTATATTCGCTCTTATTCTGTCGGTCACGCCTTTAATTTCATGTGCCGCTTGCGATCAGGAGAAGATTAATACTCAGTAAAGAAGAAAATGAGTCTTGGTCATGTTCTAATTTGACTAACCGTGTGTGGTTGAGTTTTGACAAATATTTTTAAAATTTGTTCAAGACATGAGTTTTCATGTATTTCAAACTAGATGACCAAGATCATGGACATTATCATAGTATAGTTCATGATAAGGTATCCATTTTTGGCGCACAGGTGCACTTTTCCATGACAAAGAATAGTGACAAATGGAATATCAAAAAAATTATTAAATTTTTATTTCATTTATTGGAAAACTAAAAATGGGCACATTGTGAAGCAAGTACCAAAAATATCATTCAAAATTGTAGCTTTACATTTCTCATTCATAATGTGCCATATAACATGGTTTGAGCCAGAGTTATGAGAATTTTAAATCTTTGTTGCTCTTTTATTATTTAATGGGTTTGCCGAATTCTCTGAATAAATTTTAAATTGTACAACTATGTGATAGATTGGTTAGAAAATCACCAAAAAATATTTTAATTGTACAACATATGGAGAGATATGTAAGTGTTGCAAAAAAAACTTTAGATGCATGTAAGGGAAGATATGCCACAAGTTTCACCCCTTTTTTTTTTTTTTTGAAAAATATCGCTCATGATTTTGTGCAAGAAAACCTTGGGGGCACATGCAAGGGCACCCTTGGGGCAGGACACTGGGCAAACAAATATTCTTTGTAAAATAGAAAATTTCACCATGTGTGTTACCCCTAAAAGTCTAAAACGCAACGTTTTCGAGCTGGGCACCATCGTGCACCCCTCTCACCAATTATCTAGGTCCGCCCCTGAGTGTAACCACTTTCTATAAAATTACCCTTCATTTTTTTTGCAAAACATAGTACAACGCAGACACTCCCATATACATGCGCACACTCACCTCTATGAACGCACGCACGCACACACTACCCCTATGAGCACCTCCGAAAGACTGAGCCGGCGGTCAGGTCTTGAGATTGACGAAGTCACCACAGGCGTCTCGCTGTCGACGGGAACATCGCCTCACATGGAAGAATATTTTGCCTAAATGAGAAACATCAATGTCAAATATAGGATTTGAACTCCAGTATGCTAGGGGTAAAACCACCCTCCTAAGTCCTAACCATCCTATCACAGGCAGGTTCTCCCCTTCGTTTCTTTTTTGTGTGGAATAAAAATACCCTTCATATGATCCGAGTGTAAAAATGAAACCTCAAATTTCTAACCATTACTGCTTAACTCTGTGTCTCTATCGCAAGAAGACACGTCAGGTAACAACTTGTTAGAACTTCTGAGGCTATGGGTTACGTATTAAAAATATAACTGCTCCTGAAGTAAATTTGGGGAAAATGAGGCATCACCGTCGTTGAAAAACAGTGTCATCGAAGAGCAATATCCTGGAACGCCCCTCGGACCTGGAATTACCTACGCGTTTTTTCCTTGGTCACGGTGAGACCACGTATACTAGGTACACTACTACCACCGTATTTTCCTACAAGTTTGAGCTACGGATCGAGTTAGCTCTTCCTATTCGAGAGTCGCGAACGCGGGCGCGACTTGACCTGCAGGCAATATTCGGTTTCCGTGACGGTGGGGCGACCGAAATATTTTAGCTTCCCGCAAATTCATCGAACCGTTATTTGCCATTACCTCTATTTCACCGAACCGGACTTGATTTTAGACTTATCAACACACTGCTCAGAAAATAAGCCCGGACAATGGAAGCCGAAAGAATCTGCACTACAATTTCTCACGAGCTTATATTCACTGTTCTCTGAACAACTCAAGTCAGAGTGGCTTATGCACAAGCAGCAACTCAAAAGAACTGGGCCCACATCAAGGGCTTGTCACAAACGAGTAAAAATCGGCACATTCCGAACACAGTAGAAGCGCTAGTTTATAAATAACCGTTGATGAACACCCCTGAATCCAACACAAGGTTATCATAGCTTGCTTCCCTGAGATCCCTTTGGTCTGGAGGTGGTCATCCACTGCCGACCAATGGCCACTAGCTCACCAGTCTCCTTCATTCGAACCTCCCTCGTCACCGCCGTCATCCGCCCTTTCCGGTCCACCACCCTCCCGTCCATCTCCACTTCGTCCTAAAACATTTCAGCAAGTTTTTACTTCAGCTTTGTAAAAGGTAATTGCACGCGCGAGGAGGAATTTTTTTGCAACTGAAAGCCTCCGAATTTTTGAAAACTCTGAAGTGGGGTATCCGATAATGAGCTGCGGGTGCAACTAGTTGCAAAATGTTCGCAGTCCTGAAACTTTGCATCTCTAGAAAATTTATGACTAATGACTTGAACTGTGCAATTAATGGATACTGGAAAGTGTCTGAAATGAAACTGGAAAGCTCAGTGTTCCGCGGCTGAAAATGTCACAGCCCTAAATTGTCTGAGAATACTCCTTCTTGGGTAACATATCAGCTGCACTTTTACTCATTGGAAACCTGTGTTGCATCAACAGAAGAATATACAAAACTATGAATCTTTGGTAGAGAAGCCACCTTGCATTGTATCTTGCCAAACTATTCAAAGAAAAAGAAAGAATTAATGAAGAAAAATGAAAAAACTGTTGTAAGATCTCAATAAAAGCATCTATGGATGGATACTCAACTCCGACTTTACAAAGCACACGTTCATAAGGAATAATTAACCAAAAAGCAGCTTTCCAGGGGAAAGACCAAGCTCGCCTAATCCAACTTGATACCAGATAATTTGATCCACGGAACAAACCACAGAACCTAATCGCCGCCATAACAGTGCGAAACAAGTAGTGTACTTTCTGATTTTTTTCAGGACCAGTTTCGTCAGAATATGTGGCACCGGTCGACGTGGGGCACAAATTTCGCCACAGTATAATAGTTTGTCACCTACTCTTCCTGATTCCTTACCAAGCTAAGATCATCGAAAGAATATGATGATTACACATGTTAAATTTGCTACTCCCTCTATCCAAAATTATAAGACGTTTTGGTGGTCTGTTTTAGACAATAACTGATTTGCCAACATGAAATTTATCGTGGATAGACAACAACTGATTTATCAACAAAACGATCGCATTTTTTTTTTGTCCTAATATACAATCAATTTAATTTGCATTTGGAGGAACCAGAGGGCAAGAGAACGCACATGGTGCTTGGCCGGTGCGAAATAGGAGATGTCGTAGTGGACGGAGACCTTGATGATGCCCTCCACCGACATGATCGCCGCCGCGCAGACGTCGTCCACCGCCGCCGCAATCGCGCCCGCGTGCCAGTTCCCCTCCGCGTCCTGCACACACGCACACGAGAATCAATTGGAACCCGACAAGAGGAACTCGATTCAGAGACAGGCGAGAGCCGGGGGTCGCGTGCGCACGGTGAGGTGGGCGGGCACGCAGAGCGAGCAGAGGACGCGGCCGCCCAAGGCGAGGCTCACGCGCACACCGGATAGCGGCAGAGCGTTGAACGCTCTGGGGCCGTCGACGGCGCCGGCGCCGCCGACGTCCTTCCCGATGGCGCCGGCGTCCTCCAGCCACTTGCGTGCCGCGGCGGCCATCCACGCCGGCGGCACCGGGTCGGCCGTGCGGGCGCGGGGTGCGTCGGCGGCGTGTGCGGTGGAGCGGGCCTGGTTTGACTCGACGACTTGGTAGGGCCGAAGGCTACTTAACGGGGGTTATTCGAGCAAGCATCTTGTGGATTTTGTAATTTCATTCAGTGATATAAATCTCATCTTCTCTTTACAAGTGTTGGGGAATGATCAAAAGATGGTTTGGGTTGCTAGGTATGTCAAGAATACCTTTCCAGAGTTTGTTCCCAAATGTTGATCCAAGTGATGGAGAAGCCGAAGGTTGAAGGCTGATTGTTTGTGGTGCTTGTTATGATGTTGGACTTTTATATGAGTTTTAACTACTAATTTTGAAATTATGTTGAGCCGTTTCCTTTGGATTATTGTTGTCAATGAGTTCAATATATTATGAGATATCTTCTGAAACAATCACATTAGAGGTGTAATCTCACCATACCACCAAAGAGGTCACCACAAACAGTATACCCGCTGTCGTTACTCAACCCCCAACCACATATCACCCTTACAACCAAACAAAAAACAGGTTCATCCCATATTCTCAACCAAACGGAAAAAGTGGTTATCCCTAACTAGGTGGTTGGGATACCCTCATCCCTCAAACCATAACCTCTAAACCAAACACACCATAAGTAGGTGGGGGTGGTCGGGTGGGATAGGGAGGCGTTTTGAGACTGTATGGTGGGGGAGCAAATGGCCAAATACATGGCATGTTTAGCAAAAACTTGCCAAACATAAAGTGATTTTAGCTAAATAAATATCAGGTTGGGGAGGGGGACAGTGGCCCCCTGAAGTAGATTATAGCTCCTCCATTGTTCTTCTTGGGATTATATCATTGTGCTATAATCTCATATCAGTCATGTTGACATTTTTACTGCTAATATTTCGTTTCATGTTTATCTTAAATTAAATATACACATTATTTATATGTATGCATGCTATTTTCACTTACTATACTATTCGCCTTCTGCTAGCTTTCTGTCATGATGGCAACAGGCATCATCGTAGCAATCATAACTACAACAAACTGGTGGAATTACACGGTGTATGTGGCAAACCTAGCCCTAGTCATCGACGACATGGAACTGCCCTCGAGGCCAGACTATGCACCTGCATGCCGTCCCAGGCACCACTGGCCCGATCTAGGGAAAAAGACATGATGCAACTTCGACGAACAAGGCCAAGGGTCGTGCACGACTGATGATTGCAATTGCTAGTTAGTCTACCAGCTCTCCGGGAAGCCGCCGCGAAGTTGGATGAGTTCAGCCTCGACATCAACGATGTCAACGACAATCAATAAGAAGATTTCCATCGCGGACGGCTACAACCTCGCCATGAGCTTTTCCTGCGACACCCTAGCTCCGATAGCATGTTGTGCCTCGACGCTAGCTGTGACGGCAAAGTGAATTTGCGACACGGCAGTTTCCACCTAGTGTTCTGCCCTTAGTCCTTCTCGTATGAACCAGTCAATGCATCTCTATCGTATGTATCTACGTCGAGATGTGTGCAAATGGACAAATACATGACATGTTTAGCAAAATATGCCAAACATAAAGTCGTTTTGGCTATATAAAAATCTCAGGTTGGGAGAGGAAGGGGGAAGTGGCCCCCCTGAAGTACACATAGCTCCTCCATTGTTCTTCTCGGGATTATATTGCCATGCTATATATTCCCATATCAGTCTTTTGATAGCTCCAATTCTTATCGTGTTTATCGAGATGTTTTTCATGGTTTTGCTTCACGTTTATTTGACTCACACTGACCCAAACATCTCTATGTTTGGAAATCTTTTATTTTTAATATGACTTTCCAGAATTACAAGCTAAATGAAGTCATAATCAGGAGATCGGTAGCAAATCAAGCACTTTCCTATTTGGAACAAACCCCATCCAAGCGCTGGATCAACTTAACGAGCACTGGTACAGTTGCGCGTACCAGCCGCCATACCAAGTGCCGCCACACCTCTGTCTCATTAGAAAAGGCAAAACTTTCATGAAGGGGAGACATACAGAAAAATTCAGAGCATCGTCGAAACAGTCCAGAACCGAGAAAAAGGGATTCGGAGAGGAGACCAACCAGCCAGATCTGCCACTTTGATCAGGTTCTTCAAGATCAATCATTCCACCATCATCATCCCCACTAGAGATCTAGAAAGAGATTCATCCTGATAAGTCTAGGATTGTATAAACTCTACTTTAGAGTGAACTTGTGATATTGTTTTGGTTGATCTTCGACTATTGTGGAACCCTACGGTGATATCGAGATGAACCATATTAATATTATCATCGATTTTATGATCATTTCTCTCATGAGTGAGTAAATCCCCATAGGCGTGGGAGATGTAGGGGATTGGTGAGATGTGTTTGTGCCTATTATATTTGTGACAATCTTCTAATTATTTTTTATAGGATTGTTTATCTATGATTTACTTAATACTTGTTGTCTATATATATGGGCCCATGCAACATGATCCAGTGTCCTACAAAGATATGCACTTATTGTTTAGTGAATCTTTGATCTCCAAAGTGACAAGTGTAAACATCAACGAGGAGCGAAGATGACTCGAGGATAACAGGAAGCCCATTAAACGTAAAGAATTGGTCCGGTCTCTTGACCTTAATTTCTGATGCTAACCATGATTTGTGGTAACAGTAAGTAGGACAATAATATAAAACATGCCCGTCATGAGAAGTTTGATTATTCAAGGGTGACTCGCCTACCGACTACTCAATAAGAAGAATACGTATCACATTTCCATTACCATTTGTGCACATTCACTATCACCATGAACCGTATTCTTCCTGCGGCTTCTCTCATTATAAGCAGTACAACACCTTATATTTTCAGTATTTACTCTCTTGTTATTTATTTTCAGTCAACAACTCTACTCAATTTTACTCTTCAATTACAACTTTTCCATTGTTTATTATTACAAACCACTAAAGTCACTTCACTCAAGTTTGACACCTTGTGTGCGACAGAGATAGCCATAAGAAACACTCGCCAACAGCTCTCATGGGACGATATAAATTGGGAGTCTACTTTTGCGAAATTGTGATATAAGGAACCTGTGCACTTGCAGGTATCATCTTGCTGATGTTTTGTTGCTAATATTTGGTTTGATGTTTATCTTAAATAAAATACATACATTATTTCTATATGTGCATGTGATTTTCATTTACTGTACTAGTACCTACATGCTGCCATGTGCGCCACTGGCCGGATAGGGGGTCGTACATGATGAAACTTCGACGAACAAGGCCACGGGTGATGCACGACCGGCGACCATGTTTTAGTCTGCCAGCTCTCTAGGAAGCCGCCTGCGAAGTTGGCTGACTTTAGAATCGACTTAGCCAAAGGCAGCAAAATTCAATATGTCATTTCCATCGTGAACGGCTTTAGCCTGGCCATGAGTTTCTCCTACTACACCCGACACCCGGCTCATGTGGCATGTTGTGCCTCGACGCTAGTTGTGTCGGCTAACTGGATTCTGCGACACCGGCAATTTTACCTCGTGTTTTGGCCATATTAATTAGCCGTTCTCATAAAAACCACGCAATGCATCTCTATGTACGTATCTATGTCGCCTTTGGTCTCGGTCGACTGAGAATTTACAATGTCTCAGTTGACGACCCCATGATCCCATCTATCGCTGTCTATCTCTCTTGATTGTTATCTTCGCTGAACTATCCCATATTTAACCTTTTGCGTATGTCTGTGCTTGTGTTGCAACTCTGGTAGAACATGTGGTAGAACATGCCAGAGCAACAACGCCCCCAAAGTGTCAGGACAATTTTCCTATTTTCCTTTTTTTTCTCACCGAGTACGTTCCAGGCATTTCACAAACACATCGCGCCCATTAATGCTACACCGACAGAAATAACTTACTAAATAAAAAATAACTTACTGAAACAGAACCACACGATGGCGTGCGAGTCTACGTGGAAGTCAGGTTGCGCGTTCGGACTGTTAAAAGGACACTTAAGGGTGTGTTTTGTAGCCAGCATGCAATTTCCATCTCCTTGGGGGCCGGCTCCAAAGGGCCTGCCCTAACAAAAACAGACCCTGAGCCGTGTTGTGGGGTTTGTTTGGTAGGCTTTAGCAAAAAAACGCGGCATGGCCTGAGCTCATTGTTCTAGGTGTTTGGTTACACCATTTGTATGCTCAAATGCAGCTACACTATGTTTGGTTCAATTCAAAGGTGCTGGTACGGTAATCTTTTCTTCCTTATGGTGAGGTTATCCAATGCTTACCAATAAAGCACATAAGGAGATGCATAGCATTGGCATAGCATACTACACTATAACAAAACTCGTGGGTTTCCGGCGTTCTGCGCGCCTCGCGCCTCGCCGGCCTATCGTCGGACGACGCGTGCGCCTTTGCGGCTGACGTGTGCTGCTCTGGTTGGCTGCGCTGGTGCCGCTCGGTGCCTTCTTTGTCTGCTTCCTCGTGTTCGTCGTACGTGCGCGTGTCTTTGCCGGTTGCTGGCTTGTGCTTGCGCCGGTTGCTGCCTGCGCCTTTTCCTGCCGGTGTTCCCGGTTTGATGCTGTCCATTCGCCGGTCATCCTAGTCGAGGCTTGGCTCTAGCCGGTGACGGTTTGGTTTTAGCCGCCTGTGGGGGACTGGCAGGGGCGGTGTTTGCGGGGTTTTCCCGGTTGTGGCCGGTTGCCTACCTTGTGCTTCTGCCGGTTTCTCTCGTTTTTTTGGGCCGTGACCGGCTGTTGTTTTTTACATGCCGTTGCTTGTCCTGGCTTGATTTTTTTTATTGGGCGGCGGCGTGGACTCTATCTGTTGTCCTTCCGTGTGTATTCTCCTTCGCGTTCCGACTGTATTTGTTTTGCTGTGTTCTTTTGGTTGGCTTGGTTCGCATGTGTTGATTTTTTTCTCGTCGCTTATTTGTTTATGGGGCCGTTCGTGCCTCTGATGCATGTGTGGTTCGCCGCATGGGCGCAATGCTGGCACTGCGTTTCGTTTATGTGCTTCTGTGTGTTCCTTCTTTTTCAGCCTTATTTTTTTTGCTCGGTTTGTGTCCTCTTCCTTCTACATATACATCGCATCTCGTTTGTTCTTCTTCCTGCCTCGCTTGTGCTGGCGTCCGTTTACTTCGTTGTTTTGTTTCGTTCTCTGCTCTTCCCGGTTGGGCTCTTGCTGGCCGCTTCTTTGGCCGCCTTCCGGCGGCGTCGGCGGTAGACGTTGGTGCTGTTTTCTCTTGACCGCGGCTGTCGGCGCGTTCTGTTCGTATGTTTCTGCGTGTTCATTGCTTCTTTTTTTTTTGCTTCGTCGTCTCTCCTCACGTGCATACATCGCATGTCGCTTGTTCTTCTTTCTGTTTTGCTTCTGTCGCCGTTCTTTTGTTTCCTTCTTTGTTCTACCTGATGGGCCTCTCGGTGGCTGCTTCTTTGGTTCTCTCTGCGTCGGCATCCTCGGTAGATATTGGCGCCGTTTCCTCACGGCGGTGGTCCTGCTGTGGTTATCTCTGTTTCTTCTTGCTGGGGTTATTTGTTTACCCGTTGTTTTCTGCCACGGTGTTTTGTTTGCTCGCTGTTTTCAGCTACGGTGTTCTTGTCTCTAGGCTGTATATTATGCTGGTTGTTCGTCTGCGTTTTTTTCTCCCCGTATATATTGCACGTGATCGATTGTTGTGCACGTGTGGTTAAGTTGTTAAGAGGCTGCGCCTGTGGTGTTCTCTGCAGGTAGAACCAAATCAGTGCCCTATCGTGCAATTCAAAGATGAATATTTGAGAGCACTGCTCTTGTTCTTTTTGTACATGATACCGACTGTGTGATTCTTCCTGCATTGATTCTATTTTTCCACGGGTTTTGTGTTTGTTCGTCGCGCCATCGTTGCTCTCTTGGTGTGTCGTGTTGTTTACTCTTGTGTGTTTTTTCTTTGTTTTGTTTTTGCGTCCCTGCGTGTTTTTTTGTTTTCATGGTATTTGACCTTGTGTTTTTCGTTCCGGCCAGCGTTTTGGTTAGCGTGTGTTTTGGTTTGTGGTCGCTGCTTTGTTCGTGGGTTTCATGCGGTTTCCACGGCTCGCGACCGCTTGGTTTGTTGGTGCAGCGTTGTGTGTTGCTTGGCTCTTTACCCGTGCTCGCCGTAGGCGTTCGTGTGGCGTTGTGTGCTGTTTGCCTCTTTCCTCGTGCTCGTCGTATGGGTTTGCGTCTCTCTGATTGTCGCCTTTTCCGCGTGTATCCTTGCTTGCGATGTGCCTGTATTTGTCTCGGTGTGTTTCTTTGGCGTGCTGGTCTTGTTCGTCCTTTACTTGTTCGTCGAGCTTTGCATGTGCACGTACGGTTTGACGCATGACGAACGAAGCGGTGCCGTGCGGCGTCACGTGTTGGGGTGGCCACGGCTCTTGCCTTGTACAGTCAGCCCCGTCTCGCCGTACAGTCGAGCAGGTAGACGTGTGATGTCAACCGTTGGACAGGCGTCCTTCGTACATGGACGGAAACGCTGAAAGCGGGCGGGGTCTTTTATCAGAGGGGTCGGGGTCCTCCCAAACATAGCGCCGAGTCTCCCAGGTAAACATGGAGAGAGTGCTTTCGAGGGCGTTGTGTACGTACAGGAGAGGGTCGATGAGGCTGTGACAGAGAGTTTTCGAGATCACGTCCGAGTTAGTCGCGGTAGATTCCGACTGGACGAAATCTTTTAGTAAGGATAGCAGCGTACTTCCTACTGTTATACACGTCGACGTCTGCTCGCGCGACATCCAGGACACGGGGTGGTGGGGCTCGGCTTCCCGGGGTGTGAGCATCACCGATGCCCGTTGTGCTTTATCTATTTCTTCGTACTTGCGATCTGTTTCCATCGCATCTGCTAGCTCTGCCTAGCAGGCCCAGCTAGCGCCGACGCCTCTTTCGACTATCTGCTTTAACATGTGCCGTGAAAGCCTGTTGACGGGGTTCTCTATCGGATGGGTTCTGGTCTCACGGCCCTCCATCAGAGGGGTCATTGTCACGTCGAGCAGGGTACCGTGCCACCCAGGTAAACATGGAGAGAGCGCTTTCGAGGACGTTGTGTGTGAACAGGAGGGGATCAATGAGGCTGTGACGGAAAGTTTTCAGTATGAGGTGTCAGTTACGCGGGGTATTTTCCGACCGGATGAGCTCCTTTAGTAAGGATAGCAGCGCACTTCCTCCTATTATACACGGCCCAAGCGTCTAATTACACGGCACCCAGCGTATGAAGATAGTATGGATGTTCCCGTTGTATAAACATAAACACGAAAAAGGATAGAGCCAGGGTTCGATGATAGAAACCACGGTCGGCCCCGGCTCGCCGTACGGTTGAGCAGGTAGACGTGTGACGCCAACCGTTGGACGGGCGCCTTTCGTACGTGTACGGAGACGTTGAAAGCAGGCGGGGTCTTTTACGAGAGGGGCCGCGGTTCTCCCAAACATAACGCCGGGTCACCCAGATAAACGCGGAGAGAGCGCTTTCGAGGGCATTGTATACGTACAGGATAGGGTCAATGAGGCCGTGACAGAGAGTTTTCGGTATGGCGTCTGAGTTAGTCGGGGTAGTTTCCGACTGGATGAAATCTTGTAGTAAGGGTAGCAGCGTACTTCCTACTGTTATACACGACCCAGGCGTCTGCTCACGTGACATCCAGGGCACGGTTCTTGCCTTGTCTTCTATGTTCGTGCTCGGTCGATGGCACGTGGCTGACGACACAACGTGACGTGACGAAAACGTCCTCCCTGGCCGTTTTCCCCGGCGATCCGTACGGTGATAGGACGGATGTTCGGGCTGTATAAACATAAACACGAAAAAGATGAGACCGGGGTCTGATGATAGGAAACACGGAGTCGGCTCCGTCTCGCCGTACAGTCGAGCGGGTGGACGCGTGACGTCGACCGTTGAACAGGCGTCCTTCATGCATTGACGGAAACGTTGAAAGCAGACGGGGTCTTTTACCAGAGGGGTCGCGGTCCTCCCAAACACGACGCCAAGCAACACCGGTCGTTTGGCCGGCTATGCGTCTCCTATGCAGACTGGTTTCCCAGTGCAAACTTTATTAGCCTGTTCAGTTATCTAAAGGTTACAGAAGGTCGCTGATCTGCTCTTGTCTCGTACGATTTCGCGATCCAGTGTGAAGATGGCGCGTTCTCTAATCGTGTTTAAACTGTATGCGATGCCCGATGCGTGGTCTACCTCCGTTTCATCTATTGAAGGTGAGAAACGAATCGACAGCGGAGCCTTGAGCTTGTTGTTTTAAGAGGAGCATTGCTGCAAGTCAATCGAGAGCGTATCGTTCTACAAGCCACCCCTGCACTACCAAGGTTACCATCGTCAACTTCGGTTGTTCCTTTTTTTTTGCGAATAACTTCGGTTGTTTGTCACCATGGTCAGACAGAATGTTACAACCTGCAAGAAGATGACGCCGATGAAATACGCCGAACTGGAAGGAGAGATGCGTAGGAAGGCCAGTGACAAGGAGATATCCGCAACAGTTTCGAGCTATGAGGAAAGTGAACTGTCGGATACCGCCGACAGTGCGGCCGCCAAGCGCCAAGCTACGCTTGCGCTGGATTCTCCGGCCGCTCGAACCATGGCGCACCGGGACAGGTTCGCCAGGCACTTGGTGGAGTACACAAAGGAGGAGCAGGATCGCCTCAGGAGTCGAGCAGTAGAGCAGGGTGCGGCCAAGACGCTCAAGCTGCTCAACGGCGCTAATCGAAAGGAAAATCAGATACTTGCTAAAGTGCCGTCGGCTCCGATGATGAAGAATAGGGCAACAAGTTGCGTCGTGTCGTAGCTTCTCTGTGGTTTCTATATGGCCATTCCATTTTCATCTAGCAGTGTGCTGCGACTATTGTAAGATCTATGTGGTCGAAGGGTTTATCCATTTCGTGGCAATTCCAATATATGTACTCGATTTTCCCTAATTGCCTATGATCGTGAATTTATATTTCTTTGGCTATTTGAAGTGTCCGACCTACGTAGATGTCACATCTTGCTTAATCTTAGTAGCTTGTATTCTATTTATATGAGTGTTCTGTATCAGAGAAATTTTACATTAGTTATTCTCCGTTTAGAACATCTCGGTACTGATACTAATATAGTTGTAGATATCCTTTAATAATTGCAATAGCAAGTGAATGGTACTCTCTCGCCTCGATTCGGGCTGTTTACTGAAGGGACATGGTATATACAAAAGCCTATATTAAACGTCAGTGGAGCAGGTTTGGCATGATAAAATCTATCTCTTACAACGGCTTGTCTATTAGATTTGACAACTGTCTGACATATCCTTTTTTGGGTCTCGATCGAAGAGTTCAAGTGATATCACCCATCGGCTTATTTACTCTTGTGTGTTTTTTCTTTGTTTTGTTTTTGCATCCATGCGTGTTTTTTCTTTTCATGGTGGTCTGCCCACGGGCGCGGCGTGCCGCCGCGCCAAGGCCTACTAGTAGCATATCATAGCATTAGCAAAATGAGTTCTTCCGGATCATAGTACCAGGACTGATGCACCACGAGTTTACGAACCATGCATCACAAGTTCATCGACGGAGGGGTTAATATATACCCCTCGAACATATTACAGACCCATTAGTTCTATTCTAGTCAAGAATGAATCTGCTGTAGCACAGGTCGCACAGATAGGACCTAAGCCAGGTGTTCCTCCTCACGGGTGTCATGTTGGCATACATGATCATTTATGTGGTCAGCAAGGTAGTTGATAGCCTAGATCAGCAATGCTGGAGTGTAGACATTGCGAGGATGAACATTCCTTGTTGTGTAGATTGTCTTCATTTGAGTCTAGTTGATAATGGGCTTGTTAAGTAACTCATTGTCCTTCGGGTGGCTCTAATTTGACAAGACAGATTGTTAGTTTAGGTTGGTAATGAATAAGCGAAAGGACAAAATATGTTAGTTCCCGGAATGAAACTAACTGTGATGTGTGCAATCAACTTGGCATCATCCATCATTAGAGTATTGATATCTTCATACCAAACTGTCCCTTGCATCTGCTTCAACTGGCAAACCCTAACCCACCTGGCTCTCCACCTTCTCAGGTGGTTGTAAATTTGAGTAGTGGTGACAGTGAGCCCAGTGAAGTTAACATCATTGCTAACCCTCTTTATGTACTCTTCTTTGAAGACTCTGTCAAACTGTATCCCCTCAACAATTTTGTTCAGAACAAAGAGTGACAGAGTAGGTAACCATTGCATAGGTCCCCTCGGAGGCACTTCTCAGAATGCGCTCTCTTCTTAGATACCTTGGCAGTCATCTCAGATTGCTCAGGTGGGTGAGGGACTGCATCCATAGGGATTGCATTCAGAGGCACCACATTCAGAGACACTGCCTTCTCATACATGTTCAAGTTAGGCACTGCCTTCTCATACATTTTCAAGTTAGGCAGTGCATTCTCACAAAGCATTTGCAAAGGGACTCCCATCTTACTCCGGCCCGCCTCCGACATGGACATGAACCTCTTAATCACGATGGTAAACATGAATCTGTTCAGGGGCTCTGTTCTTACTCTACTGTATCTAGATGAAGCAAATACTGAACAGATCTGGGTATGCACACAGCAAACAATAAATTTATGAACCCTAAGGTAAGCAGCGGATCCGTGAACTGTATTCTAGAACCAAATGTTGAAAACACTGCACAAATCTGAGATATGAAGAAGGAGTAAGCTCAGAAGTTCTCACAGCCGTCAGATCCAGATGAGAGTTGTCGGCCGCCTTCGCCGTCGAGGTCGTCGTGGATGTCGCCGTCGAGGTCACCACTTCGGTCGAGGTCGCCATTGAGCTCACCTTAGCCTCGACGCAAAACGCTCCCGCCATCACAACAGGCTGAGAAGGAGAAATGGCGGTTTTCGATTTGGAGGTGAGCTAAATAGAGGGGCAAATTTTGCGAGCGGTGACCGAATTTCTTCCGCCGTAATTTTGCGCTCACGCAATCTCCGGTGGCTGCAGAAGGTCATCCACCACGTTGCGCTAGGTCGCACGCATGTAGCCTGACTCCACGAAAACGGCTGATTCGGCCGTTCCCGGCCGGCCTAGCCTGAGGGTGCTTTGAGAAGCATGCTAGCCTGGCCTAGTGCTCCATGCATACATCCAATTACCCGGAAGTTGCACCTGGCGAGCCTGGTTGGAGAATCTGCAGCCTACCAAACACGCCCTAAATACCCCATCCCTTCTCTCTCAGGCGACGAGCCGCTGGCCGGACGGCGACCCAGACAGCCACAACGGGCTCCTCCGAGACGGCCAGAAGAGCTCCCCATGCAGGAAGCTGCAATGGCTCCCATGGCGGCGTGAGCGGCATGGTTCCTCGTGAATTCCTCCGAGAGCGAGTGGCGAGGTGCCCATGCGCCATGATCTTTGTTTTCTCCAAAGTATAAGAACAGATCACAAAATCCGTCAGCGTGCACATGGGCGCTAGCTACCTCCCCTGATTAGAACCATCTACAGCTAAGTAGTTGGGTTTGTTTGATCACAACAAAGACAAACTTTACAATCTTCAAATTTCGAGAACCAGCATCTTTCTTCTCAGAGAACTTCGGGACAGAAAGAACTGGAGAGAGAGGTATTCTTGATAGAGCGGTGATGACGACGACAAACCGGCTGCATCATCGATGATAACACGAGCCGGCAACATTGGAGACGGAGAGCTCGTTTCGTTGATGACGACAAAAAGGCTGGCCGCGCTGGCAGGATCCAGAGCTTGGCACGCGACGGCGTTGCGCCCTATCCCACACGCAATACAATAACTCCGGCGCCATCGCCCATTGGCCAATCCTCGGTGAGCGGTGTATAAGAACTCTGGCTGCCACCCAGCCTCTCATCCTCCCACGTCCAATCCCCACACCCTTCCATCGCAGGCATCAACTCAGGCGAGCGCCACCATGAACGTGAACTGGAAGTGGCTGAACTGGCACGAGGCCTCGGTCTTAGCCAAGCACGACATCCTAGCGCCGTCGAAAGCGGTGTTGTCGAAAGGCTTCGCCCTTAGCTTGGGCGGGGTGCCCGTGGCGCCTGTCCCGAAAGCCGGCGTCGAGTTTGCGAACGAGGTGCAACGGCGTATATTGAAGCACCGATTGTGGCTCGACCCCAAATTCTACACGCACAACCCATATTGGGCCACGTACTTCCACAACGAGCGAGGGGCGGCTCTCAACCGCTTCACCGGCGAGGAACCATCGTCGAACAAAAACGCCGAGGAGCGGACAAGGTTCTGATCAGTGCCGGACGCAGAAGATGCCTAAGCAGAAACCGAAGCAGCTGCCCTCGAGGTGCCGGAGCCCGCTACTGAGAAGGCGCCGCCGCGTAGGCGCTGTAGGATTTAAGTTTACATTTAAATTTGTATGAATTTGAAGCAAATTTCTATTTCTCTTTAGTGTTTGCAAGGTGTTTGTTGGTTTAATTTGCTCGAATTTTCCATTTGAGGGGCGGATTTTTGGCGGGCACCGCTGTGGGCTGCGCACATCATTCGGACGGACACATATCTGATACATCTAATTGGGCCTCCATTGGGGATGTCGGACACAAATTTGGGGAGATGCTCATGGGGCTTTGTTAGATGCTGAATTTTTGCCGGCGCCCATGAGTGCGGGGCCTCCCTTGGAGCTAACCTGAAAACAAATCAGGTTTCAGTCAGAGACGGGTCGCCACGTGAACCGCAGTTGGTTTACCATTAAAAGCAGAATCTTGGCACGGCAGCCCGATTTCAAATGCGGCAGTAAAAAGATCCTTCAGACCAACCCACTGCACTGATGTTTTGTAGCAGTGGTTTCCACTGAAGCCAGAGAGAGAGAGAGAAGCGGTGAAGCTGCAGAGAGAGAGAGAGAGAGTGGTGAAGGTGAAGGCGAAGGGATGAACGGCGGAGCAGCGGCGGTGAGCCGGTTCATCAAGTGCGTGGCGGTGGGGGACGGCGCCGTCGGCAAGACCTGCATGCTCATCTGCTACACCTGCAACAAGTTCCCCACCGTTGAGTACCATCCATCCATCTCTCTCCTCTTAACCTCGCCGGTTTGATCAGGTTTTGATGAGAGATCGGTGCAGGATTACATCCCCACGGTGTTCGACAACTTCAGCGCCAACGTGTCCGTGGACGGGAGCATCGTCAACCTCGGCCTCTGGGACACCGCAGGGCAGAAGGACTACAGCAGGCTGAGGCCCCTGAGCTACAGGGGAGCCGATGTCTTCATCCTCTCCTTCTCCCTCACCAGCAGACCAAGCTATGAGAATGTGCACAAGAAGGCATGCACTCGCCGCATTACGCTCTTCTCTGCCTCATTTGTTCCTAATCAATCAGCTGCATACTAACGGCTTCGCCTTTAATTTCTTCTGAGCAGTGGATGCCGGAGCTTCGCCTGTACGCGCCCGGCATTCCTGTACTTCTCGTTGGGACCAAGTTGGGTATGTTGTTGACCTGCTTCTAGAGACTTATATCTCTGCCTGTTGTTGTTGCACCATCAATTTCCCAAATGAATGTGCAGATCTCCGGGAAGATAGAGCTTATCTTGCTGACCATGCAGCTGAGTCCATCATCACAGCTAAGCAGGTTTGTGTCTTTCACACTCCGATGACAGCAACCAGCTGGAAATTTTTCCAACTAGAAACACAATGAACTTTGCACATGTTAGGGAGAGGAGCTTAGGAAGCAAATTGGTGCGGTCGCCTACATGGAATGCAGCTCCAAGACACAAAGGGTATGGGCTTCTGCTGCATCCAGTAAATGAAAAGCCTTGGGGTTTCAAGAGTTGTGTCATGTATGATCTAACAAGAGTACGCCACATTGTTTTTCTCGTTGATGGTTGTCATAGAACATTAAGGCTGTTTTCGACACTGCCATCAAGGTAGTTCTTCAACCTCAAAGGCGCGAGGAGATTGCCAGAAAGGAAATTCAGACCGGCGCCAGTCGATCGGCAAGGTAGGATTCAAGTTTACAGCGAAGTAGAAGTATATTTGCTAAAACCGATCAGCAATTGTTTTGTTTTGCACCGACTTCTCAACCTTGGCATCTCGATTTTCATGTTGACGCTTCTGTGGAAGTGCTTGTTTCGCATAGCCAAGAAGAATGTTTTCAAGTCTTTTACTCAACATGATGTTCAGATGATCCATGATTGTGTTCAAAATGGGACAGAAGGTGATGGCAGAAGCATCTCATTGCTAGCAGCTAGAACCACACTTCTCTTGTGCACTGTGGTGGAGCCGTTTTGCCACCCCGGCGCTTTAAAATCACGTTTTTCATCTGATAATAAGACATGTCTGCCTACTTGTGTTCCCTAGGTAATATTTACAATTATATGAAATGAAAAGCAATCCTTGAAAGAGCTGTGGTTTGGTCTTGGCTAAGGATTCTTGATATCATGATACCTAGACAATAGCCTCTATTACAAATGTGAAATGTCCATTAAAATATTCAAATAATATTCAGGCTAACACGTTACTAACATGAGAAGGGACAGAGCATTATATGATCATCAAGAGAAGCATAAAAGGATAATTTTCCTCTGTATTGTACCATCTGTAAAAGTAAAACACCAGCAATTTGGTAGTTTACAACATATGGCAGCTATAACTAATACGCCAATACTACCACTGGCGAACCATAATTTGGTGGTTTACAACATCTAGCAGCTAGAACTAATCTGCTGACATTACCACTAACCAAGTAACCAACCATCTTTTAAATCAGTTGCGACATTTATAAAAAAACTTATGATAATCACACAACGCGCAAGCCGCTCTAAGAACAAAGGCCAACACATTCTCTTGTACAAAACAAGCACGAGGCCAGGATAGTTCATCGGCTTACGCACGACCTCGGGAGGGTAATTTCTTCTTCGCCTATAACATTACATACATAAGCTGGAGGCTGCAATTTGAGAGCCCATGGTAACTGTAACGTTTCCAGCCAGAAAAGGGAGCATCCATATCTTACAAGGAGCCTGCATGCAACATCAATTACTAAAGTAAGTAGTTGATCATTTCCATCAAGGTGATCTTTTTACAAGAAAATAATGAGCTTTACCTAGTATTCTTGTAAAATTTTGGGAATGTATGCACGCCGCTGTCTTCTTCATAAGTCATCCCTTAAATACTCATTGTCATCACTAATTGTAGTAAAATCAGTTGGATTCCTGTTGGTTACACAGATATCCTGTCTTACGAGCCTATCCAAGGGATTGGTCATTTTCCCTTGATCTCTGGCCAAAGATTGAGCTGAACCGTTCCTCGCTGAAGAAAATCCTGGACTGGACCTAACAGAACCCAACTGCAGCATATTCCATGCCGCTGAAGGGTTCAAGGCCTCAACATTTTCCCTTCTGTTTATATCAAACGATGATGTTATCCCTTTGGACACCCCTATTCTGTAACCAGACTGTATACCACAGCTCTCCGGCAAGTTTGCAATTTCCTTCTGCAGCAAGGAGCTGAGCACACCAACCCTAGATGTGGGCGTAGCGGTTTGTGCAAATTTTGGTGCAGCCGAGGTCGCGATAAATCTTCCAATGTCAACGGGACCTTTCCATTTAGGTTACTTCCGTACGATGCGCTAGCTGGTCCTATGCCATTTAGGTGGCTTCCATATGATGTGCTAGCTGGTCTTACAAACTGATTGTGTGCTCCATATAATGTGCTAGCTGACCCAATGCCATTTAGGTTACTTCCATACGATGTACTAGCTGCTCCTATGTACTGATTCTGTGCTCCATACGATGTGCTAGCTGATCCTGTGTACTGATTATGTGCTCCATACGATGTGCCAGCTGATCCTATATACTCATTATGTGCATAGTATGAATTTCGAAGTTGAAATTCCATCTGGTTCCTGCTAGACCCTTCATAATTTTGAAAATCGGCTAACATTGGTTGCTCGGTCAGTCTCAGGAGATGAGTAGCAGGCATGTTTTCTCTTGGATAAAAACCTGACCGCCCAGCATTTCTTCGATCATACGAGTTACCAGCTTCCATGTTTGACATTGCACTTGGAAAACTTCTTGCCTGGACTGGGTTAACTGATCTGTCTGTATAGTGGTCAAGTGCCGAAATTACTGGCTGGTGAGTGGGATTATTAGGAGCTCCGGCCACATGAGTGGAAGTTAAATCAACTGTGTCAGTGCTAGATCTGAACTGAGCACGACATGTTGAGGTTGACGAATCCCTGGAGCTGACTCGAAAGAATCCCATGTCAACTTCTTTGCTCCCTTATGGCTCCAGCTGCCAGCTGGCGCTTCGGCAATAGACTGATCCTTATGTTGCGATAATAGTGGTGAGGTCGCAGCAATAGTGACTAATTCTCCCATGCTCAATTGTGTCTGTGGTTCCTGGGTATACTTTAAATGACCAGGAGTCTGTAATCTGAGAGCATGCATGTCGGTAACCTGTGATGTGGGTGCTACACGATCCGGTAATGCTTTATGGTAACTATCTGGTGCCAAAGACTTCTTCTGGAAAGTAGTGTCAAGCACATTTGATGCAAAATTTGGACCATCCTCAGCAGCTATTACAGTACAATCTTCCTCTTCTGCTATCTTGGATTTACTATGACTAATATCAGAAGAATCAGTCTCAGTTATCAGTGGTGTCTGATCCCGATTTCTCGCAAGCAGTTCAACTATGTCCATTGGGATGTCATCAATTATGGCTTGTTTTTCATGCATCAGTTGCTGCTTCTGTTTCTTTCTATTCGTAGGTATTTTCTGCTGAGCAGTCACATTTCTGATGCCACGCTTACCTGTAGAAACCTGATAAGATAAATGAGGTAAAACGTTAATCTTTTAGGATATTAAGCATAGAAGCACAATTTTTATTGTGTTAACACGAATAATGCACCATTGTAAAGTAATTATAAATTATGTGAATTGAACATTGGAAATTTCATATTAACCTAAGATCATGAAAGCACAAACGAGGGGAGGAGGGGGTACATCCAGACCAGCATATATGCATCTTGCTTGTCATAGTTCTGTAGGAGGTTTTTATGTCCTTCTGATTAATTGATTTTACTAATTTAATATGATAAAAAATGCCACATGATTCACAGCAAATGTGTACAGGAGAAGTCTGACTATGTACCCATAAGAAACAGACAGTTCTTAATTCTCACCTTTGTCAGACGCCGCTGCACAGGGTTTCTAGGTTCCATTTGGCATTGATCATCTGTCCTGAGAATAGATGTCTCTCCAGTATTGTTTTCAGTGTTTAGATCACCATGTTGGGCATCAACAGTTGAAGGAATGTTCCTCTTACTCAAACTCACTTTTTTTATCTTTGACAAGGACTTCTGTCTACAGTTGTCATATTCCATTCGGCACATACCATCTGGGTCATCTGTGTTATGCACATTTCTCTCCAGATTATTGTTCTGAACATTTTCATCACCTTCCCCAGTACTGGTACGAGGTAGTATTTTTCTCTGACTCAGTTTCTGAACTGATGATACAAAACAGTCGTGGACATCTTCAGAAGCAATGTTATCCACAGTATATTCTGAATTAGCAGCAGAAGAATCAAAATCCTTTTGTTCTGTATCCTTTTTCTCAGTTCTTAATTTCTTGGGAATTTTTTTCATCCAATTCATAAGTGAAGATCCCTCATCATCTACAGCATCAACTCCTTTGTATTTTCTCTTCTTCTTAGCAGTTTTTGACGAGATTACGCCCACCGCCAGCGGCTAACAGGAACAACACCATCATGCTGGGTATTGGTGGTTGGAGGTATTTTCCTCTTACTCGAACTAATTGGTTTTATCTTTAAGAAGGACCTATCAGTGGAGTTTTCAGCTTCCATTTGGTTCATGTCATCTGTGCTCTGTGTATTTCTCTCCAGATTATTATTCTGAATATTTTCATCACCTAGCTGAGTACTGATAGTAGGTAGGGCGTCTTTCTTGCTCAATTTCCAACCTGAGGATAGAATATCGTGATGCATATCCTTTGAGACAAATGAATCTGCAGCACATTTTGAAGCAGAAGAATCGAAATCCTTCTGTTCTAAATCTTTCTTTGCAGTTCTTGATTTCTTAGGGATTCTCTTCATCCAGCTCATAAGTGAAGATTCATCATCTACAACCTCTTTCTCTTTTTCCTTGTTCTTAGTAGCTTTTGACCAGGTTTCTTCCGCTGCCTGGGGGCTAACAGAAATATCATCATCTGTACTTCTATCATCCTCACAGGGATCAGCAATTTTTTCAGCATTAACATCAATATCAGTTCTAGAACCCCCTGCCGGGTCAATATTAATGATTTCTGATAGCAGTCGGAGCTTTATTTGCTTTCTCCGACCTATTTTTACATCTGAACTGACAACCGGTGCAGTAGGTTTGCCTTTCTTCTTCTTACGAGTAGATCCAACACTTCTTTTTGGAGCTGCTTCTTCACATGGACCGCTGTTGCATACCCCATCACCTATCTGCCCAGATATTGGTTTAGGAACTTTGGGAATAGTGTGGTCAACATTCAGAACCTCCTTGTTCTTTCCAGTGTCTTCTGCATTTGGTTTCATAGTTGCTTCAGAAAGTTTTGGACTGGATGGTATTGTGATGTCGTTTCCTTCTCTATTTGCTCTAATCTGGGAATCTTCAGCTAAAGGCATGATACCGGCAGAAGCATTATCTGACACATTTGCCATTGTAACTTGATTACTGGATGAACCCTGTAAATCTGCAGATGCGATAGCTATGTTACTTAATTTTACACCAAAAACTCCTTGTTAGAAATTTATCAAGCTCTACCATACCTTTCATGGGTGGATAAGTATTCGCCTTATAAAGTGAGTTGCATTTGGAATTGCTTTCTGGGGTACTCTTCAAAAGTGTTGATCTATCAGCATTCTTCCCTTGAGCTAATTGTTGTGTGCAAGGAAATAAGCTTTTGAAATCAACACTAGTAGGCACTTTAGTACTTCGAACAAATCTGATAGAGCAACCATCCCTTGAGACATTCTTCCCCATAGAAAAAGTTCTAGATGTTGTGTCATCTGAGATTTTGGCCTTATCCAAGCACTTTGAGCAATCCCATCGTTGAAAGATTGACACCAAAAAAGGGTACACACTGTTACGGCATTCGTCGACCTTTTGCTGGCCATTAAAAATCTGAGACAAAGAGCAAAACTTTGCATCCGTCTTCTGACGAGCCACAAACCCTCTGGCATAAAAAATAACCATCAATAAGATGCACATCGTATGCCATATATAGCACATTGTTTGCTTCAATGAATACAAAGGATAAACTCATGAGAAAGTTGTAATTGAGCTGGGTGTACCTACACACTACTAATATTGGATATTATTTTTTTATTACAACAGTAACAAAAAAATCTAAGCAAAATCATGAGTACAGTAAAACACTATACAATGTCACAGAAGAATAATCGGAGGAAACACTTTTAGTAAGTATCTCATACAAAAATAACAAGTGGTAGTGAAAATGTGTGATACGTAACTATAGTACTACAATGTGTAGAAATTTTTCAGAATTTTCAGTACAACGAGAATATCAAATAGAAGTGAGCTGCAGGTGCAGCACATCTCAGAAAACTCCTCTCTAAACTCATAAGGCCTACAAAATTCAAAACCACTTCAGCACCATGTGTAGAGATATTCATTCAGACCTTGTACCAAAAACCTTGTTGTTCATACAAAGGGTCTTTATTGACATGCGTAACTAACACATTGGAAAAAGCAACCAGCTCTGATGTGAGGATATAAGAAAGATATATGTTGATATTGTAATTTGATTTTGAACTATAATTGGTATCTAAATAAACTATTGATGCACTTGACTAAAATAATCAATTATATTAATGGTCATGTTAAAATGAGACCACACCAAAAAGAATAATTTCAGATAGAATTAGGCAAATGGGTGTATGCTAGTCACACAAAGAAATAAAAAAGAGGTGGCAACAGAAGGCATGCATGTCTACTATATCCATTGGAGGAAAGAAAGATGGAACATTGTAAAGCCAACTAGAATACAACTGATTTTCCCATAACCAAGAAAAGGAACAAATGAAAAAGGTTGCCTTTTTTTCTGAGCAAACATATGGCAGCACGGTGGAACAAAGATATTACTGAGGCAGCAATGGTATATCAGCAAGGAATTGACTAATGAAGGACAACTTAACTAGTTATAGCAACCTGAAAAGGGTAGATGGATTTTAAATATGAACTCTAGAATCTCTTGACACTGAAATGACTAGAAAGGGAAGCATTCAAAGAAAATACAAAGTTAGAGAGAGGCAAATGTTCTAGCTTCTAACCACCCCCATTAGATGCAATAGCTTACAACAAGTTCTGTACTGAACCAATGCACAAGAAAAATGGGTAAAAGTTAGGGCCCCACTGTAATGAAAAATCCAAATTATCTAGGTTCTCCTCAGATGGTTCTATGAAAATGTGAGATGCACAGATATAAGTCTATAGCATGCATGTCCAGAATAATGCATGCACCCACACAAACATGAAAAACGTAAAAATACACACAGTAATTAATCAATACAGCTAGACTTACATAGACATGCATCTGTGTAGCACTGATGATCATGTGCTCAGATGCATCTGTACTGAAGATTTCAGTGGTGACAATAGAGTGCACAGGATACATGAAACACCAAAAATATAGCAAAGTAGTTTGCAAAACTCAATGCTAATTGCTAAGGCTAATGGAATGACATGACCAAATATTGAGTTAGTGGAATCATCGTCATACATCTAACCAGACAGCCATATCCCATATATATGCCAGAATGCTGGCACACATGCATAGATGGCCATGCATGTAAGAGATGATTGTGCAAAAGTATATATCTGCTGAGCTGTCAAACAGTGCTATATGGCATGATAGACAGTTAACAAGTTAATAGCCTAATACTACGTGCCAGGCCACACCGAGAAGATTACCTTATGGAGAAATGCTCGCATGGCTGCTCAGCTGCAGATGTGCCACCAGTTTCAGCGACTACTGCATCTAGTTCCGCTGGTGCAGCAGTGGCTCCTCCAGGAGGATTAGCCGTACCACCTCCATCGATCTCCTCCACTTCCATTCCAACTTGCACAGCACAGCACACCTTCCCGCAGGTCAGTCCCAGGATGATCTTGCAACGTGACGAAACACCTCAAACACCGGAGCACCCTTCGAAAGATGCGTCTTGGATCATGCAGATAGAGCTCCCAATACGCATCATCTCACGACAGATAGCTGCTAGGTTGAAAGCCTGAAACGAAGTAGCAGAAACGAACGAGGAAGAAAACACAACGTCAGGAACACGCATGCAAGAGGAAAACATTCAACTCATGGAATATAGAGAACAACACGACACGAAGCCAGTAAACATCGCACACCGAAGCCAGACGAAGCATAGCTATAGCAATTAATGAGTGGCAAGTACCCAGGCTGCACCTCCCTCACACTGACTAGCTAATGAACGCTGGGCGGATAAGGAAGCGAACACGCATGCAAACGCGTTTCTTGCCGAACATATCAACCGAGAGAGATGCACTCGTTTCTTGCCAAGAACACGCAGCCAAGGAAGCAAAGCTGCACACTCCTCCTTCAGGTCGCCCTTGCTACAGACTGAAACTCGAAGCTTTACTTTTTTTTCGCGACATGAAATATAGACGAGCGGCCACAGGCAGCAGGAGGCACAGAGTTGGGAGCTCGAGTCCCGAGAGGCCCATGCACAGCTGGATACACTGACAAGACCCCACACGGACAAAAAAGCAAACAAGGCAAACAGTAGAGCCCCCTCTCTCCCCCATGAGCCCCCTATCTCTCCCCAGAGACAACCACCGCTCGTCTCGTCGCCGAGATCCATGAAATGATAGCCGTGAGACCTAGGCAAAAAAAAGCGTCGATCTTTGGACGGGAGGCAGAGCGAACGGGCAGATCTCCTTCGGAAAGCTTCCTGGACCACGCAAGCAAAACTACGCGCAGCACGAACATCAAGCTAGCCGCCATGAAATCATTAAATCGAGAATAGGGTAAACATGTCGATTAGTACAAAGAGAGATTGAATCCATGGGGGTTTTTTTTTTTACCCACCGGCGTAAATCTGCCAAGGAAAGAAGGGAAGAAACGGAAAGATTTGGCCCGAGAATAAAAAGGAGAGATTGGGCTTGAAAATGACGGAGCCCCTGCCCTCACCAGATCCACCGAAAAGGCACAAGGGGGTTAACGGAGAAGGGATCGAGTAGATCAGACCTACCTGGAAGGAGAGAGGAGTCGGCTGGATCCCGCGGCCGGTGCTGTCCACGGCGAGGGACGTGGCGAGCGCCGGGGAGCAGATCGCGGCGAGGCGGGGCGAGGGCGGGGCGAGAGGGCAGGACGGCTGGCGGCTCCGGTGGGAATTTGAGGAGTTGGAGGCGGGGAAAGGTAGGTGCTTTAGGGTTTTGTGGGGAGAGCTAGCGGGGATGAAGGGAGATGGTGGGGAGGGAAGGGAGAGAAAGAGGATGGAGGGGAGGGAGGTAGTGATGGGGAGGAGAGAAAAAGGTGAGTGCGGCAGCGGTGATCGGCTGTGGCGCGTGTGTGGAGACACCCTGTGTCCATTCCCGGGAGGTGTGCCCCATGTGCCCTTGTGGCCACGTCAGCCACTACGCGTACACGGTGTGCGACAAACAAAAATTAGAAAAAACATTTTTTGTTGGATAAGAAAATATACATATAAAATTAAAGTATATAAAATATTGCAAAAATATATTAGATATATATAGTATATAGAAATTAGACTAATAAATGGTGGCCGCGTGGCATTTTGGATTAAAGGAAATAATAACCAAAAACACAGTTTGCGGAGTCTAGGACTTGACCGCGGGTGGCCGCATGGGCGTGTAGCGAGGCACGCGCCACTAGCCAACTGGTCGAGTCCCAATCATTCGTATTTTCTTGTTAATTGTTTTGTCATGTGTTAATACCATTTTATGTTTTCGGTTTCATGCATACATAAATTGGGTGAGAAATTCAAAAAAAAAATATTGTTAAAAATGATCAAGGGACGTGGCCACGTGGAGATAAACCTTTTGACCAGTCTTATACATATAAAGAGAACTAATGCATCTAGCGATGATGGTCCACTGTGCATTTGTCAGCTTGTAAATAGCATCTTTCATTAGTTTGCAGCAATATGATTTAGGATAAATGTTTAAATTAGTTCAGTCAAAATAAAAAAATACATCAAATAAATTTAGTGCACTAGTTGTTCTCGGGAAAAAAATCATCGACGAAGTTTCAAAATCTAGCATGTGGGAGTTCATTGAGAGAAAGAAGAAACAATTCATCAGTGCAGAGACAGGACCACCCAAAAACATATAAGAGATTACTAAATACGGGATCAAGTATATCAAACCTACAAGGATGGAAAGAAAACAGAGAGAAAACGCCTCTATTCAATGATTACTGAAGCGTCTTGGATACCACCTTAAATAAAATTTCCTTTTTCCAAAATAGAATTTATCATAGTCCGTCCAAATCATGGAGAGTCAGAGAAGCGTTGATCGGCGGTGGCGCGTGACTATGGAGACCCCTGTGTCCTTCCCGGGAGGCGTGCCCCATATTCCTTGCAGCCACGTCACACGCTGTCAGTGCACGATCTGCGACAAACAAAATTTAAAATAATGTTAAATGCAAAAACATACATATAAAATTAAAGTATAAAATATTGCAAATAAATATACTATTTTATATAGTATATAAAAACCACACCAATAAATGGTGGTGTGGTGTTTTGGATAAAAAGGAAATAATAACCTAAAAACGCGGCTTGCGGAGTCTGAGACTTGATCGCGGATGGCTTCATGGACGTGTAGCGAGCCACGCGCCACTAGCCAACTGGTCGAGTCCAAATTTCTGCACACTTTTAGAGTACTATGAATAAGTTTGTTAATACGAACGCAATCATTCATGTGGTATTTTTAATTGTTTTGTCATGTGTTGATACCATTTCCTGTTTTTGGTTTGATGAATACATAAATTGGGTGAGAAATAAAAAAAATTAGTGTTACGAAGTTGGTCAAGGGAAGTGACCACGTGGCATTTTGTATGATGTCATATAAGGAATAAGCCAAACATGTCAGAGGAGTCCAAGACTCGAACAGGGCGGTGGCATGATGGGCGGGCAACCGACTGTACGCCTCTAACAAACTGGTTGAGGCCCAATTCATGCACACGCGTCGTAATTTTGTATATGTTAGTCACTACGAATTAGATGTACGCGGGGATGAGGAGGAGAGGGAGAGGGAGAGAGATGGTGGGGACTGGGGAGAGAAAGAGGATGGACGGAAGGGAGGTGGTGGTGGGGGAGGAGAGAAAAAGGTGAGTGGGGAAGCGGTGATCGGCTGCGGGCGTGAGCGTGGAGACCTCTATGTCCCTCCCGTAGGCGTGCCCCATGTGCCCTTGCAGCCACATCAGCCGCTGCCCGATGTGCGACAAACAAAATTTTGAAAAATTCATTTTTTGTTGAACAAAAAACATACAAAACTAAATTATATAATATATTGCAAAAAATACTATTTACTTATAGTATACAAAAAATAGACCAGTAAGTGGTGGCCGCGTGGCGTTTCGGATTAAAAGGAAATAATAACCAAAAACACAGTTTGCGGAGTCTAGGACTCGATCGCGGGTGGCCGCATGGGCGTGTAGCGAGGCACGTGCCACTAGCCAACTGGTCGAGTCCCAATCATTCGTATTTTCTTGTTAATTGTTTTGTCATGTGTTAATATCATTTTATGTTTTCGGTTTCATGCATACATAAATTGGGTGAGAAAAAAAAAAAAAGATAGTGTTAAAAAATGATCAAGGGACGTGGCCACGTGGAGATAAACCTTTTGACCAGTCTTATACATATAAAGAGAACTAATGCATCTAGCGATGATGGTCCACTGTGCATTTGTCGGCTTGTAAATAGCATCTTTCATTAGTTTGCAGCAATATGATTTAGGATAAATGTTTAAATTAGTTCAGTCAAAATAAAAAAATACATCAAATAAATTTAGTGCACTAGTTGTTATCGGGGAAAAAAAATCATCGACGAAGTTTCAAAATCTAACATGTGGGAGTTCAATGCAATTTATCTCCTTTTGGGTGTTGAGAGAAAGAAGAAACAATTCATCAGTGCAGAGACAGGTCCACCCAAAAACATATAAGAGATTACTAAATACGGGATCAAGTATATCAAACCTACAAGGATGGAAAGAAAACAGAGAGAAAACGACTCTATTCAATGATTACTGAAGCGTCTTGGATACCATCTTAAATAAAATTTCCTTTTTCCAATATAAAATTTATCATAGTCGGTCCAAATCATGGAGAGTCAGAGAAGCGTTGATCGGCGGTGGCGCGTGACTATGTAGACCCCTGTGTCCTTCCTGGGAGGCGTGCCCCATATTCCTTGCAGCCACGTCACACGATGTCAGTGCACGATCTGCGACAAACAAAATTTAAAATAATGTTAAATGCAAAAACATACATATAAAATTAAAGTATAAAATATTGCAAATAAATATACTATTTATATATAGTATATAAAAACCACACCAATAAATGGTGGTGTGGTGTTTTGGATAAAAAGGAAATAATAACCTAAAAACGCGGCTTGCGGAGTCTGAGACTTGATCGCGGATGGCTTCATGGACGTGTAGCGAGCCACGCGCCACTAGCCAACTGGTCGAGTCCAAATTTCTGCACACTTTTAGAGTACTATGAATAAGTTTGTTAATACGAACGCAATCATTCATGTGGTATTTTTAATTGTTTTGTCATGTGTTGATACCATTTCCTGTTTTTGGTTTGATGAATACATAAATTGGGTGAGAAATAAAAAAAATTAGTGTTACGAAGTTGGTCAAGGGAAGTGACCACGTGGCATTTTGTATGATGTCATATAAGGAATAAGCCAAACATGTCAGAGGAGTCCAAGACTCGAACAGGGCGGTGGCATGATGGGCGGGCAACCGACTGTACGCCTCTAACAAACTGGTTGAGGCCCAATTCATGCACACGCGTCGTAATTTTGTATATGTTAGTCACTACGAATTAGATGTACGCGGGGATGAGGAGGAGAGGGAGAGGGAGAGAGATGGTGGGGACTGGGAGAGAAAGAGGATGGACGGAAGGGAGGTGGTGGTGGGGAGGAGAGAAAAAGGTGAGTGGGGAAGCGGTGATCGGCTGCGGGCGTGAGCGTGGAGACCTCTATGTCCCTCCCGTAGGCGTGCCCCATGTGCCCTTGCAGCCACATCAGCCGCTGCCCGATGTGCGACAAACAAAATTTTGAAAAATTCATTTTTTGTTGAACAAAAAACATACAAAACTAAATTATATAATATATTGCAAAAAATACTATTTACTTATAGTATACAAAAAATAGACCAGTAAGTGGTGGCCGCGTGGCGTTTCGGATTAAAAGGAAATAATAACCAAAAACACAGTTTGCGGAGTCTAGGACTCGATCGCGGGTGGCCGCATGGGCGTGTAGCGAGGCACGTGCCACTAGCCAACTGGTCGAGTCCCAATCATTCGTATTTTCTTGTTAATTGTTTTGTCATGTGTTAATATCATTTTATGTTTTCGGTTTCATGCATACATAAATTGGGTGAGAAAAAAAAAAAAAAAGATAGTGTTAAAAAATGATCAAGGGACGTGGCCACGTGGAGATAAACCTTTTGACCAGTCTTATACATATAAAGAGAACTAATGCATCTAGCGATGATGGTCCACTGTGCATTTGTCGGCTTGTAAATAGCATCTTTCATTAGTTTGCAGCAATATGATTTAGGATAAATGTTTAAATTAGTTCAGTCAAAATAAAAAAATACATCAAATAAATTTAGTGCACTAGTTGTTATCGGGGAAAAAAATCATCGACGAAGTTTCAAAATCTAACATGTGGGAGTTCAATGCAATTTATCTCCTTTTGGGTGTTGAGAGAAAGAAGAAACAATTCATCAGTGCAGAGACAGGTCCACCCAAAAACATATAAGAGATTACTAAATACGGGATCAAGTATATCAAACCTACAAGGATGGAAAGAAAACAGAGAGAAAACGACTCTATTCAATGATTACTGAAGCGTCTTGGATACCATCTTAAATAAAATTTCCTTTTTCCAATATAAAATTTATCATAGTCGGTCCAAATCATGGAGAGTCAGAGAAGCGTTGATCGGCGGTGGCGCGTGACTATGTAGACCCCTGTGTCCTTCCTGGGAGGCGTGCCCCATATTCCTTGCAGCCACGTCACACGCCCCATATTCCTTGCAGCCACGTCACACGATGTCAGTGCACGATCTGCGACAAACAAAATTTAAAATAATGTTAAATGCAAAAACATACATATAAAATTAAAGAATAAAATATTGCAAATAAATATACTATTTATATATAGTATATAAAAACTACACCAATAAATGGTGGCGTGGCGTTTTGGATAAAAAGAAAATAATAACCTAAAAACGCGGCTTGCGGAGTCTGAGACTCGATCGCGGATGGCTTCATGGACGTGTAGCCAGCCACGCGCCACTAGCCAACTGGTCGAGTCCTAATTTCTGCACACTTTTAGAGTACTATGAATAAGTTTGTTAATACAAACGCAATCATTCATGTGGTATTTTTAATTGTTTTGTCATGTGTTGATACCATTTCCTGTTTTTGGTTTCATGAAAACATAAATTGGGTGAGAAATAAAAAAATTAGTGTTAAGAAGTTGGTCAAGGGAAGTGACTACGTGGCATTTTGTATGATGTCATATAAGGAATAAGCCAACATGTCGAGGAGTCCAAGACTCGAACGGGGCGGTGGCATGATGGACGGGCAACCGACTGCACGCCTCTAACAAACTGGTTGAGGCCCAATTCATGCACATGCGTCGTATTTTGTATATGTTTGTCACTACGAATTAGATGTACGCGGGGATGAAGGGGGGAGAGAGAGAGAGAGAGAGAGATGGTGGGGTCTGGGGAGAGATAGAGGATGGACGGAAGGGAGGTGGTGATGGGGGAGGAGAGAAAAAGGTGAGTGGGGAAGCGGTGATCGGCTGCGGGCGTGAGCGTGGAGACCTCTATGTCCCTCCCGTAGGCGTGCCCCATGTGCCCTTGCAGCCACATCAGCCGCTGCCCGATGTGCGACAAACAAAATTTGAAAAATTCATTTTTTGTTGAACAAAAAACATACATACAAACTAAAGTATATAGAATATTGCAAAAAAATACTATTTACTTATAGTATAGAAAAACTAGACCAGTAAGTGGTGGCTGCGTGGCGTTTTGGATTAAAAGGAAACAATAACCAAAAACACGGTTTGCGGAGTCTAGGACTCGATCGCGGATGGCCGCATGGGCGTGTAGCGAGGCACGCGCCACTAGCCAACTAGTCGAGTCCTAGTTTCTGCACACTTTTAGTATATGATGAATGATTTTGTCGATACAAACACAATCATTCATGTGCTCTTGTTAATTGTTTTGTCATGATGTGTTGATACCATTTTACGTTTTTGGTTTCATGCATGCATAAATTGGGTGAGAAATCCAAAGAAATATAGTGTTCAAAATTGATCAAGGGGAAGTGGCCACGTGGCATTTTCTATTACATCATATAAGGAATAATAAGCCAAATAGGTAGCGGAGTCAAAGACTCGAACGGGCCGGCGACACGATGAGAGTGCAACCGGCCGCACGCCTCTAACCAATTGGTTGAGGCCCAACTCATGCACACGCGTGGTACGTTGTATATGTTTGTAATTACGATTTAGATGTACGTGATGATGTTTGAACCGTATTGATTGAGATAAACCTTGTGACAATTCTTCAACATGTAGAGAGAACTTATGAATCCAGCGATGATATTCCACTATGTGTTTGTTAGCTTGTAAATAGCATATTTCATTTAGTTTGCAACAATATGATTTAGGATAAATGTTTGAATTAGTTCAGTAAAAATAAAAAAATACATGAAATGACTTTAGTGCACTAGTTGGTATAAAAAACAGAAGAGAAAAATATATCTTGACGAAGGTTCAAAATCTAGCATGTGAGAGTTCATTGCAATGTACCTCCTTTGGGGTGTTGAGAAAAAGAAGGAGCAAGTCAACAGTGCAAAGACAGGTCCACCCAAAAACATATAAGAGATTACTAAATATGGGATCAAGTATATCAAACCTATAAGGATGGAAAGAAAACAGAGAGAAAATGCCTCTTTGCACTGATTACTGAGGCATCTTGGATAGTACCTTAACTAAAAAAATTCTTTTTCCAAAATAGAAATTATCATTGCTAGTTCAATTTATGGAGAGTTGGAGAAGCGGTGATCGGCTGCGGGGCGTGTGTGTGGAGACCCATGTGTCCCTCCCGGGAGGCGTGCCCCATGTGCCCTTGCGGCCACCACGATATGCGACAAACAATTTAAAAACATGTTGGATGCAAAAACATACATACAAATTTGAAAGTATAAAATATTATAAAGAATATACTATTTATATATAGTATACAAAAACTAGACCAAAAAGTGGTGGCCGCGTGCATTTTGGATTAAAAGGAAATAATAACCCAAAAAACGCGGCATGCAGAGTCTGAGGCTCAATCGCGGATGGCTGCATGGGCGTGTAGCACGCCACGCGCCACTAGCCAACTGATCGGGTCCTAGTTTCTGCATACTTTTAGTGTACGATGAATAAGTTTGTTGAGACAAACACAATCATTGATGTGCTCTTGTTAATTGTTTTGTCATGTGTTCATACCATTTTAGGTTTTTCTTTCATGCATACATAAAATGGCTCATAAACCCAAAAAAAGATAGTGTTAAAAAATCGATCAAGGGGAAGGTGGCCACGTCGCATTTTCTATTATGTCAAATAAGGAAGAATAAGCCAAGCACGCTGCGGTGTCAAAGACTCAAACGGGGCGTCGGCACGACGGGCGTCAACCCAACTGCACGCCTCTAACCAACTGGTTGAGGGCTTGAGGCCCAGTTCATGCACACGCGTCGTACGTTGTATATGTTTGTGAATACGATTTTGATGTATGCGGTGATGTTTGAGCCGTATTGATGGAGATAAAATGTTGTGACCCATCTTCAATATGAAGAGAGAATTTAAGCATCCAGCAATGATGTTCCACTATGCATTTGTCAGTTTGTAAAAAGCATCTTTCATTTAGTCTGTGTAACAGCCCAGAGTTCGAGAACCTAAAAACCTGTGTAATTTTTCCGCTTTTGTGTTCCTAGCATCATGGCATCCTTGCATCAAAGTGTACCAATTGGAACCTTTAACTTGTCACTAGGGAATTGTGCTAGGGAATTGTCGTTGTTGCTAGGGATTTGTTGAGGTTTGGCACCACCTAAAAATAAAATGCTAAGTTTGCTTCAACCAATTTCAAAACAACGAAGGCACTCAAACTGGCAAAACAAATTACTTTGACGTCGTATATTTGTCAAGGAAGTTCCAAGAGTTCGAGAATAACATTTTGATCTTGCTCAAAAATTTCTAAAGGGTTATAACTTGGGAATTTAGCAAAATGCCATAATCGAGCTCTCTAAACAAAAGTGGTCCAAACTATTTTATTTTGGGTCACCAAATTTTGGGGAGCTTCTACTTATTGGGGAGAGGCTACACAAAATTTTGCCATATTTTTCTAAAATGATTTGGTGCCTTAATTAAATCTAGAAAAGTGCTACTGTTTTTCTTTTAAAGGAAAAAGGACTAATCCGTGATAGAAACAGAAGTTCCAGGGGGTTATCCGCAAGAGTGCTGTCCTTCTTCCGCCCTGTAGCCACAGTGCGCGCACGACCGCGCCAGTATGACGCCGAGCTCGCTGTGCTCCCACACGCCCTCCTGCCGCGCGAGAGGTTAAGGAGAGCCCACGAGGCCGCACTGCTCCTCCTCCCCATTTCCCTCGCTCACCTGCCCCCTCCTCTCTCCGTTCCTCTCCCGCGAGGAAGCCGCACCCGAGCTTACCGTCGCCGCTACATCGCCGCCGTCGAGTGAAGCTTCCCGGGCAAATCCAAGGCCGCAGAGAGCTCCGCCGCCACGTCCCCTCCCTCTCCACCAGAGGAATCGAGCCGGGGGTCCGCGAAACGCCGCCGCCGTCCACTTCTCCACCGCCGCCGGCCGAAGCTCCGCCGCGGGCAATACGCCGCCCTCCGCCCACCTCCGCACCTACTGAGCACACTGGCGAGTCGAGGGTGAGCACGCCGTCACTCTGGGCCTCCTCTCCCTCCCTCTCTCGTCGTACTCCGCCGCATTCCATGGTTGCGTCCCCGTCGGATTTTCCGAGTTGGTTCGAGCCGGAATGTCCGGTTGTCTCCAGTATGTCGAAGCACCACATTACTTTTCCCTCCGTCAGATTTTCCGATTTTGCAAACATCGGATATTCCGAAAATTTACAGTACCTCTTTTCTTTAGGTCCTTAGTGGAATTTCTGTCCAGCCGTGTCAATCGGATATTCCGGTTTTGCACAATTCGGATATTCCGAAATTGTTCAGTAGCTAATAAATTTCCAATTCATCTTTTCCAAATTTAGACAACTAATTTCACTTGTTGTTTAACATAAATTGGAAATGGACATAATTAAAAGAGGAAATAAAATGTAATAACTAGTATTCCTTTGGAGCATCAGAAAATGCGGGTAATATACCCAAATGTCCGGAAATGTGTGAACCAACCGTTTAAATGGTTATCATGTTTATTAAATCGCCGAAACCCTGCATCTCCCACATGATCATGTCATAGCATCTACAAGTTATATCCTAGGGTTTCGACCACCGTAATCAACAAGTAAGATGATTCATGACCTAAATTCACGGTATATCCGGGATGCGCCCCTCTAAGCACCCGAACTCCGTTAATTTGAATAGTTGCATCATCCTCCTCCCGGGGATTTAAAATGCCATGTCATCATGTGTTTGCGCATTGCATTTGTGAAGCATGTGTGGTGATTGAATTGTTTTCTTCCGATGTTTTGTTTTCGTTAGATCAAGCAACCGGGGTTATTCCACAATACCCCAAGGATCCGTATTACCAGCACGTTGATCAAGGCAAGCGTAATCCCCCCTCTGAGCATATCTTATCCTATGTTTCCGCAAATATTTTCTCCACTATAATATTGCATGCGGTTCCAAATGTCAATTTTGTTGGATTAGAGTATCCTATAGTTGCATTAAGATTCCGATGCCAATACCTGTTTTCCTCCTATTATCCATAGGTTGTATTGTTGGCCTGAGATACAAACTATGCTAAGTTGATGCTTAGCCATGCTTAGGCAAATGTTATCCGTCCGATGGATATTGCATGTTGGAAACAGGTGTGAAATGTTCAGATGATGGTGGAGAAACTGTGGTGACAGGTGATAAAATGCTAAAAGGTGGGGATGAGAGGCCACTGTGGTTGTGGTGCTTTGTCTCGTTCTCGCCGCCTAGGTGCGAGTTCTTTACCTCCCGAACCAAGACTGAGCGTGCAACCATGCGTGAGGCCTATGCATTCGTAGTGCAGGAACCCTCATAGACTAAATAACTCGAGCGGGGCTAGCCAGGGTCCTCTAGTTCGGGCTTCCATTTGCGCGTGCGTGATGATGGTGGTTGAACTGAGATGAGGATGGTGGTGTTAGGAAAATAAGTGGCCGTGGGGCGGGTGTTGCAGGCACTGGCAGTCCTGCCGCCACTGATGATCCTGGAAAGTCCTTAACGAGTGAGAAGTCGACACCGCTCCCACCCAGCCGGCTTTCCAAGGAAGAGAGCTAATGCGCAGGTAATGGGCCGGACGGTACGCGTGGCAAACATTGTACACCCCTGCAGGGTAAATCTTTTCGAAAAGCCGTGTCCACGGTTAAGGACAACTTGGGAAAGGACGATAAGATCATAGAATAACTTTAACGGAATGATTAAAAACTGGGTACTAAAGGTACCAATTCAAGATTGCAAGGTGAGCTTCCTCGAGGGTGATTCGGGGAGGTGCCTTTGATGAACAGGTACAATGGTTGATGTTGAGAAAGTTGTTCAAGAGAAAAGAGTTACTTCTTACCCCTCTTTTAAAAGTATTCTGATTAGACGATGGCTTTGAGTTATGTTTTCATAAACAAAATCAGCTTTATGCAAAACAGCCATATAACTTTGAAAGCCTCATCGAGCTAAAGCTCTATATATAATCTTGCGAGTTCGTCGAACTCAACGTCGTCTGTTTTGTTTCAGAGGAGGACTTCACCGACCTCGAAGGTGGGTTCTTTGTGGACGTCGACGAGTAGTCTGGGCTTCCCAGGTGGCAGCTTGGGACATCCCGGGACAGCTGGCGCTGGATGTTTATCTGTAGGCCTCTTAGGCCATATTTGGATCTTGTTGTTTAGAACAACTTAATTTGCTTCCGCTTGTTGTAATGTTGGGTCTGTGACCTCTGGTTGTCTTTTGCTATCTTTCTCTATCTTATATCTACTAATTGGAGGCACCGTAGAAGCTCTCACGTTAATCCTAGAGATTTACAAAATTTTAACCATCCGATTAATGACAAATGCGCCGATAGCCGTCGATCAAGGTTGTCGCACCCGCATGAGGCGAGACTCCTATTCCTGTACGTTCTTTCTATGTCACTACCTACCTAGAAGACGAAAACAAGAAATCAGCCCTAACAATCGCATGCAACCAAATCTAGCGGGACGCATGATGGCCGCCGTCCCTAGATTTGCCTCCGATTAAATCCAGTTTGTTGAATTGTTGATACGTCGTTGATTGTCCCCTCTCCCTACGGCAGCATCTCCGCGTCATATTGATCGTGCGTTATCCGCGGCAGCTTACACCATCCTGCCTAATCTGAGGTAATCAACGCTGGCTAATACTGGGCTAATCTGAGGTAATCAACGCACTCTGTACTTTCCTTCCAGATCCACTTTTTTCTTGGGTAATTTGATCTGGAGAAGATGACACACTAGGAAGTAGATGGAAACTTTCAGGTTGTTCGTACATCGATGCTTGGATCCACAACGTTTAAAGTGAGGGCTGTAGTATCCCATTACCTGGCCGTGCAAGTTCCGGCCAAGTTTGTGCTGTCTACTCGATCCAATATGTTGCACTGCTAATATTCAGATTTAAAAAAAATCCCCGGAGGGTAATACTGTTCTAGGTGATCAAGAAAGGGCTGCAAGGCATATGGAAATTAACCAGAAACTTATTTTTTGATACACAAAATATTTATTTAACAAAGATTAGCTTGCCACGTTGGATTGGTAAATACTCTAGCTTTGTTTAGGCCCTGATATTTGCTCCTTTCAAAATAAATAACGATGCATGTGTTTTGTGAAATACACATGGGAATAATCATTGACGACAAGATCATCATCATGTGAAATACACATGGGAATAATCATTGCAGGTATCTCATGTGGTTTTTTGTGCGTAGGGCAAACTGCTTCAGATCAATATTGGCCGGGTGAGTTGATGTCTTTTTGTTTGGTGGTTCTACAAATGTCTCAGTACTATTTTGACATCCGGATTATTCTGATGCAATGGAAGAGATCACTGGTATTACTGCATAACACATATCTTTTGTTCTAAGAAAGGTTAGTTTTTCATTCATCCTGAGACTGAAATTAGCAATGAACTACTAACTACCATTTCTTATTGTCCATATATTAAACTGTTGTTTAATAAATTGGTTGGAAAATTCGCATCTATTTGTAGACAAGAATCATCGATGGCCGGTCATGGGATATACAATAATAACAACCAGTTAGATATAAGCTATTGCTGCAATATATTTTTCTTTGAAAGAAGGTGCATGTTGGTACTTTTCTGATGCCTACTTACGGTTGTCTGATTTCTTTTCACAAGATTGTCTAATCATGATTTTGATTGCTTGGGGTTACAAAATATAAGCATCTTTCATAACTATTTTAATAATTGTTTTCAGATAGATCAAGAAATCATGAAAGATTAGGGGGTGTGAAAGCTGAACTAATTGATATAAAGTCTAACGGCTGTGTCATTATAATAACATCTGCATCAGTCAAGAAATATGGCCGTATGTCTTCAGTCAACCCTTTTATCATCTCTCGACTTGGTATTACACAACAAAATATGTATTCGAAATAATATGCAGGATATTCTCTATCATCAAATTGTGCAACAAGTTTACATAAATTTACCTATTCCGTCGATGTGCAGAACAGGTAGGCAAAGTATGAGTGAACATATTGCTATTTTAACTTATATAACTAGCCACCTAATATGATCCTTTTGTACGTACACACACAAGATTTGTTCCAGTGACACGGTTTGGAAAGGAGTGACCTTCTTTAAATGTAAGAATCCTCATGCAAGTATGTCTAATTATCTCTTTGATGTTTCCGTTTCAGTTCAGTGGTGAAATCTGCAATGACATGCAAAACCTCATGTGAGATTAAAACTTCAAGGGAAGGAAAGAACCTTCCGGTCGTTTATTTGTTCCAGTGACGCGGTTTGGAAACGAGTGCCTTTCTTTAAATGTAAGAATCCTCATGCAAGTATGTCTAATTATCTCTTTGATGTTTCTGTTTCAGCTCAGTGGTGAAATCTGCAATGACATGCAAAACCTCATGTTAGATAAAAACTTCAAGGGAAGGAAAGAAGCTGACAATCAAGGCAGGGATTTAATATTCATTAGTCATGGTGAAATAGTTAGTCTTGATATGATCCTTATTTATCAGGAGATATATCTATGATGCTTCTGTCACAGCAATATTGCACCCTTTGTTGACTTATTTTAAACGATTTTGTATCATTCCCCATGATAATTATAATAAACCTGAAGGGGGCCATGATTCACGGAGTTATTGATAAGGCTCGCTGAAAAGGTCAGATGATCAAGAAGGCAAGGTGTACATCATTACAAATGCGAGAGTTATTCTAGCAGCAGAGGAATTTCGACAACTAAAAAAATGACATGGTTATAAACTTCATGCATACACCCAATATAAAGATTAACGATAAATTAGAAGACATTCCAAAGCATTGTATCAAGCAGAGTGGTGCTTTCTAGCAAAGTTAGGCATTGACGTTTAATTCTACATTTATGTTTAGAAACTTCATTACAATCTGTTCTTATTATCAACTAAGTTTTCTTTCTTTCGATTTAGCTAAATAGTAAATTGATGTCCGTATTTACCGGTTGCCGCACTAATGTTATTATTGTTCTGAATCATTGTTCAGTACGAGATTGCTTGAAACCCACGACCCATCTCTTCAAATTTCAAAAAGGATGTAAGGTTACAAGTTTGAACCGCGTGTGTCTCCACAGTTGCTGAATCCTCCATCGTGCATATGAAAACTCAATGTTTTTTCTTGCACATGGCTTGACTCTTTCTCTGAATTTGCTGACAAACACGTGTAAGTGCAGTTGCTGCCTTCATATACAGTACATGGGTCGGCTATCCTACTATACCATGCAGGTGTGTATTCCTTCCAAATGTTCATGAAATGTTCAGCGACAAATGTAACCTGGAATTTGGCCCTATATAGTGGTATCAACAATATCACGTAGCCTTTGTTTTTCACAAGGATCTCAAAACCAATTTACTTGATGTCCGTATTTACCGGTTGCCGCACTAATGTTATTATTGTTCTGAATCATTGTTCAGTACGAGATTGCTTGAAACCCACGACCCATCTCTTCAAATTTCAAAAAGGATGTAAGGTTACAAGTTTGAACCGCGTGTGTCTCCACAGTCGCTGAATCCTCCATCGTGCATATGAAAACTCAATGTTTTTTCTTGCACATGGCTTGACTCTTTCTCTGAATTTGCTGACAAACACGTGTAAGTGCAGTTGCTGCCTTCATATACAGTACATGGGTCTGCTATCCTACTATACCCTGCAGGTGTGTATTCCTTTCAAATGTTCATGAAATGTTCAGCGACAAATGTAACCTGGAATTTGGCCCTATATAGTGGTATCAACAATATCACGTAGCCTTTGTTTTTCACAAGGATCTCAAAACCAATTTACATAGGCATGTTTGTTCCTCTTATCTGCTGAATTGGCAGTAACCTCAGTAATATCAAGTACGTAATGTGATCTCCTAATTGTAGTTCGTCCGGCCGGTGAGCTACTTCATCTTACCAATTGATCGCGTTACTTACTGCTTCCACCCATAGTTTATATAACCTGAGATGATTTAAGTGTGCTACATTAAGATTACTGTGCTGCAAGTATGGATCGTTGATGTGCACATTAAGATTACCTACTGGGTTGCTCTCCTTTGCGCCTCACCCATCAAATTAAGGTAAGTTTTTTAAACATTATCCATCTGATGAAGATTGTAAAATTGTTTAATCATGCATGTTGACATATAGGGTTTTTGAGCTACGGACTCCAAACAGTCCTTTGAGGCCTACGTGAGGTGGATGACTCCTTTGAGGCCTACGTGAAGTGTACTTAATACTTATGGTATTTAGGTTGAGTACCCAGGCTTGAGAATGAAATTTATGTTAAGACAATGAAGTAGATATATCTTACAAGAGAATACAATTATCTTCCATCAAGTTAGTCTGTTGGCGTTATTCAAGTCATGCACATTATTATTTTCATGATTGATTCTTAAATATACTAATTATACTTTGCCGTGAAGCTCTTTATCCATACAAAGGAAAAACTCATATACATATTCGTAGACAACGGATTTATGAATCATACATCATTTACCAATACTACTTAAATGACATACATAAATGTAAAGTGTACTAAACTAAATGTAAGGATGTAACTCCATTTTTCCGAGTTAACAACTTTGAGAAGTTGTAACTAATTTTTTTTTGTCCATTCCATAATTTGAAATTTTTAAATATGATTTAAACATAGACTAAAATTGTTAGCCCGTGCAAGTGCACGGGTTGACGACTAGTTATAAGAGTTGAACTATAATGATTTTGTGTCGTAGAGTCTGTGAAGTGCCAGTTGTTCCACAAGTCTTGATCTCTCTATTATGTTTTGATAGTGTGTCTGGTGGTGTCGGATAACCGGAGACACAGTATCACTGTATAGCAGTCGGGTCGGGGCGCCACAGTCTGCAACAATATAATTTAGGATAAATGCTTAAATTAGGTCAGTAAAAATAAAGGATTACATCAAATAACTTTAGTGCACTAGTTGTTATCGAAAACAAAAGAGAAAAATATAACTTCGACGAAGGTTCAAAATCTAGCACATGGGAGTTTAGTGCAATGTACCTCCTTTGGGGTGTTGACAGAAAGAAGGAACAAGTCATCAGTGCAGATACATGTCCACCCAAAAGCATATAAGAGATTATTAAATACGGGATCAAGTATATCAAACCTATAAGGATGGAAAGAAAACAGAGAGAAAAAGCCTCTATTCACAGATTACTGAGGCGTCTTGGATACCACCTTAAATAAAAATTTCTTTTTCCAAAATAGAAATTATCATGGCCGGTCCAATTCACGGAGAAAGGTAGGTGCTTTAGGGTTTTGTGGGGAGAGATAGGGGGTGAAGGGAGATGGTGGGGAAGGAAGGGAGAGAAAGAGGATGGACAGGAGGGAGGTGGTGATGGGGGGGAGAGAAAAAGGTGAGGAGTGGGGAAACGGGGATCGGCTGCGGCGCGTGTGTGGAGACACCCTGTGTCCCTTCGGGGATGTGTGCCCCATGCATGTGCCCTTGCGGCCACGTCAGCCGCTGCCCGTGCGCGATTCGCGACAAACAAGTTTAAAAAAATGTTGGATACGAAAACATACATACAAAATTAAAATATAAAATATTGTAAAAAATATATTCTTTATATATAGTATGCAAAACTAAACCAGTAAGTGGTGACCGCATTGTGTTTTGGATTAAAAGAAAATAATAACCCAAAAACGCGTTTTGCGGAGACTGACTCTCGATCGCGGATGACTGGGTGGGCGTGTAGCGAGCCACGCGCTACTAGCCAACTAGTTGAGTCCTTGTTTCTGTACACTTTTAGTGTACGATGAATAAGTTCGTCGATACACACAATATCATTCATATCTTCTTGTTAATGGTTTTGTCATGTGTTGATACCATTTTATGTTTTTGGTTTCATGTATACATAAATTTGGGTGAGAAATCCAAAAAGAAAGATAGTGTTAAAAATTTAATCAAGGTGAAGTGGCCACGTGGCATTTTGTATTGTATCATATAAGGAAAATAAGAAAAACAAGTTGGGAGTCCAAGACTCGAACAGGGCGGCGGCACGCTCGGCGTCCAACCGACTGCATGCCTCTAACCAACTGGTTGAGGCACAATTCATGCGCACGCGCCTTTCATTGTACTCCTTCCGTCCGGAATTATTTGTCACAAAAATGAATGTTTCTAGACGTTTTTCACAACTAGATACATCTGTTCCGGCAACTCCTTTTTCGGACGGAGGGAGTATATGTTTGTCAATATGATTTAGATGTATGCGGTAATGGTTGAGCCGTATTGATAAGATAAGCCTATTAACAAGTCTTCAACATGTAGAGAGAACATATGCATCCAGCGATGATGTTCCACTATGCATTTGTCAGCTTGTGAATAACATTTTTCATTTAGTTTGCAAAAAATTGATTTACGATAAATGTTTGAATTAGTCTAGTCAAAATAGAAAATCTTACATCAAATAAGTTTAATGAATGAGTTGTTATCGAAAACAAAAGAAAAATACATTTCTTCGACGAAGTTTCAAAATCTAGCATGTGGGAGTTTAGTGCAATGTACCTCCTTTGGGGTGTTGAGAGAAAGAAGGAACAAGTCATCAGTGCAGATACATGTCAACCCAAAAACATACAAGAAATTACTAAATACGGTATCAAGTATATCAAACCTACAAGGATGGAAAGAAAACAGAGAGAAAACGCCTCTATGCACTCATTTCTGAGGCGTTTTGGATACCACCTTAAATAAAATTTCCTTTTTCAAAATAGAATTTATCATAGCCAGTCCAATTCATGGAAAATTGGGGAAGCGGTGATCGGCTACGGGGCGTGAGTGTGGAGACCCATGTGTCCCTCCCGGGAGGCACGCCCCATGTGCCCTTGCGGCCACGTCAGCCGTGTTGGATGTATGCCAGACAATGTATTTATACATCTGATTCATTAATTATGTTTTGTATTCTCTACGCTATAACTACGATGGTTTCTGAATACGTGATTCAGGGGAAAGCTGACTCGTACGTGTAGGGAATATGAACACGTAAAATATACCCTAATTCTTTTACGGGCTAATCTGTTGATTGCTTGATGACACTGCTTTCCTAGTCATGGACATTGTTTATGTCAGCATCAATAAGTGGCATATTATTAGATAATAATATGGCCAGGTAGACCCAAGTTTTGGTATGCTAAGAGATTCCGTTAAACTGTCTTTTTGTCCTTAGCTTTATCACAGTAAGGTTATTATATAACATGTCCTGTAACCATGAGGTTATTAGGGTTATGCATACTGGAAGAGTTACTTTGGTACTGTCAACACCATGGCCGTAACTGGATGGTAAAACGACAGTCACTGGGTGGCTTCAAGGTGTGTGTATATCCTAATGTTCTGAGATGGGAAATTACTCCTCGGTGAATAGAGAGATACGCCCTGGGCCCTCTCGGTATTATAAGGTATCCAATATGTTCTGCAGACAATGCATGGTGACGTTGCACCGTGTGGGATATCATAATACGAAAACGAGTAAAGGGAACTTACCGGTTAATGAGATAGACAAAGATGTAATGAATCAAATGATTGATCCATGGTGTCATCCACGAATCTATATCACGGGTGAAGTTTTGGTATCGCGAGTAATGGGAATGATATATTAAATAGCCAGCAGGTTCAACAGAGTGTCTTCGCATAACGGTAGTAGTTATTCAGGTCATCCACGGACATGACCCTGGCCGGTGATTGGATATCCAATTATAGCTACAAGTTATCGAACTTGTAGGGTGGACACGCTTAAACTAGGATTGGTTAGTTGTGTATATTGGTTGGTCTGGAACATGGAGAGAGTATCACCGGAATAGTATCTGCGTGATAGATATGGTTTTATCGGAGAGATTGTATTGTGATAGAAGTTGCTATCACGGTCGGATTTATTCCGAGGGTTTATAAACGATGGAAATATTTATCCAGGAATTTTGTTGGCGGACACTAGGTGTGCTGGATCATGTAAAAGTTTTTTATATGATAAGTAATTAATTCCGGGAATTTTCTGTAAAAGGAAAATGTTTATTTGGAATTAATTAGACAAAAGAATTAATTGATTAATTAATTAATTAATTAATTATTGGAAAAATATAAATAAAATTGGAGCCCACCATGGGGCTACCAAGATGGGCCCTAGGGCCCACCAAGATAGCCGCACCACCTAGTGGTGGTTGTGGGCCAAGGCGCTTAAGGGGGGAGGCTCCCCCCCAGCTGTCGGAGACTAGTCCCAGGAACTAGGGGTGTCTCTCAAGTGCCTGGAAACGAGTAAGGGGCTGAACACAACGTCAAACAAATCCTCAACAACCTCGGCGACGGTGCTCGTCGAGCTCGGTGAGGAACATCACGGCAGAGAGGTAACGCGAGCCGCTACCCAGGTTCAGGCCCACCGCGAGGTGTAAAAGCCCTACGTCCTGCTAAGATGTATTGCACTGCTTGGAGAGGTTCACAGTACAAGGGTGCTTGCCGAGGGCACTGCTATGGCTATTGTGGACTATTGTGGAATGAGCTCCGTCTACTTCTCAGACGTAGCTCCTTGGTTGTGGAATGAGTTGTTGAATGCGGGATCTCCCCCTAGGTCGTACACTGGCTCCTTATATACTGGGCTTGGTCCTCTTCCCCGAAAACCTCCGGCGGGAAGGGATACCACAATGCCGCCGAATTGGAGCACAGCGCACAGCGTCGGGGGCGTCCATGGACACGGTCCATGGCAGGGAGCACGTCGTCTTGGCAGAAAAAGCCACCGTCCAACCAGGACGGTGGGTGGCGCTGCAGAGCTTTGGGGCGCGCCCCACGGTGACGTCGCAGTTGGAGCGTAGCGGCGGCCGGCCGCTTTATCACCAATTTGGCAAGTCTTGGAGTCCGCTTTGCTTGCCGCAGCTCCTTTGACCAGTTTATACACGAGAATGGCAACTGCGGCGCCTTCGTCATCACACGCAGGCGCGCGCGTCACTCTGCGGCGGGCGCAGAGCCCATGTGCGCTCTGCAGCGGTGCAGGAGCTTGCTTCCACTTGAAGGAACCCCGCGAGGCCTGAACCCTCGCCGAGGTTCTGTAGCCTTTGACTTCTCGGGAGGGAAAACCTCCGAGGGTGGCGCGGAGACGCGCCAGGGCCTGAAGATCTTCTAGGAGAGGCCTTCCCGAGGCAGAGGTCCCTCTCGAGGCCTCCAGGCCGATCGTTTGGTCCTTAGCAGAAATGCTCGGTCGAGCAAATAAGCCCTCGCGAGGGAAAATGCCTCGCGAGGCTCGCCAGGCTGAAAGCCTGGTCCTTAGCAGAAATTCCTGCGGAGCGTTCGTGGGTTGTGGCAGGCCGGCCCATGACACCCTGGTTTTCACTGGGCCAACAGTAGCCCCCGGGCCCGCGATGAGCACGTTGGAGCTCCTCAGGCGGAGGCGAATTGTCGTGGGCCCAAAGAAGCCTGTGAAGCCCGAGACACGTGGAGCGCCACGGCCGGGCACGATCCACGATCTCCTCTGAAGTAACGGGCGTGGTGGTGGGTCCCGCCACGTCCCTGTAACGGCTCGATGAGCCGATATAAGGCGAGAGCTCGGCGCAGGCGGCCATCACTTCATTCGTTCCCTTTCATCTCCTTCCTCCCAGCGCTCAATCCCCAATCTCCTCCTTCGCGACCTTGCTGCAATGGCGCCCAAGAAAGCCACCGCTGCTTCGAAGGGCAAGGCAGTGGCGCAGGGCGGCGAGTCCGCTGAGGCGCAGCGGGACGGTGACTTCGAGCGGCTCTGAGCGGCTCCCGCTTCGAGACGGAGGTGTCGTGGGTTTGTCACGTCAGGTGTCATAGATGACTTCGTAGGTGTGGGATTATGCGAGTCAAGCATCTCCGAGCTTGGGATCGCAGGAACAAAGATCAACACAGATTTACCCAGGTTCGGCCCCCTCAATGTGAGGTAAAAGACCTACTTCCTGCCTACCCTAGATTGGTATTGATATGATAATCGAGGTGTTACAATGGAGGCGATCCGATCTGGTACTCGCCGTATGAGCTAGGGTTCGGGGCTTGATAGCTTGACCCGCTCTAAGTCCTGCGAGTCCTCTTTATATACACAGAGGCTCGCTAGGTTACAAAAGGAAACTTCCCCCATAAGGAATACATCCACAGAGGCCTACTCGGAGACTACTTGGTCCTCACGTCCTCCGGGATTTGTCTTCTAGATCTTTCTCCTTATGGCGGTTCAATATTGGGCTTGCTCCCAAGTGGGCCTTCGTCCGTGCGAGTAAGTTAAGTCGCACTGGGCCGCGGGTTAATCCAGAAAGTATTCCCCCGACATTAGCCCCCAAGCATGGCCTGAACTTCATATTACTTCTTGATCTTGAATGCTTAGGCCGCGCTTTTCCTTATTTCGCGGCTTATAATTGTACAAGTTTGGCCTTGACTCGCACCTGGAAGATCATCTGACTTCGTGAGCTTCTTTGTTAGAGTATCCTGATAGCTTCAGAACTTGATGACGTTCTATCTTCAAATTTTTGATGATAATATGATATAGCCTCCAAGGATTGAGAGGATATTATGTGATAATCATCTCAATTCTTCTCAGAGAACTCTGAAGGTCATCACCTGTAACTTGATATCATAGATAAAACAATTGTTAAGTTACAAGTAATTGTAATTGGTGTTGCCGTACTATAAGCAGTACATCGACCTCTAGTTAGGCCATCTGAATCCTTAAGTGGGCACTCGCGCGACTCAGTATTTCCTAGGAATATGTGTGTTCAGGGTCGAGAGCGGCCATGATAGGCAATCAAGCTCGATTGACACCACACCCCAGTACTTTGGCCACATAATGCGAGTAGCAATCCAACTTAAGGTAAATTTGATAATTGCCAATAAATCGGCTGTTTCAGGGTAACAAAGACCCCAAGAAACATAATGATATTGCCATGATAGGCTAAGCTATGATAAGCTTTGATTATGATGACACATAAGGTCGCGACTAGGTGGCAACCGAGTGTTATACATAGGGTTGGATCGCGCGTAGGTGGCGATCCATGGTGATACATGGGGTCGGTCGCGCCTAGGTGGCGACCAGAGATGATACAAAGTTTACGGCCGCGCCTAGGTGGCAGCCGGTTTCTGATACAAGGGTCGATCGCGCCTGGGTGGCGATCAGATGTTGCATAGGTCGCGCCTAGGTGGCGACCAGAGTTGAAGTTCTAGCCCTGAGTGGCTGTGATGATACTCAGCTATAAGCTGGAAAGGATGATGCTTGGCTCTGATTAGCCTTTTCTTATTGTCGTGGTGGGATCACGGCAGATGCCATAGGTATGGCTAAGATGGGGCCGAATGGTCGTTGGGGGAATCCGGGGAGGGTTTATGCACTCAAGAAGTGCACACGCAAGAACACGCAAGAACACGAACGAAGAACCAAGAAAGCAAGAACACAAAACACACCACGATGTACCCTGCTTCGGGGCCCTCTTGTGGAGGTAACACCCCTACTGCAGCACTATCCTAGCCAGTGTATAGCTCAGAGTGACAAGTACAAGCTGCTCCTCGAGCTGTATGATGATACAATGGTGAGAACTTGAGGTAAAAGATGGAGCTATACGGGAGGGAGAAGGCACTCCGAGCTAGATCCGAGGTGTTTCCGGGGTTTCCGAGGTTCCTTCCTCTTTCTCTCTATCTCTTTCTCTTCCTCTGTTGATCGATCCGTCCGTCCCTCCAGCAGGAGGGGGTGAAGCCCACTATATAGGCCAGCCGGGTTACCATTGTGCCCCTCGCAGAACACTGTTGCCATGCCTCTGCAACGGTCACCACCGTACCACCGTACCTCGGTCGGGGACAAGACGTGGCTTGCCCATCTCCTGTAGCCTAACGGCAGAACTAGCATGTCCCCTCTGACCGAGACAGGACGTGGCCTGGCAGAGCTACCTCGTAGCCTTTTCCCAGACCTCGCGTAGTCAGCGATCAGAGACGTGCAGGCCCGCCGAACCCGGAGCACGCCTCTGCCATGCTCCTTGACAGACGCTCCCGTGTCAGGCGCTTGTACCCGGCTGGAAGTGACAGGAGCATTGACTCCTGCCCGACCTACAGCCCACCACCTCGGTTAGCTCGGCACGGATGTGACGGGCTCGTACCTCGGGTCTTGCGCTTAATATCCTTTACCAGGTCGGATCTTACTTCCTCCCACAGCTTCTCCTGCACTCACAACACAAACCACTGCACTGAGGTAGTTAGGTCGGCTGAACATAGCTCGGACAGTGAACCTCGGCCCTGGCCAACAGTATACCTCGGACCCTTGGGCCAAAATAGGTCGGCCTGTACTCTCCAGGTCAAGATGAAGCTCGGACTTCCCAGGCCCAAACAGGTCGGCCCTTTCCGTACCTCGGCACAACTTCGAACACCACCTTATGCCAAGCCTTGACCCTACCCGGGGATACTCCCCCGACATTAGTCCCCGAAGCTGGTGCGGTCCTACGACCTCGGAAGGAGGGCCGTAGCAGGTTCAAAACAAGCATCACACCACCTCCTAAACCGACCTCCAACATAGTCACGCCGAGGTACCTCCCACACACCACCATCCAATCCGAGGTAGATATGCGAACTGAACTCTCCGAGCTATCTGACTCAGCACCATCTTGCCTCAAGATTTTCCGAGGTACGTGGCGAAGAATCTCTGCCCGGGCTTCGGAATCCGGACCTCTGCCAAGCAGATTCTGACCACACGCCGCCCTCGTCAGCCGGACCCACCGAACAGCGCACCTGCGCACTCAAGTACTTGACCGCCCACGACCCCTCGATTCTTGTGCTGACCAGCGCAGGAAATCCGGGGTGGGCGGTTGCCACTCTGCGGCCCACGATGTGGCCGATCGTGCGGCCGCAGACCGCGTAACCGTGCGCCCACTCGCACACGATCCCGCGCCTCCCGATAACCGCGCGGTAGTGGTGCAGTTAATGCGGGCAGTTACCGCACGCGGCTATAAGTAGGGCCCCACGGGCAACTTCGCCATCTTCTTCCTCCTTCACTCGCCTCTCGCCTCCATCGCAACCAGTGCCGCCGCTTCCGGTTGAGAAGAAACGCGTTCCCGCCGCCGCCGACGAGCAGCTCCTTCGTCGCCGCTGCGACCGCGTCACCGGCGCCGCCCTTCAGCACCTCGTTTTCACGGTATGTACTCCCTTTCTTGATACCCTAGGCATTGCCCTAGGTTTCTTCCTCTTTGCGCTTTGGTTCTTCATATGTTCTTGAATAAAACTCTATTTACCTCCTCCGGTAGATCTTACTTGCATACTTTTTTGGGTAGTAACGAGTTTCATACCTCGGACTGATGTTCGCCTAGCATATGTGCCTCTATGTACATTAGATAGCCGTCCAACTCCTCCTGAGTTAGCCAGATATAGCCTTAGATTCCAGATTTACTTTTTCCTTTGCTAAACTTCTGTGCTTCTCTGCAGATTGATTCTGCCGAGATGTCTCCTCCTGAGACTTCGGAACAAACCGAGGTTCCAGACCTCGAACTGGAGGTCGGAGAACGAGCCGGCTGGGAAGGTTCGGATGTAACTCCGGACGAAATCCAGTGGCTCAGGGCGACTCGGCGGATTCCCGCCGGGGTAGAGTGTCGCCTGCCAGAGGGCGAACTCGAGCCTCAAGTCAAGGAAGGGGAACGGGTGGTCTTCGTCGCGCACTTCCAGCGCGGCTTCGGACTGCCCGTTAGTGATTTCTTCCGGAGCTTCCTCGACAAGTTCGGACTCCAGGTTCATCACCTCCCCGCCAACGCCATCACCACTCTCTCCTGCATCGTTTCCTTCTCTGAGGGATACCTCGGCCTCAAAGCCACGGTAGACCTCTTTTCTCGCTACTTCCAACTTAAGCGGCAAGTGATCCCGGATCCGAAAAACAAGGATCTGCCCAAGCTACTAACCGCCTGCGGAGCAGCCATCGTAGCTCCTCGCCGAAACTCCATCTTCCCACGTATCGCTACCCGGACACCGTTCGCAAGTGGCTCCGGACGTGGTTTTACGTGAAGAACTCCGGCGAAGAGGACTTCCTCAACCTGCCGGCGTTTAACCTCAGCCCTCCTACAGAACCGCTCAACTGGGACTACACTCCCCTCACCGGCGAAATCAAGTCCATCCATGGGTATGTTGCGAAATGGCAGGACCCGGAGGACCCTGCGAACGACGGGAAAGTCCTGACGGCTGACGATCTGGCCTGCACATTCGTGAAGCGCAGGGTCTCCCCTCTCCAGGCGAGGACTCACAAGATCTGCCACATGAGCGGTCTTTATGATCCAACCCGCCATACGCACGTTGCACTGGACAACGCCGCGGTAGCTCGGCGAGTCCGAGCTATCACCAAGTCCAAGATCTCTGACGCTTGGACATGGGGAAGGGAACCCCACTACAGGACCAAGCCACCAAAACAGGTACGCTGTTCCGACGTTTTCTTCGGTACTCCTTTACCACCGAGGTCTTGCTACCTACGTTCATCTTGATAATTTTCTCCTAACTCCTTTTCATATGTCTGCCATATAGCTGTTCTCCCGCCAGACCGCCGAGGATGGAGTCCATCCTGCGGACCACTTCGGCAAGGATCCCTGTCGAGGACCCACCATCCAACGTGGATCCTGACAACGAGGATTACATGCCCATTGCCTCGGCCCGCGTCACCACCGCGGGTAAGCCTCAAGCACAAGCTTCAGTTCAAGAGATTTCGGATGACGAGGAGGGATTTCTCGTCATGGAACCAATAAACGCGGTACCTATCTCCTGCCTTCCTCACCTTCCGAACTTTACTCCAGCAACCAGCCGGAAACGCGCTGGTGCCGCAACTTCGGCCGCCGAACCATCCGCCACTGGAGCCTCCGGACCCACTGAGGCTCCGGTCAAGAGACGTCGGCTGAAGAAGTCCGGAAATCCTCCTCATGCCCGAGGGGGCAAGAGGTTTCCTACTCGGATGGGTAATGCTTTGCTTCTATAGCCAACAATGTTTGTTGCTTAAACATTACCTCGGTATTAACACTTAACCATCTTCCCTTCGTTGCAGTGACCCATAGACGTGGATCAGGAGGTATCCTCCATGACTGCACCCGTTGGTGCCTCTGAAGCCACGACCACCCCGACGAACTCTCGCCCCGGATCTCCTCCACCGAGGTCTGGCCCGGCCTTGGAGAAATCTGCCCCACCCGAGGTCAGACTTCTCCGCGTCCTCAAACGGATGCGGGGACCAATCGCGCCAGAACTCCGGCTACCGCCTTGCCGGAGCCTCGACTCTCCCCCCGCAGCCAGACTGCCCGCAACCAACAGCAGCAACAGCAGAAGCATCAGCAGAAGCAACAGCCCAAGCACAGCCCAAGCACAGCCCCAAAAACCAGTTCGCCAGACTACCTTGCCGTTGGAGAAGGCAAGGAGAAAGAGAAAGAGACGGTGAAGTCTAAGGTCACCCCCAAACCAACATCTGGGTCTGGCACCCTGACTATCTCTTCTCCTTCAAGGATGCAACCGAGGTCTCCTCCCCCGGTGACACGCCGAATTCCTCCATTCGCCGCACCCGTTGATGAGACTGCTCCTCCGGCCGAAGAATATGCTCGGGGGCATCTCTTATATTGGATAACCGGCCTGCTTCAAGCTCCGAGGCTGCTTTGGCCTTGGAGGCCTCGGTTAGGGGCATCGAGCAGGGCGGACCGTGGGGATATCCTCCTCTGCGCACTGACAGTGACCAGAGCCTCGGCTCCTTGGAACACTACAATGCAGACTGGAATTCTGCAGACGAGGTCTCCTCGGCCTCCCTAGCTGCTCCGGTGGCTGAGCATCCTGCGGGAAACAGCGCCTGCGGCCGAAGCGTACACGACCTACAAGTCGCTGCCCTGCGTGCTGCTCAAAACATCGACGTAAGTCCTATTCTCTTTACTTTCATGCAGTATCTCATCTAATATCCACCATTCCCAGTCCCCGAGATTCGAGGTAAACTATTGACGCTCCGCCGGAGTTAAAATTGTTTGGCTTGAATCTCAACTTTCAATTTTCATCCGACGTATCCAAACCATTTTACCTTACTTTAGCATGCACCTCGGGTACGAGTCCCCGAGACTCCTGTCGAGGCATACCCCGGCAACATTTTCCCAATGATTTGACTCCGAGTCCCCGAGACTCTTGTCGAGGTATAGCCTTTCTAACCGAGCTATGTTTTTCTTCCTTGCAGAATACTATGAACGTCCGCACGGACATCTTTCCACCCTCTTGTTTGACCACAAGAAACTCCACGACGAGCACAAGGCCGTCCTTGCAGAAAAGAACTCTTTGGACGAAAGCTCCAACAAGAGAAAGCCGAAGTAGCTCGTCTGGTAAAGGAACTGAAGCGCATCACTGAGCTGCGGACGTCGGAAAAAGAGCAGCTGCAGGCGGAAAAGGCCAGTGTTGTTGAAACAGAGAAGAAACTTCGGGAGGATGCCGCCAAGGAACATGAGAATGCGCTCCAGTTAGCCGAGGCCCGCGCCACCTCGGCCACCGAGGCTTATGAAGCCCTTCAAGCTTCGGTTAACCAGCTCCTCCCGACGCTGGAACGCATCAACCAAGAAATGGACGGTAAGCTTCTTGCCCCCCTTATCCTTGCTTTGTCCTCAACAGTACTGGCTCTTTGCCGAACTGTTTCTTTCATTATTAACAGGCTATCCTTCTGCAGAGCACTTCACCTACACCCAAATCTCGGCTCGCAATATCACTGATCAGCACAGGAAGAGGCGTAACGAGACGAACCCCGTCTGGACCATTGAGGACCACATCGTGGCCATCAAAGCTCGGATCCATCCCTTGAAAACCATTGGGTCCGAACTCCTCGATGCAGGTGTGTCTGCTTTCCGAGCCTTGTGGCCTCTTGCCGATGCTCCCAATACTACGCCTGAGCTCGCCGCCAAGCTTCGTGAAGCCGAACAAAGATTCGAGAGTGGCGCTCATCTTCAGCTCGCGCTGGAGCTGATGCCGCTCTCATTTATCATGACTTGGTGCGAGAAGATCGACCTCGAGAAGATGAACACTCTCGCGAGGCTCACCTTGGTCGTCCGACCCGATCCTTGTCGCGCGCCGCCAAAAAATGGCCAACTACTTTGCTGGATATGCCACACCAGAACTTGAGCGAAGGAGACACCTACTCCGACGCCGAGGATTACGAGCCAGAAGACGATGAATACGAAACAGAATCCGACGTCGAAGCCGAGCAAGGTGACGATGGTGACACCCGCGAAGCAGAAACCGAGGCTTCTCCACAACCTGGTGCCGAGGTTACTGCCGACGTTGCCAGCACCTCCCAGGCTACCTCGGCTCCGGACGAAATCCCTGCTGCATCGGCTGCTGCCGACGTAATTCCTGATGCCTCGACCTGAACTTATGCTTGGCCAAAAAACTTCATTAAATCCCCGGTATGCCGGGACGCAGATGTAATCAAACTTAAGTAGTTCCTTTTGCTACCTCTGTTACTATCATGCTTATTCGAACCATGCTTTTCTAAGCTTTACGTCGAATCCTTTTGAATGATTGCTCGAGTTTACTTTCGTGTTTACTATATTTGGCATTCTTTGCTCTTGTCTGCCATTCTGGCGTTCGACAGTCGAGTCACAAGATTGTTGTTCATAGCATACAGTACTTGGTAAATTCCGAGGTATGTTTCAAAGTCATCCGACATAAACGAAAGGTAAAGACAGGGGTTAGTAAACGACACATGCCGAACTATATTTTGGACCGAGTCCCCGAGTTCATTTTCATGTCTCCCACGTTTTTTCCTCTTTGCTCTTGACTACCTTTTAGGCAGATGCCAGTCGAGTCACAAGATTAGTTTCATAGCACACATTACTTGAAGTTTGAGACGAGGTTCAAAATAGTTCGGCATATGAACGAAACTGACAAACAGAGATAAAACATAAGCACAAGAGCGAGGCAGTCCCCGAGCTTTAACCTCGGAGTGCCGACATTTTTATTAAGGATTAACCGAGGTACATACATTGCGCCTTTCATGAGTAGAAAGGTCGGAGTAGAGCTACGTTCCATGGTCGCCTGACCTCTGACCCGGGGTTGTCCAGCCCATCTTCCCTTGGTTCCTGCGCATCTATAAGATAGTAGGAATCATTGAGCAGAGCTCGGCTCACAACGAACGGTCCCTCCCATGGAGGTGACAACTTGTGCCGCCTTTCTTGCGCGCACCACCTCAGCACCATCTCCCTCGTGAAACACACGAGGGTTGATACTCCGGCTATGATAACGTCGGAGACCTTGCTGGTAAATTGCTGACCGAGATGAGGCCAATTCTCTCGCTTCCTCAAGCAGATCTACTGCATCCTCCCGAGCCTCTTTTGCCTCGGCTTCAGTGTACATTGCCACTCTGGGCGCATCATATTCGATGTCAGTGGGTAGCATAGCTTCTGCCCCATAGACCATAAAAAATGGCGTATAGCCAGTTGATCGATTTGGCGTGGTCCTTAGACCCCACAGTACTGCTGGTATCTCATCTATCCAACACCCCGGCGTTTTCAGCAGTGGTTCAATGAGCCGAGCCTTGATGCCGGCCAACACTAGAGCATTTGATCTTTCCACTTGTCCATTAGACTCCGGGTGTGCCACCGAGGCTATGTCCAGCCGGATTCCCTTGTTCATGCAAAACCGAGCGAACTCTCCAACAGCAAAGTTGTGCCGTTGTCCGAGATAATGCTATGGGGGTAGCCATATCGCAGAATAATCTCCTTCAAGAAAGTCACTGCTGAATGACCATCCAACTTCCGGATTGGTTTCACCTCGATCCACTTGGTGAACTTGTCCACCATCACCAATATGTGTGTCATGTTACCTCGGGCTGGTTTGAACTCTCCCACCATATCCAAACACCATACCGCAAACGGCCAAGTGATAGGAATTGTTTTGAGCGCCGAGCTGGCATATGCGTTTGCTTGGCAAACCTTTGGCATCCTTCACATCTCCGGACTATGGCCTCTGCATCAGCAAGAGCAGTGGGCCAATAGAACCCATGCCTAAACACCTTGGCCACCAGAGCTCTTGTGCTGCAATGATGACCACATTCTCCTTGGTGGATCTCCAAAAGCATCTCCTTGCCTTCAGCTGGCTCAACACACCGTTGCAACACCTCGGTTACGCTTCTTTTATAGAGCTCCTTGTTGATGATGGTGTACGCCTTGGCCCTCCTTTGAATCCTCCTAGCCTCGGTTGTGTCACTTGGCGTGCTTCCCTCCGTTATGAACTTCATAATTTGCTCCGCCCACTCCGGCACCGGGTGCAAAGGAAAAAGTTCCTCATCCACCTCCATTGGCTCGGCCACCATAATCTCCTCCATTATTTCCTCCACCATCCTGCGACCAGTCCCCGAGTCTGGATGAGCAGTCCCCGAGGTTTGGTGTGCAGTCCCCGAGCTCTGCCACGCAGTCCCCGGGTCCGACCAAACGCATCCGACGTCTACCTCCATTGGAACAGGTCCGGGCTCTTGCTCCGCCGGGATGAAAATAGATTCGGATTCAGGAGAAGGTTTGATTGAAGGAGTTCTCAAGTGATTCAGGGCTACCCCTGGTGGTACTGCCTCTTTGATGAACCGAGCTTTGACAACACGTCGGCAGCATCATTTTCTGCCCGAGGTATATGCCTGTACTCACACCCTTCAAAGAACCCGGATATCTTTTGCACATGGAACCGATATAACGCCATGTTGGCATCCAGAGCATCCCAAGTTCCAGAAGATTGTTGCACCACCAGGTCGGAATCGCCGAAGCACTCTACACGCCGGATACCGATCTCCTTTGCCACCTTGAGGCCATGGATTAAGGCCTCATACTCCGCCACATTGTTTGATGCTGAGAAATGAATCTGCAGCACGTACTTCAGCTGATCTTGCTTTGGCGAGGTGAGGACTATTCCAGCCCCCAGCCCGATCTTTGTTTTGGACCCATCAAAATGCATTTTCCAATAATTATAGTCCGGCCTGGGTGGCTCATACTGCATCTCGGCCCAATCACAAAAGAAGTCCGGCAACGCCTGGGATTTAATTGCGTCTCTTCTCTCATAATGTGGTGCATATGGAGACACCTCAATCGCCCATTTGGCAACTCGGCCAGTTGCATCTTTGCACCCGATGATCTCCGAGATTGGAGCTTCGCACACCACCGTCATGGGATGCTCCTGGAAATAATGCTTCAACTTCTTGACCGCCAGGTAAACACCATACGTCATCTTCTGGTAGTGAGGATAGTTCTGCTTCGAGGTAGAGATCACCTCGCTCAAGTAATACCGGTCTCTGCACCGACCTGCCACCTTCTTCGCGCTCCACCACCACTGCCACACTTACAACTCGGTTTGTGGCCGCAATGTAAAGTAACATCGGCTCATTGTGTAATGGTGACGCTAACACCGGGGCAGTGGACAACATCTTTTTCAGCTCACCAAACGCCACGTCGGCCTGCGGGGTCCATGTAAACCCGGTACTTTTCTTCATGAGCTGGTACAAAGGCAATGCTTTTTCTCCTAGCCGAGCTACAAATCGGCTCAACGAGGCTAGGCACCCTGTGAACTTCTGCACATCTTTCAAACACTTCGGTAACTTCATGCTCTCAATAGCTCGGATTTTGGCCGGGTTTACCTCGATACCTCGGCTAGACACCAGGAATCCGAGCAACTTTCCAGCCGGGACACCAAAGGTGCACTTGTCCGGGTTAAGCTTCAACCGATACTTTCTCAAATTCACAAATGTCTCCTCGAGATCCTCGAGGAGAGTATGTTTCTCCTTAGTTTTGATGACAATATCGTCGACATACACTTGCACATTTTTGCCCATCTGAGAGTGCAGGCATTTCTGCATACACCTCTGATAAGTTGCCCCGGCATTTCTCAGACCAAAACACATGACACGATAGCAATACGCCCCATACGGGTAATAAAAGCAGTCTTTATTTGATCCTTTGGGTTCAGTGGTATCTGGTGAAAACCAGAGTACGCATCGATAAAAGATAACAGTTCACAACCAGCAGTGGAATCGATCACTTGATCAATCCGAGGTAATGGAAACGGATCTTTTGGGCACGCCTTGTTGAGGTTAGTGAAGTCAATGCACATGCGCCACACCTTGACCACGGCTGGCTCGTCTTTCTTCTTTTCCACCAAGACCGGATTGGATATCCAGTCCGGATGCAGTACCTCCATTATGAACCCGGCTGCAAGCAACTTAGCCAGCTCGTCCAGCACCACTTGTCTCCGGTCGTCTGAGAGACGACGGGTCGGTTGCCTCACCGGTTTCACCTCTGGCCTAACAAATAAAGAGTGCTCTGCCAACTCCCTCGGAACACCTGGCAGGTCCTTAGCCGACCATGCAAA